>OX382274.1:30677890-31220066 GCA_947507595.1 Pyralis farinalis | reverse complement strand
CCTGACTTGTGATTTTCATCTCCAAGACTTTAAGTAAAGCAGGAAATTGAAGGAGTAAGTGATTGTAAAAACGTATATAGCAAGTGGCACCAAGGCAAAAAAATTGAGCGCGGCTGGGAATTCAACCCCACACACTGGTTCCTGAGAAGTTTTCTACCGGGAACTCCACAACTAAAGAGTTGTGGAATGGAGCCCCTGCCGAAGGACTCCCAAGGGAATGCATGGGATTTTTCAAGAAAGGCGCGAAGAGGTTTTTACAGGGTCGGCAACCAAGTGTGAAACACCTGGTATTGGAAGTGCGTACCATCAGACAGGCCGTACATTTATTTGCCACTTAAGTGAATAACACTGATACCACTAAATGTTGTAACATTAATGTAGGACCGTAATTTCAAAACACTTTATAGTTTTTTAAGTTTTTGTATATAGTTAATATGTTCACACAGCGACAAGACATTAGACACTTGCAGCACCATTTTTACTCTTATTTCGTGCGCATACGAATACAATCTAGCCTGAGGTGTCCCTGTGTGTACAGCTGACGCCGTGCTCGACTAGTTTCATTAATGCAACGCGCATGTTATTAATAAAAGTCTTCACTTCTAAATATTTAACGTAGTTAGAACTTTTCGAATTGTAGCTCATATCAACAGCTGTTTAGAATATTAAATAGTGCAATTACCTGACGTAGTTGTGATAACCTTGGCGTCGTAGCAGTGTGTGTCCGTAGTCGAGGATCAGAACAAGTGCATTAGAGTAACTAATTCTTCCTTCCTATAAACATTTTTTTTCTACTTTTTTTAATTTTTTATTATGAAAGTATGAATTTATTGTATGTCATTGATTCTTCCTCCAAAAAAAAGTAAATCGTGTCGAATATAAAAAAGAAATATGTAGGTAGTTATCTACTAGGTAAAGGTTATTTTTTGTCTGTGTAGGTACCGTATGCTGACCGTATGTATTTGTAATAATTATTATTTTTGTTTGTTTTTCTGTTATGACGTTGTTTCTATTTGAAATTATACCTTTTTGATTACTTTTTCATTTTATCACCCTCGTCTGATCATATCCCGCAAATCCCTCGGGAATATCGTAATATGTTGATCTAATTCTTAAAAAAAGACAACTACTTACTTCAATCTCCATAGCATCATCTTTAAAATTTTAACACGCCGAATAAATCAGTTTACTATATGTAACTCACTGATTTAAGCATGAATTGAGATAAACTCAGTAATAAGAAAAAATTCGTCCGTCAATTTTCGTATTTGATAGACCGGAATCTTACTTACTTACTTACCTGCTAAATCTCACACCGCAGTGTTAAGCAATAAGAATCTCTCAAATCTGTTTAAATATGTTATTATTATTGCCTTCGCTATGTTAGCGATGTATATACCTAACATATTTACAAATTTTATAAACTCTCATATTATTATATCTCGAGAACCACTGAATCAGTTGCACCAAACAACAACAAGTGAAATCACCATTAAATTTAAAATAGCCGCCTTTAAAACGATGTATCTATTTGGGGGTCAACCCAGTCAGACACACACACACACCAAACCAATAGGGGTTTTAAACTAATAAGGCCGCTCTTTTGTACTCGTAGTTAAATACGAGTATATCACACGTCAATGTGTTATTATGTTATTGCGTGACACACTTCATTAGCCTCGTATTTTACGGCAAACCATTACTAAAATGATGACTATGACAATAAGTGCCCACTCGTAACTCCATTACGGTCACACATGACGGGAAATTGAAATACTTCAGTAATTAATCGATTGTAGATAATCAATAATTAGATAGGAACTAAGTTTAGGTAGACAATCTTGAACGGATAGAAGTGGAGGCCTTTGCCCGCCAGAGCAGCACGGGCTCAACGAAAGGGACGCAACATTAGAGAAATTGTACCTCTTTGATTAGCTCAACTTTCTAACTGCCTCCCTTCGTAGAGTCGTATTGATAATAATAGGTATATTGTTTTATTATTGATAAAATGATTTATTAGTAAATTAAAGAGACATGGCGCCTGTTTTAGAAAAAAAAACAGTTTTTTTTTCTAAAACATTATGACCATGATTATTCATATTTTACTTACGTAAGTGATATATTTTTGTGCTCTATATAAATATTTATTAAGCATACATTATAGCCATGATTATAATTTACACTTAAATATCATTAAAAAGTCGTACTTGTCGTAGCTAAACATGCGGCAAATGTATATTTTTAGCGTTGTTTTTAAGTACTTTCAACAGCCACGGATCTTGGCAAAGTTTTCGTCATCATTTTGGTTCATATTTTCGATTATCATAATATATTAATATGCTTATTTATATTGTCATTATTGACAGTATTATACCAATCTCACAATATTTATTTTAAACTTTTTTTAATTGTCCTCATAAATTATCCTGTTTTTGACTTTTTATGTTTAAAAGCGCTTCTTTAAAAGTATTTCTATACTCTGAGGCTTTGAGTCCTGCATTTTTTTTCCAAATATTCTAAACAACGTTTGAAGTTTGAAATAGGCTTTAGGTCGGTGAAGATCATACATTTGTAAATCCTTTTCAAAATATTAATTCGTGATTTCAATAGCGGCATATTCATACGAAATGTAAACCGTTATCACTCTTAAACAAAAATATATAAAAAGCCATTGCAAATGTATGTGATACAAATAGACTTTATATGTTTATTAGGGACTTTGTAGACGTAACTTTCTTTGAGTGGGCGGCGTCTGATAAATAAAATATCAGTTTACAAGTGATTATGAACTTTTTGTCTATAAATTGATAATTTTAACAATATTTGCGCTTAATTATTACATTTGAAGGCATATAAAAAAAATACAATAGCTACCAAAAATCAAATCTATATTTGCTAACAGAAGACATTTGTGGCTGTCAAATAGAAAAAAAAAATGGTGCGTATGACTTATCATCATCCGATCGTTAATCCCGGTCGCATCCTAAGCTTTCACTTCGAAGTCCGACGTCCGCTTTCCTACTTTTATCGCAACCCTCATTGTGGGCACGCATATCATCCCTTATAACAAAATCCAGCACTTCTTGGACCTACCCTTCTACCGGGACTACGGAGGTGCATTTAATCTTGAATTGATATTCTGAAATAGAATTCTTAACGTATGCAGCAAGACTAAGGTCGATCACGTGTATTCAGAACTCTATCCATGTATCCATTTGGAACATCATCATCAACATCCGAACGTAACAATTCTATACAAAATCTACACAATGTTTATACGCGCAAAACGTGACATGACCTAAATTTGTATTGCTTGCTGAACTAAAAAATGTGTATCTACGTCAAGTATACACAGAAGCATGATTCGACATATTGATATGAAATTTCGGAAATATGTGACCTCCTTTATTTATTCAAACATACTCGGTCCAACATTACTCTCGGCAGTAACTCGTCATTCTTAAGCTTCCTGCACTTACAACAAAGTGTCAATGTAGTTGCTTATATGATTAATAAGCCATTTATTAGGATTTTATAAGATATTGATAAACATTAAACTACGTGTAAAACATTACAGGCAATTTGGTTCTATCTACTTTATTGGTGATACAAAGTCGATAGAACCAAATTACGCTACGTCCGCCGCCAATTAGTGCATATAAACTAGCGCCGGTCGGCACCTATCCACTACTTCTCTAGCTAGCTAGCTATGCAAGCTCTTATAGTAGTTGGTAAGGGAAGCACAATGCGGTTTAGTTCCAATGTAAAGTTGACTTTCTCAAAATAATAAGTTTATTACATGTGTGTAGAAAATTACACGGAAAACGTTAAAATAACGCTATGTGACCATGGTATGGAACTTTGTTGGCTCCGTACATTTCCTACGGAAATCGTCAGTACCTAGGTACTCCATGCTAATATAATTTAACAAGAAATTTAGCATGAAACTTTTAACTATATTGTACACATCTTTTGTTTATCTATGATTATGCTTATTCATTACACAAATAACATACACGCTGCTCAAGCAGCTTGTCTCAGCTCAACAGCTCTACAACAGCTGTGTACGGTTTTAAGATAAAAGTACAGTAGTTGAACAACTATTGTAGAACTATTAATCTGTAGAAAGCCTCGTGCAGATGTGCAGCTAACAATGTCTCCATCCTGTATACAAACAGGGTCTCTTCAGGCATGAAGGCCTAACAACGTACATAAGATCCCGATATTGTGGTACTACTCGTAATAGTAAATAAATTGTATCAATTTTAATCTTGACATGAAAATGCAAATATCTTTTACATTATATTAATGAAGCTAAACCACGAGCGCGCACGCGGCCGGCGGCGTTTTCTGTGCGCATAGATCCGTCGCACGCGTTCATTATATTATAACACTACATTTTTGCAAAACGCGCACCCGGCGGCAGCGCGTGCATCGCCCGTGTTTTACTTGCGCTCTAAGTAAGAATTTTCTTCTTCCTTGCACTCCCAAATCAATTATAATAGAGTACACTAATTATGGAATAATAATGGTATGTGATATTTTGCTGGTTGTTATATATTTTGCAAATATAATTAAGATGGAACAGCTTTAATGCCTAGATGTAAGACACCAAATTTAAAAAAAAAATCGAGGCAAAGGGTTTGCAACAATAAAATTGTAAGTAAACTTATTTTTACTTTATTCAAATGGTTTCTGTCAAATAAGCCTTTGTAATTGGACCAATTGTAAAAAATACCGTTATTTGTATCCCTTGTGTAATATTTGAAGTGTTATGTGATAAAATTGTATTTTTAATTCGATAATTTAACATTTTTGTCACCCTGTGAACATTGAATACAATAAATTAGTTTATTGTATATCAATTGAATGGAATTTCTTTTACAATGAGGAATTAACAACCTTGTAAATAATATTGTGCATATAAATTACCTTTTAATTAGCTTAAATAAACCTAATCACATACTACATTTGTTTTATTTCTCTTCTTCTTAGCATTATTCCGTTTCCTAATCCATTAGGATTGGCGGGGTCCGCTACCTAAGCTAAAAGGATTTGGCGAAGATATAAGATATTTTTCATGGAGCGACTGCCGTCACACCTCCACAACCCAGAGGGAAACCAGACCTTTCTTAGGTTAGATCACGCGTCTTTCGAAATATTCTTTCTTCTTCATGCGGGTGTCCTCACGATGCTTTCCTTCACCGCCGAGCAATATATGATAATGATAATTGTAGATATGTATCTACATAAATCCAAAAACACTTTTTTGTGATACATGTCAGGATTCAAACCGGGGACCAATAGGTCCACAGGCCGGTTGTTCATCCACTAAATATGGTTTCGCCTGCCGGAAGTCTCAAAAAAACATAATTAAAATTAACTACTTTATTTAAAAGTAAAAATTTAAATAAAACTTTTGATGAGCTCGGTGGCGCAGTCGTGAAGGGTTCGATTCCCACACTAGACAAACATTTGTGTGCATGAACAGGACTGTTTGTCATGGTGTATATGTTTTTAAGAGAGGAAGCAGCCAGTCTGGAGAAGTTCCTCCACCCCACAAAAAACCGCAGCGAAATAACAACTCCCTGGAGGGTTGGAGTTGTTGTGTTAGCATCAGAGGTAACATCGCGCGAGTGACAGTTAATATATTACAAGCCTTCATGGGCTACGGTAACCGCTTTAAATTAGGTGGGCCATATGCTTATATGCTTTCCCGCGTTGTACTAAAAAAAACTAAAATAATTTATAGTAAGTTGTTGCTGGGACGAAGAGTGGAGCCCGAGCGGCCGAGTACACCGCGCGGTCCGCAAGGCTACATCACCACTTTACTGTAATTGTACAATTTTAAGTACATACTGGACTATCACTGCATCAAAACAACTCGTCTGGGGAAGTACCTCCACCTCACAGAAAACTGCAGCCAAATAACAACTCTATGGAGGGTTGTTGTGTTCCTACGTGTTTTTTGTCAGAGGTGGCATCGCACGAGTGATGCTAAATGTATTACGAGCGTTAATAGGCTACTAATAATAAATAATAAAAATTCATGACGAATACCTCGTGAAAGCTGAGAAAGAGAAACTTTCTAAGTACTTAGACTTGGCTCACGAGGTTATCGCCATGTGGCATGTGGAATCAACGATAATTGTCCCAATAGTCGTGACTTATAGCGAAGAGCCTCGACCGATATCTTGAGGCTCTCGCTTGGCAGTTGGGTCAAGAACCAGATTCAGAAGGCGGTTCTTGTGGACACGGCCCGCATTATAAGAAGGTTCCTCACTCTGGAGCCCTGACCACCGGTAGCTTGGGTCTTCGCTTCGCTACCGGCGGGTACCCCCTTTTTTTATATTTTTAAATGTATTTATTTTTATATAAAATCTTTATATTTAAAAATGTAACTGAAGTGTATAAATAAAAAATTATAAAAATAAAAATTTTAAGTTTTAATTTTTCAGTACAAATCGGCAATTTCTTACTTTAAACCCTAATATTATAATTGAAATATGAATTTGCTTAGGATTATGATATCAACTACGATTATCGTATTAACGACTGAACAGATTTGATTTTTTATTACCACATCAACCCTTACTCATCCCACTGCAGAGATACGGGTCTCCCTTCAACCGAAGGGGTTTAGAGCATACTCCACCACGCTGCTCAAATGCGAATTGGCGGAGGCCAGTGTTTTCAAACCGCCCGAGGGCCACTGACTTAGCTTAACGACTGTATCTATCGACAACAGCCGGGACCGACTTCACGTGCCCTCCAAAGCACGGAGAAACTAGACATAGTTAAACCCATCCATAGACAGGCTGCAGTCGACGTTACTTAACCTGCGTGTTCGGTTAGAATGACACGCGCAACGACGCCATCGAGCGCATTTTTATTACGGAAACATAACTCCTGTAGCATAGCTATTTTTGTACAGATATTGTTTAAATTGATAAGTTATAACATGTCACTTTTATTCTGGGCACGGCTCTTGTGGAATAGATCTGGAGCGTAGAGAATCATGGAACTCATACAGTTATAAAATCCAAATGTCTTAGTGGGGTTCATACTATTATGAATGTAAAAGTACATGCAGCCCGCAACTGATGGTAAGCAGTTGCTGCAGCCTATTGATGCTCAAACCACAGCGGGGATGATACTCATGCGCTGCCAATCTTGCCGCCTAAGGATATATCGTCACAGTACCCAGTAATTTCTCTGCCATATCTCACCCTTCAAACCAGAACACAGCTATATAAATTTTGCTGCTTGGCGACAGAAAAAGATGAGACAGAGGTAGCTACATGCAGACGACTTTTGTACAAAGCCTCCCTCTGGTTGTAGGTTAGCCCTTTTTTCAAATCGAAACTGGCGACAGATTGCTGTATTTTTTTTTTTGTATAGTGGGCCCAACAGTAATATGTGGAGGGGCCCTAGGAACCAGTGAGCATGAATGAAAATAGTTATGAATGTTAAAGAAGCAAGTGAGGTCTGTAAGGACTAAGTCAATGTAGTACTCAATGCCCCACAAAGGTTTTTGTTATCACCAAACTAGAATGTAGTTAAAGGAATTTGAATGCCTAAACCACAGATGTCATGGTATAGTCTCTCGCTTGGATTTATAAGGAACTATAGTCCTACCACAGTAGCAGCTAGTTACACTAGTATTGCAAGCATTTCAATACTGCACATATTATTTGTGTAGTTGGGGAAGTGGTAGTATCTATCTACATATAATTTCAGGTCAATTCCAGAAAGGCAGAGAGAGCCGAGCACCCTATGACTCGGGCCTTACACACCTCTGTCTTTAACATTCATCATAACTCTTTATATGCATGCTCACCGGGTCCTACGACCCCTGACATCTTCTGACACTACCTATTTGGTAATGATAGGTATACCTTTCAACAAACTGTTGTATGGAAATTATTATTATAAAAAATATGGAGTGTTTCTATAGTATATTATTTAAACTCTTCCATGTGCACAGAATAGAACATAGATTTTGGGGAAATATACCATTTATTGATCAGAATGCAGGAGCTTCCATAGTACCCTCAAGCATGCCTTTATAATAACACCAATGCATTAACTGGCTAACCAGTGATAATTAAAAGAGCTCTTGTAACAAACAATATATTGTTAATTATAAAACAATAAAATAGAAATATATGTAACCTTAAATGCTAGGATTTGGAATGATTTAGTTCACCATTTAAGTCCTTTTTCCTTCAACTCTTGTTTAGCCTCAAAAATCTCTTGCTGCAACTCCTTAGCTGCTTCTTCACAGTTATTGAATGTATATACTCTATATAGTACTACCGTAACCGCATATAAACCAAATAAAACGACGAATATGAACGGCGAGACCAGTATCAAATTCATATTGTTCTCAATCAAAGGATGCTTCACATAACCGGCAATAAGAGAGTACCACACCGCAAACAGTGCCGACGCCACGGAAATCCATTCAAGTAATTTTGTCATTACTCTGAAAAAAAAAACAGTATATTGTTTGATAAAAAGAAAATGCCAAAATAAAAGGAAAGATAACCACTTCAATGAGTTTAAGGAATCATTTATAACTTAGGTTACTAAATTAAAGTTTCAGGAAAACGACGTTATCAATAGAAAGTTCTAACCTATTTTATTTTCTTTAGTTGAACTGCTAATTGTTAATAAAAAAGTTTTTATTAATTAGTTTACAATTTGGAGAGGAGTAGGTACGATATACACAAAAGAGCAGAGCCTCAGAGAAAGTTTCTCTGAGAGCAGAGCACATCAAATAAAGTTAAGGACCGTCAAAGCTTCTTCTTCATCTAGTTTATTGGCACAGTGTACCCACCTCAAAAAAGGCTCATGATCAGACCATTGCTGTCAGTGTTTTTTTTTTCTACCTCTAAGGTATCAATATAAAATAAGGTATCAATAAGCAATCAAGCATACGGCCTGCCTGATGGTAAACAGTCACCGTAGCCTATGGACATTTGCAACACCAGGGGTGTCACTCATTCGTTGCCGACCCTCTAAAAATCCCTTCACGCATTTCTTGAAGAACTCCATGCTGTAGTTAGTCCCTTGCAAAAACCTAGGCTGGGAGCTCATTCCACAGCTCGAAAGTTCTCGGAAGAAAACTTCTCTGGAACCGCACAGTACGCAACCATTGCGGTTCCAGTGTATAAGGGTGAACTCCCCGCCGTCGGCGAGCGGTGCGGAATGCGGTGTTTAAACACTGTTTCATCAGTATAAATAAAATTGCTCTGTGGACTGTTTCCTAGCTAAATTGCAAAAACCTGTTAAATAGCAATATATTTTTTTACGATTACGAAGATTTCATAGTGCATGAATTAGAATACATACAAAGATATAATATAAGGACTAGTCCATGTAGACGAGCTCGGTGGCGTTGTGATGAAATGCGGTGTTACGCTATTTTGACACCATTTGTGTGCATGAACACGTCTGTTTGTTTTGATCTGGCTATTTTTAAGAGGTAGAGTAGAACGCATCAAAGCAACGGGTGCCTGGGGAAGTACCACCACCTCACAAAAAACCGCGGCCAAATAACATCTCTACGAAGGTTGTTGTGTTACTGCGAGTGAGTGTATGCACGTAATTATTTTGTAATTTCTGTCAGATGTCATTCTTTTGTATAAAATAATGTCCAATTCTTTTAGTTAATATAAGTCAAGTTTTCAACTAGTACTCGCTTTTATGTATAAATAATCGAACGGTATGAATATCTTATACATATATATTTAATTATTTAGCAATAATATATTCTGTAGCTAAAAAGCGCAACCAGTAACGTGCTACTTAGTTTCTCAATATTATTTATACAAGTCTGTAAATAAACCGCCATATGGGAAATGATTGTCGTAGTTCATGGACGTTTCTAATACAAGAAAACTTGCTTGCGCGTCACCCCTCCGCTTAGTTATAATCTTACCTTACTCAAGAGAAACAGGATCCTTCCAAGGAGTGGTTATTTGTTTTTTTTTTTTGATTCTTTTTATCCTCGAGGGGAAAGGCAAAGGGATCTAGCACATATAGCCAAGTCATCAGTTTAGAACCATTTGAAAATCTTAATTCTATGTTCCAGCTTCAGGAAACTGTGCTGAAAAATACTTGGGAAGGGTACGTCGACCCAATCAACCCAGTTTAAATACCACCAGTAAAACGATAGGAATTTTACAAGGTTTTCTTGATGAACTTATTCACGTCTTCCAAAAAGTGCATAAACGTGTTATATTTGAGTTTTTTCATTACTGTATAACTGCACTAGCACTTATGTTACAAAATACTATCGAAATTGTCACCTAAAACTAATTTTACACTGAATTGTAAACATTTCAAGTATAACAACAATGTCACTAGTCAAAAGCGCGGGAAGAAGTCTCGTTGTTATTTGAATGCTGTATTCTAATAAATGCATTTCCACTGTTGGGTTGCTAACATAAATAGATGTGCCCTACTTCTATGTACCACAGACTTATTTGTCACTTAACAGGTAACAGCTAAGGTCACCTCATCATCACGTGGTGCACCCACGTGATGATGAGGTGACCTTAGCTCCAAAAATTATAGTGAACGATTTACACTACAATGTAAAACCAAACTAAATACAAAAAATATGGCTTAACTATGCTATCTTGTTTTGTTTTAGTAATTCACCAATCCTTTAATTCACCACTATATCCCGTTCCTTTTCATATAGTACCTTGCTTGTTCGGCGTTATTGTTATTTTGTGTAAAATTGCATTTTTTTTCATCAAAGACACCGATATGAATAAACCTTATCTAACTACAAAACTTAATCCAAATCATTAGATCCGTTTCGGAGATAAACGATATATTATATACTTGTATACAATAAATTACTCATATAAAGCAATAGGATTACTGTAAGTCTTAGACAATTCAACAAAAGGACTCGCTATACGCGTGATTCTGTTAGTAAATAATTCTGCCATTTTTGACGGGGGACGAGGTAACTACTACATAGAAACGAAAATAATGTTTTAAGGAAATGTCAACCTTATTTCGAGGCGCCTACAGTTCAAAGTTATTTTCTTACCGCTGCCTGCCATCTGTTGTGGAATAGCTGAACTTCTTTGTAAATCGAAGCTGGTAGATTCAAAATTACGAAACGTCTTATATACTTTTTTTTGTCTTTAGCTAAATTAACTCTATTATACAGCATGAAGGACTGTTTTGTTTTGCAGTTTGTATAATTTACGCTAATTTGGGATAGGAGATATGCGACCAAAGTCGCGGAATATGATTCGATTGCATCAGTACTCGATTACTGAATCGATTTCTCATGTATTAATCGTTATCACACCATTTTAATTTATTTTATATGAAAGCAAATAAAATAATACTTGCATGTGAAAGGTAACTCAATATTTTTGCAAACTAGAAGTGTTCGACCTTTTTTTGCAAGACATAACTGCACAGTTTGGGATTTTTAGTGTACCACTTTATGATGTTACCTGAGCGATAACGATTACAAGACTGTTAGAGAATCGATTACGCACGAAGTATTTATGCGCGCAATGGATCACAATATCTTGTACCATGACAGAGGGGAATGATCCTATGAGGCTGGTCCTTTAGTAACATGTCTCTGCTGTAAGTATATCTTGAATAAATAAACAAGGAAATATTCTTCGTTGGTGAACCGATTAGAATATGCTCGAAACTCAGAGGAAGTATACCTAGAGGTGACAAGCAAATAATAATACCAAGATTGAACGTGATAGATGTATACATTTCCTCATAAGAAGGAAAGAGACAGATAAAATATTTTTTGTCCCTGTCATAGTATCACTATTTTGTGTTTGCCACAAACAATCATTTCGTTCCTTGTAGTACAACAAATTGTTTGCATAAATTACTAAATATAAGCGAAATATTAGTGCATATTTGTGTTCATTTGCTTGTTTGGGATTGTCTTTTTACTTTAACAATAGTACGTTGCTGTGTAAAAGGCTGCAAAAGCCTCAGTTAGCAAAAATACGAAAACATTACATTTCATACGTAAGTATAAAGTTTTAATAGTTGTTATCAAATATTTTGCGAAAATTAGATACACATGTATTTTTTAAATAAATTGTTAGTATAATAACGTAAAAACAATGAAAATATCGGTTTAATTTACAAAAAGAATTTCTAGTAAAAACCGCCTAAATCTTGAAGGTTGTCTGTGGTTAAAACGTCAGCCATTTTCTGTTGTATTTTCAATTTATCGGTATAATGAGCGTTTTAGGGGTACCAGTATGTAGTATGGGAAAACACCCCGAAATTATGGGTAAATTATATGGGTACAGACACCTTTTTTTTAACTTCTTACTTTTCTTAGACTTCTTTGTTTATAACTATTTGTCGAAATGTATTTATTTATTTTTAAATTAAAAATGTTAATCTATAACTTCACGCCAAATCCCTTGCGGGGTAGGCAGAGAGAACCGAGCGCCACGTGACTCGATCCTTACATATCTCACTCGCTTCTTTAACATTCATTGCTCTTCTCATGCACGCACGCCGGTTTCTAGGGCTCCTGACATCACCTTCTGATAGAACATGACCAATTTGGTCATGGTAGGTAAGTCTTGGCCTTCCCCGGCTCCTACATCCTTCCACTTTTGCATTGTATATCTGCTTCGTGATTCTTTCATCTTGCATTCTTTCTACATGCCCGAACCATCGGAGCATGCCTCTTCTTATTTTAACACCGACGCTCTCTTTCAGACCAACTCTATTTCTAACATCATCATTGCGAATACGGTCTACGAGCCTTACGCCACAAATTTTGCGCAGCGCTCGCATTTCAACCGCGTTTATTCTACTTTCATGCTCTTTCTGCCATACCCAACTCTCGCTTCCATAAGTTAGCGTTGGGACCAACACTGCATTGTGTATAGCGAGTTGTGCCTTCTGGCTCAGGATTTTACTGCCAAGAAGTTTTCCCAACGCTCCATTCACACTATTCCCAGCACTCACTCGTCTTTCCACATCTGCGGTGTACCTTCCATCCCTGCTGAAAGCGCATCCAAGATATACAAACTCATCCACTTGTTCCAACACTTCATCATCAATCGTAATCCTTACATTAGTTCTGGATTCTTCTCTTTCAAATACCATTATCTTTGTTTTCTTCGCATTCAGTAGTAAGCCTTTCTCCATACAGTCGTCTTTCATCGCTGTGACCAGTGTTTGCAGTTTAGATGGTGTATCTGCTAATAGCACGGCATCGTCTGCATACAGCAGACAGTTCACCGCTTGGTCACCCATGCGCAATCCCACATTCGTTGACCTTATTCTCTGCAGACAACTATCGAGATACAGGATAAATAGCCTAGCAGATAGCATGCAACCCTGTTTGACACCAATTTTGACATCAAACCAGGGTGACATGCCACCGTCTATCCGCACACATGCTGAGCAATCCTTGTAAGTGGACTGCACAGCACGGAGCAGTGAACCGTCAATCCCATATCTCGGCAATATGTCCCACAGTTCCTTTCGCACAACCCTATCAAAGGCTTTCTCAAGATCCACAAAACCGCAGAAAACCTTCCGGTCTATGGCCAGATGCTTCTCTACGATATTGCGGAGCGAGAAAACTTGATCCGTACATCCCCTTCCATTTCGGAAACCTCCTTGTGCGTCCCACAGCATTTCATCGGATTTCACCCTCATTCTCCTTTCAATCACCTTTCCATATACTTTTGCTGCTAAGCTGATCAAACTTATGGCCCTATAGTTGGCGCAGTCCATGCGTGATCCCTTGCCTTTATACAAGGGCACGATGACTGCGCGTCTCCAGTCCATTGGGACCCTTCCAGTTCTCCAGCATAGGTTGCATAGGTACCAGAAGGCGTCCCGGACGTAAGTGCCACCTAATTTGATCATCTCAGCTGTGATCAGATCAATTCCCGCTGATTTTCCATTTTTCAAGCTTCGTATCGACCATTCGATCTCATCCATAGTTATGCCTTCGTCGGACGCCGTCAACGTGGAGTAAGCATCCGACTCACTCTCATTGCCAGCGTCCGAGGCATACTCATACATTTCCTCAAAATATTCACTCCACCGTTCTAACACTTCCTGAGTGTTGGCAAGAATGACACCAGCTTTAGACTTTATCTTATCCATTCTGGATGCCGACGAACCACTCCGAGACTTCTTTACCTCTCTCCAAAAGAGTTTGGTATTTGCCTCGAAGTTTTTCGTCAGCCTCTCTTCCTCATTCATAATTTGTCTTTCACGCTTCTCTTTCACTAAAGCCTTGGTTTCATTCTTGCATAGACGGTACATTTCTTTCTTCTTTTCTCTCATATTTTCATTTAAAGGCAAAGATGATACGTAATCCAGCCACGCTTTCCTCTTTCTTGCTACGGAGGATTCAACCTCCGCATCCCACCAGGCATCTCCTTTCGCTGTTTTACGTCTCTTTGCGCATCCACAAGCTTCTTTTGCACTATTCACCATACTTTCTTTCAAAACTTTCCAACAATCATCCACATCTGAGTCGGAGAGGCTTGCATTTGCAAGTCTCTCACTTACCAGATGCACATACATTCTCCTTACACTTTCATCTTGCAATTTTTCGCTCATTATCCTTTCATGATCTCCGAAAGGGATACGCACTCGCCAGTGCCTCCACTTCCTAAAAAGGCCCACAAACCGGCTTACCACCAGGTAGTGGTCCGTCTCAAGAGTGGGGCCTCTAAAAATGTTAACATGTTTAATATTAGATGTATGTCTATTTCTTAGATTTCCTAAAGTCGTCAGTGTGCGTAATGCATGGATTTTTGCTACTGGACGACAGAATTGGGAGCCGAGTACAGTCGCATATGTTCCAAACATTTTAAAGACCACTGCTTTCAGAAGAAGTTTATTTGGATAAGTCGTCAGTTTCAACATCCACCATACACGTAAGTCAACATTTGTAATATTATGTTAAATTAAATTTGAGTCTCAATACTTAGAAAATCAAGTTCAACATAATAGTTACTTCACTACTAATTATTAATATATACTTGGACATATGTATATTAGTTGTAAGAAAGATTATATACTAAAAATATACTACCTACTTTCCAAAGATCATGACTCGATGGAGTCCAAGTTGGAAACTACTCGTAGTACCGTTTTACTGTCTATATTCATAATGTTACGAAAAGGGAAAAGAAGAATACAATTAGATGTATATGCCTGACTGTATTACGAGTATATTATATATATTTTTTATCACATCTCAGATATATATATATATATATATAATTCTTCTGTTCTTGTAAAACGGCTGGACAGTTTTTGACAAAAAAAAATATGTGTGTTTAACTGGAAGAGAGAGAATTATTTAACTTTAGATTAACAATTGGACTGAATGCAATAAGTGGCACTGCAGTCATGTCCTCTGAAACTTTTAATATTATCAGGCAGGACAACATCTGTTAGTATATAAATCACACAGGCAGGCATGTGATTCATCCAACCAAAATAACAATGGTAAAGTTAAAGTATTTTCAGGAACACCGTTCCTATATGAAATCTATATATTTGTCTGTGTGTGTGTCTGTAGCTTTTTTCGAATATTCGAATTTTGACTTCAGATTCGGATACAGCATAAAAAATTAGAATAGGAATGTTTGAAAAACCAACCTCCTATCTCTCAAGGAACATGGTCAGAATGGCAGACAAATTAAAAAAAAAATGAATTTTTATTTCAGATTCGAAAAGTAAATTAAAAAGTAGAATAGTAATGTCTCAAAAACCAATATCATATTTCTTAAGGAACATGGTCCGAAATGGCCGACAAAGTTTAAAAAAAAAAATTTAATTGTTATATAATTGACGAACCAGGTGTTCCTCTGGCAATGCAAGCTTGCGCATTCTCAACTGATTTATATTATTTTTTATTTATTTATTTACACAATACAGTTACATAGTACAAATTATTATGTTCGCCAAACTGTTATAACAGTTTGTTGGCGAGTATATATGATGATAGGTATTAAAAAAAATAAGGAACTAAATTAGATGATTTATATGCCTGCCTGTTCGTCTGCTAGTCTGTCTTAGAAAGTTTCACGTACAGACTTGAAATTTTACATAGTTACATTTGTACTATGTAACTGTATCGTGTACAGTTACATAGTACAAATTATTATGTTCGCCAAACTGTTGTAACAGTTTGTTGGCGAGTATATATGATGATAGGTATTTAAAAAAATAAGGAACTAAATTAGATGATTTACATGCCTGCCTGTTCGTCTGCTAGTCTGTCTTAGAAAGTTTCACGTACAGACTTGAAATTTTATATAGTTACATTTTAGTCATAGAAGCGTATAATTGAAGTACAAAACCATTTGAAAATATTCCAACGACTCCGACAATCCGTAATTGAGTAGTTTCGGGACATATCTTCTAAGGTCTTTTGGTTTAAATAAGAACCCGTACTCCAGTAATGAAGTGAGTATGGGTTGATATGATGTTGATGGGTTGATTATATTTATACAGGTTATTCTATACCAATTATTTATGCCATGTTAATCAAGTTAATCAAGCACACACACATGCTTTTGTGTCAACACATAAATGTTAATCAAGCATTTTATATTGTCTGAATTTGTAAACTTTTAAATGTGTAAAGCTCAATTAAATTATAGTATTGACAGTAGTTTTAATATAATGTTAGTACTAGGCTGTCGATATTACATGCTATAATGCGTTACAAAAGTAAAATTGTCCTATTTTCCAGACCGATTATCCAGGGCTTCCAATAGCGACGGACACTACATTAACACCTCAGAATACAGAATAAAACAGAAGGAGCCTACAGCCGATAATACATGCGGTCCGCTGTGTCCAGAAACATTTCGCAATCCCCCGCACTCCTCATACTTCCCACCCGTACAGTATTGCTAGCTTAGTGAGAGGTCGCCTCTTTTAGGGTAAATTAAAAGTATTATATTAATATAAAAGTTGTTATATTAATATACTGTTATGCATAAAAAAAATGCTTTAGTAAAATAAAACACAATTAATTTACAAAAAATATGTCTTTGCTTAGGTACCTACATTTTGTTGTACTAATAATATTGCCGTTTTGATTCTGAGGTAATCAATACATTTTTTCGTTTCGACAAATGAAGAAGTCTTGCTCTTTGCTTTTATAATTTCATCAGTGGGGAACTAAAATTCGATATATAATAATTAGAATAGTTTTACACAAAACATTTTTATAAAAAAACTACTATTAAAAGATCTCAAATAATGTAAACATAGGCTCATATCGTAAATACCTTAAAATTAAATAAATATATTTACATATTTTATATTAATTAAACTATTTTTTAATTACTTAACATGCATTTATTATTTATTTCATCAATGTCAACTTTATAAAAAAGTAGGGAAAAGAAACCAGTAAAACTGGCAACATGAACAAAATGGACTCGCCCAAATTGTTTACCACTATCAACGAGTAAAAGAAATTCATTATTTAAATAAAATGAGATGTAAATACGCTAGTTATACATGAAATGTGATCCCATCTTGTTTTTTTATGCTTCTAACTGCATTCTTGCAGGTGAGAACCGCACAAGACAGCATTATTTAATAAAAACTATCGAGAAATTTTTACGCGTAATAGACACGGTGGCCAAATATATACTAGTCGTCCAAATGTCAAACTACTCTCATTGAGAGTAGTTTGTATGGCTTCAGTTTTGGGCGTGTTTGCGGTTTCTGGTTTATTCTGTATTCTGAGCATTAACACCATTAAAATTAAAGCTTACTTTTGAATTGAGACTGAAAACATTACTGGCTGAGTCACGCAAGAAGAAAATAGCTATATTAAGGTTAAAAACTAAACGACTTGAAATAAAAATGCTGAACTATCTGTCATTATACAGAATTTTAATGTAATCGATGTATAGATGATAGATATCATTATACAAGTTAGAGGAAAAGAGTGAACCAGGGAATTAAGGGACCGTAGCAGTTTACCACCTTTTGAGTACAATATGTGAAAGGATAATCCTTGATCAATTGTAGCTTTAGTTTAAGTCTAATGAAAACCATGATGCGCAATACAAAATGTTTAAAAACAAAGATTGTTTACCTTTGTTTAATATTTACACTTAAATCATCCCTGACAGTAATAAATATATCTTTTTTACATGACAATTATTGAAATTTTTTATGCAATATGTTTAATTTTAAGAAGGAATAATCCGCATTTATTGTGTAAAGAAGATTTAACTAAAAATCGTGTATGTAAATGTGACCATGAATATTCGACGGCTGTTTCATTCTCACGATAATTGTATAAATACACGATGTAGAAAAATCGATCTAATAACATTGATTTCGAGAATAAAAATCTATGAAAAAATAAACATTAATATGTTTGTAAGGCACGAATATTTTTATTTACAAATTGCCTATATTTAGTACCATGTCACCGCTTGTATTTTAAAATATATGTCTAAAATAGAAAAATATATTGTTTAATTTATATAACTCTGCTAGGTTTGACCAATCTCCTATATTTATTCCAATGATTTCACAGATCTTATTGAAACTAACTCGGGCTTACTAAATAGATCTATACAGTAACTCGATTTGCGTAAAAAAATAATATTAAAGTGCAAATATGTTTGTTGATCTATTCAGATACTGTAGTTTTCATACGTATGTATATATTAACTTTTATTACTTTGTGTATAAAAATGGTTGTATCGACTTATTCGATTTTTTTTACATTGCTAATCATAGACGTAATAAAAAAGTCAGACGGAATCTCGCTAAGAAACAACTGAAGCACCACAATGGCGGCATGTAACTATGTGTGAGTGTCAAGTGGGTTGCCAGATGGAAGAAAATTTCCCATTTCTTTAACTAAAAAGAAATAAAAAATTATATGATTCGTTACTGTCTTTGAAACTCGAATTTTATGGACCGTTGATTTGTAACTTGTGTTGTTTAAAATAGGTATTGATGAAATAAATTAAACACATGAAATATAACATTACATATTCCTTTTATTATGTAGGACAAACAGGTGCATACTTATTTGAAATAAAAAATGCCCAAACAAATATACCAATTTTAATGACCAGACGAGGCTCTGGCGAAAGAGAGGTAGGGCACGTTAGCCTAACTGGGGAAGTACCTCCACCTCACAGAAGACGGCAGCCACTCCTCACACTCCTCAAAATGTATACTGCATATTACACTGGATCTAGATGGAATCAAGCCGCTTTCTTTTCTGGACTCTTATGATTTGTACCCAATCATTCTTCCATCCATCGTTTGACGATGGAAATCTAAAAAATATTAAAGGTATGAATAATAGTTGTTCAGTAAAAGAATCATAGGATGTAAGTTTATATGTCTGTTTAAACAAAATTAGGTATCTGAATTAAGTAAGAATTACAAGAGAACAAAAGAAAAATTATCTCCCACACATTTACGCTAATTTGAAAATGTGAGTTATGGCAACACCGGTCGATTACTTGCTTATCAATGAAAAGTAATCCCTTGGCTTTTTTTAAATGTACCACTATGGTTCCGACTGCTCTTCACTACGCACGACGGCATTATTATTATTTTTCGACAAGGTTATCACGCGGCGAGGTGTCGGTGCGTAATGGCGGGCGGTAGACTTACTATGGTGTGAATGTGTGTGTGTCGGCTCGTACGTATAGCGACTGACTTACTATGGAGGTGCTTCAGTGTTTAGTTCGGGAGACGGTGTCTGCTTTTTTTATTACGTCTATGTTGCTAATATCATATTAAGAGTATATTATTATAGCACACAATACACATCCTATGCCAGTTTCTTATGGTAAACAGTTAACTGGGTACATTGTAAATTTCAAATTGCGGATGCGCATTAGTGGGGTAAATTTTCCACAGTCTGGTAACCTTGTTATTGAATGTACTTTTGTTGCCGTCCCTTACGTGTGTACGCGTTTGTCAACTCTAGGTATACTTCCTCTGAGGCTCGACATGAATACAGAATCTCTTTCCAAAAAGTTATTCTCATTTCCTGAACGTACACACACTTGAAATGAGTAAATTTATGTATTGTAATATCTTAATTTTACTAAATTATAAATTTTAATATTGACAGGTAACAGTATTTGCATCATTTGGTCTGCCAATTATTTCCAGTAATGACGCACGATAAAAAGATGTTTTAATTGGCATGGCAACACTTTCTGTTATGTCGTAAAAGGGTGACTGAACCGCCTCATTGTTATTTATTGCATTTGTCTCTAATAATACATTAATTAGCTGTTTTACGGATACACCGGGTGCAATAACATAGGTCGCGACAGCCATGCCGATGTGAGTAATATACAAGAGGTGTGGCACGTCGCTCGGGCGTCGTTTCTTGGTGCTGTGACATTATTAGTGTGAAAAATATTTTGTCTATCTCGACGCAACATGACCGAGTACAAATTAGTGGTGGTAGGCGCCGGAGGCGTCGGTAAATCCGCATTGACTATACAACTAATACAGAATCATTTCGTGGACGAATACGATCCTACGATCGAGGATTCGTATAGGAAACAAGTGGTAATAGATGGTGAAACGTGCCTGTTGGATATCCTGGACACGGCGGGCCAGGAGGAGTACTCGGCCATGCGCGACCAGTACATGCGGACGGGCGAGGGGTTCCTGCTTGTGTTTGCAGTGAACAGTGCGAAGAGTTTCGAGGACATTGGCTCCTACAGAGAGCAGATCAAGCGAGTGAAGGACGCCGAGGAGGTACCCATGGTGCTAGTGGGCAACAAGTGCGACCTTCAGGCGTGGGCCGTCGACATGACGCAGGCGCGCGAGGTAACGTTTGTTTGTTGTTTATTGTACACAGTACACCGTCACTTCAGATGGAACATCATTCTTCATCCAAATGTTATTTGTGAAATACCAACACAAATTGTCTAGTAATGTTGTGGTTGCCAATTATTGTCATCAGTTATTGTATATGCAAACTTCTCACCACAGTACATATGTAACTTTATATCCATGTGCCATCTTAGTTCTTTGTTTTTGTGTAAACAGCATAAGGCAGGAGACAAAATCAACATGTAAGGGAATGTGGAAAAAATATTGTGGGCTTTCTGATGGATGCCATTTAAATGAATGTTCGCTAGTAAGCATACTAAGTCAATTACCAAACTACAATGTTAAAAGCACTGATATTGGAGAGAACACCAGTTATACTACAAAAATATGCAGTTTACATATATATTCCAATGTCTGTTTATGTTGTCGAAGACAGATTGTGCATACCATTAACCCATCAAGCCCCGAGTGACTAATATCAGTCATGCGCGTTACGGCGAAAAGTATATAATGGGTTCTGACAGCTTAATGCTTAGTATAAAAATCTGTATATTAAGTATAATAATAAAAAAATTGAAGCATGTTTTTACATAGTATTATGTATATGAAAAAGCAATTATTATATTTCCAGCATGTCTGTAAGACTTTTATTAAATCATAGGAAGAAATTACCAAATAGAACTATTTTACAGATATATTTTAAGACTGGCTGCTGAAAAATTGGATGCATTATTTTAATAATATCAAATTGATCTGAAATAAATAGGCTGTAGTTTAATACTTGTCTGAAAATAAAACATATATAAATAATACATGTGCCACTTATATTAGTTAAAACTTAAAGGCCACGGAGGAGTTTGGTGGAGAGAAGAAATTTTATAGTTGATACTATGTTTAATGTAAATGACAAAATAAAATGTAGCTTAAAATTTAAAATAATTATCAATAAAGAAGCTTTTTAACTTAAGATTATAACGATGTATTTAAAAAAACATCAACTGAATCACAGAATACTTACAAGTCAAGTCTAAGCGTAGTTACTTATATAAGGTTTTTTTTTTTATATGCCCGAACTTCAATGGGAGAAAGAAACTTCGTGTCCCGGTATCGTCAAAAAAGTTTGAAAAATCAAATAAATAAAGTGCCTACTTGGTTCATGGTGCATAATGATTGCCCCGTCATCATTCTCATCATCATCAGTTGTTAATAATTCAGTTTGACGGGGTTGATGCACGGGTCGCGGGTCTAATCGAACACGCCATTTACGCAGCGACGACCACAGCGTTTATAGGCTACGATAACCACTTTACATCAGGTCGACCGTACGCGTCCCAACGTTGTATTCAAAAAAGTAATACCTATGACTATGCCGGTAGAGTAACGCTGATAGCTACCTATCTATTTAAATAAAAATGGAAATTTAGAATACTTACCGGATATAACAGCTGATCCAATTTTATTGAAAAAGGTCACAAACTTTCCATCACACTTTCACACAGGCTTTGGACTGTCAAATTAATGTAATAACGTTAATTTTGAGTATTTAGTGTTCATTACGACAACATTAAAGACTAGATAGACTGGTTTGATATTGAAAAATAAAAAGCTATCGGATAACGTTTGTTACATTAACTGGGCTTGTTTAAAAGTTCATCAGTTTATTTACAAGTTATTTACACATCTCATTCACGACACTAAATACAAAATTGTTGCACGCATCCTGGCGTTCTATACAAATGTTCCTATCCACCTCACATAGCGTACGTAACGTCCAGATACTCGCGAACACAAGGCGTAATGGGCTGGTGCTCCATCGTGCTGGAAGTATAAACACGTACGCTTCTGCAGTGATGTTATTAGACTCGCGATAACAAAGTACCATTTGGAGATACTCCTGATTAGAATAACGACGTCCAGGCATGATTACGGTCACGCGTACTAGTGTAATGCGCGCCACTGGGGAACAATGATGGCCGCTCGCGCCGCGCGTGCGCCTTGTGGCGTAGATGACGCATGCGCAGGAAGGCGTATTGTACCTGCGTATTGTACCTGCGTACCGTACGATGCTTTTATTTTCCTAGCTGGTTGGTTTCATACAACAGAAAGCTATTTTTTATGACGGATTTTATTTTTCTATGAAAGAATTTGTAACACGTGGGGCATAAAATATATTTACTATCATAATCAGCATACATAATACTATTTCCCATTTCAATTTGGGCATATACTTTAAGAACACCATATATAACTAATTGTGCTATGTATTGATGTTATAGGCAGTGTCATTAACAAAAACATCATCAATATCTCAGTAAGTGACTGTAACAGAATAGCCTTGGGAGTGTACAATTATTTAATTTTATAATTAATTGATTTGTTGCTGTTGATTTACCTAAAACAAAGAACCAACACAACATATAGTGTATAGTACAGCACAGGGTTAGTAGATTATAGTAGACACACAACTTATAGTTTGATATTATTAGAATTAATAAAATCACAAAATATATACCCATGGGAAGGGGAGAATAGATAGAAGTGTTGTAAAATTGATAGGACAGGGTATAGTAGCAGGGAGTAGATCTAGTCGAGGAGACAGACATCCTCCATGTATTGCATTTCTTGCACAGCCATCAGCCGTTTCATTTCCCGGTATACCACTATGACCAGGTATCCATATAAGATGGACCTGACTACCTCTAATGTAACATCTGTATATAATGTAACATCTGTATAATGCTTGTAATTAAGATGACTGGAGACCTAGATCTAGTGCGGAACTGATTTGCAGTAATTGCTACAAGACAGCTTTTGGAGTCAGAAAAAAATATCGCTTTACCACATTATGTGCTTCAATAAATAAAACAGCTTCTAGAATGGCAGTCGCTTCACCAGTGAAAATAGTGCCATTGACTCCAAAACCTACAGATGGCAGAGTTTAGTTTCACTGATGCCAATGGATAACCTTTCAGTATATTAAGGTTAAGAACTACCTTGGGAACATAAACAATAGCCTCAAATGGTGTATCAAATAGGGGGTTAACTTTACACTCGAATATGGGATGTGAAAGACACAAGAACAATATAAGACTATTGAACAAGCATGAAGATTCCTTGTGTGTCCAGTCCATGTCCAGATTTACTCAGTCAGCTCATTTTAGCTATAAGTGGATGGTTTGATAGCTAGAAGTGCCTTCTGAAGGAATCTATCTGACAGATACTGCCTGCACAACCGAAGTGGAGGTTCAACACAGTCAACCTGAAGGACATTAACTGGAGAGGACTCCATGGCACCTGTAATGATGCGCAGGCACTTGGCCTAGACCTTATCCAGAGAATAGAGAGCTGTCTTGTTGTAAGGTTCAAGTAGGAAAGATCCATAATTAAGTGACTACGCACCAGAGCATTATAAATTAATTTTTGTGTGTTTGAATTTTTGAGAGCTCAACCAAACTCCTGAAAGTGAATATAGGATATCAAAATTCTTTTCAGTTTTTTTGACAATGTGATTGACGTGGTGGGTGCCTGACAGTTTAGCATCTAGAATTACGCCAAGAAACTTGACACTATATTTTATTGGGAAGGCCTGGCCATTATAAGCAATTTAAATATTTGGTATAATTTTTGTCCAGCAAAATTTACTACACTGCTTTTGGGGATATATTTTTTTTTTTATACTACGTCGGGAGGCATACAAGCATACGGCCCACCTGATGTAAAGCGGGCACCGTAGCCTATTAACGCTTGCGCTATATTAAGTATCACTCGCGCGATGCCTCCTCTGCTACTTACACAGCAACTCCTTGGGAGCTTACTGGTGACCTCACACACAGGATCACAACAACCCTCTGGCTGTGGTTTTCTGTGAGGTTGAGGTACTTCCCCAGACGGGCTGCTTTGATGCGCCCTACTTCTCTTAAATATAGAAATAGAAAGCCCATGTTCCAATAGCCAGCCCTGCAGGTAATAAGTGGCTGAGTTTAGCCTTGAGGAGGCTTCTGTGACATTGCTTGAGGAGACATAATGTTAGATCATCAGTATATTGTAGGTATAGATTAGATTAGAGTTAAACAAAACTCAATAATAATCGATCTAGCAGATAGATAGTTTGAGATGTAATTGACCAACCTCACTGGAATATTCAGATTAAGCATTTTCTGCCTTAGCACAGGAAGTAGTACATTGTCATATGTAGATGAAATATCCAGAAATACTTCCACCAAGTAGTTACATTTGGAAAAGGCTACCCTAATGTCAGTAACCACTACACTGAGATGGATGTTTTCCATGAGCCACTCAAGTCTGTTTTTGACCAGATGTTCTAGGATCTTCGCCATTCTTGATCCCATTCCACCATGGTGGAGGTGCTGTCTTCCTTTTGGAACATTTTTCTAAAGGTATTGATTTCTCAGCAGCCTCAATGAGAGCATTCTTAAAATTGTTGTACACTTACTAGGCATTGTTTTGGTATACAGCTGGAAGTTGAGAAATCAGCTCATCAGTTCTATCTGCAAACTTGGTCCAGTCTGCTCTGGCAACAATGTGCCTCAATTTAGGTTTAAATGGAGAAGAAAGAATTGAGACACAAATTGAATAGTAATCACTACCATGGGAGTTACCCAAAACTTCCCATGAAATTTGGAATGACAACTTAGGAGAACAGAGTGATATGTCCATGGCACTCTTGACATTTTGGGATGAGAGGACACAGTGGGTAGGTATATATAGAGACAAGAATCGACGTACCAGGATGTCCATCATCCCTGTCATCCCAAAGACATGAATAGCCAAAACCCTGAAGTAGCAACCAGGCCTGAGCCACATCTTACCGGGTTAAATTTTCTAATCATATATAACATATCAACTTTCTTATGCTTGATACTCTGACAATTCCATTACAAAATGGTTTGGAATGTTTGGTGTTACGCAAATCAGCTCAGTCATTTTTTGACGTATACCATGTGATAATTGGATATTACTAAAAGGGTTAGGAGATTCATTAAAGCAGAAATCGGCAGTTCATTTGGAGGTTGTCATTTGGAGATTCAATTCAGCGCACAGCCGCGCAGTCATTAGGGATTAGTATTAGGGAGAACAGAAACCAGCGTTTTCGTAATCATCCATGAGCAGTCTGTCATATCCTGGGCCTAAAGCTTGACAAATGGGACGACGAGAAAATAGTCTTTTGATAAGAAGTTGTCTGAGGGGAGTATAATTAAGCATTGACATGTGTAGATGGTTGGGAGGGACGAGGAGAGTGAAGAGGTTACTCTAGCAGCGTCTGCAAAAACCAGCATCTTGCAAAAACCTAGCAGATTCCTCCAAGTATGAAACATTTTCCTGAGACATTGTCAGTTTAATCGTTTTGTGCCATGAGTGCTCTGGGCAGGAAGCATCCTTGGTCGTGTGATTGTCCGAACAAACAGGCATGTAGGTGACTGCTTTGTGCAAGAAATCCCCTCATGACTCTTGAGTGCAGACAAAGTATCGCGGGCCTGACATACACTGTGAAGTCACATGTCCAAATCAACAACAACAACATTTGAAACACTGAATTATGGGAAGGACATATATGTCTCCACAGGCATTGAGGTATAAAAGCAAAAGAAGTTTGTTGGAAATTTCTGAATGTTAACACTACAGTCTGGGTGGGAATCTAGACTGTGTTACCAACCCCAACTATTCGTCTATTAAGTCGTCGAGCTTTTATGACTGCACTACAGCGGGAAAGGACCTCTTCGGCTGACACAAATTCCTCAAGTGACCACTTAACTGGACTATGCATATTGTAACATGATAGGATGGAATCAACACCTTATACTTGGATGGTAGTAATGCAGGATGTGTAAGGAATGCATTAGCATCTACTGCACATCTGAATTCAACAGATATACCCAGTTGCGGCCTACCTGTTTTATACCATCCTTGGTGATATTTTTAATTTGATGACTAAGAAGTGTGCAAAAGAAGTGTCCAAATTGGATAGGTCCCAGTATCGTACCGGGAGATGAATCCTCGAGTTTATGGACATGTATGATAAACGGGCCAACATCACTCCTTGTAATTGGTCTTATTGCCCACATAATCGGGGTGCACAAACGTAACCTGCAGAGCAGGGGCAGATTGTGTTGGATGGGTAATTATTTCCTTCACCAATTGTGTATATATTGTGTATAATATAAAGTTATGCTATGCCCCACCTATAGCATAACTTTTTGCTTCAAATATCTGTCTGGGAAAGCACCTCCTTACAGAAGACCGCAGCTAAATAACAACTCCGGAAGGAATGTTATGTTCCTGTGCGTGAGTAAGGTCGTCAGTTAACTGAGAGTGAGAGGTCGTTGTGCGGACGGTGTGAGGCGGATGTCGAACCGCTACTAGCAGCGTGGGCACGGCAAGCTGGCGCGGCGGTCAGGCCGCGTAACCCGCACTATACTGTGGTGAAAGACATCGCGCTTTTGTCCATCGCTCTGTTCGTTCATCGACTTCTCATTTTTTTTTTACCTCATCACGCATCATGGCAAAATGGAAACAGAAAAATAGTTCCACAGCGGCCACCCCCTCTACAACGTATGTGGACTTTTGCAACATCAGGGGTCTACACTCGAACGTCAACGCGGTCCATCATCACCTGGAAACCGCGCGGCCGACCATTCTTTTCCTCACGAAGACACAAATATCCTCACCGGCCGACACGTCTTACTTGCATTACCCCGGGTACAAACTAGAGTATTTATTTAGGCATCATGCCGTACCCCGGCATGATTTGTTGTTTGTTTGTGTTGTCGCAGATTTAAGACAGAGACCTGTCGATATTATGGGTACGAGTGGATCATGGCGGCCACACCCGGTCTACGCGTGCCTTTACAGGTCCCATAGCGGCGATACAGGCACAGCTCGGTTATTCGAGAGCCTGCAAAGGACGACTGACAGAGTCATTAATCAGTATCCCTCCGCGGAGTTAGTGATTTTGGGAGACTTCAATGCCCACCATGCCGAGTGGCTTGGCTTTCGGTGCACTGACTACGCAGGGAGATCTGCTCATGAATTTGCTCTGGCCTATGGTTTTTCCCAACTGGTACATTCTCCCACGAGAGTACCAGATGTACAGAACCATTCAAGCTCTCTACTGGACCTTCTGCTGACCACACGTCCAGATGAGTACAACATCTCAGTGGATGGGCCGCTTGGCTCGTCGGATCACTGTCTCATCCGGACCCTAGTGCCTTGCATCAGACACGGCCCATCTCGGCCTACTGGATGTCGTCGCGTATGGCATGTATGGATTGCGTGAATTCTGCGCATCGTACCCGACAGCTGTGCTTCGAATCAGATGACATTGATTCCTGCGCAACCGCAGTGGCTGTGGCGATATTGGATGGCATAGAATGCTACATTCCCAATCGCCTTGTAGCTGCTGCTGGGGCTAAAAAGCGGCCGTGGTTTAATCGGCATTGTAGGAAAGCCAATCTTCTTAAGCAGGCTGCTTACAATGCTTGGACCACGGCACGTGCTAATGGGGACCCTAATATCTCTATTTTGAAACGCAAACTGAATGCTGCCTCGAGGTCCAGTAAAAGGATGGTTGCTAGAGCAAAATTCGATTTCGTCGACGAGAGGCTTGCGAGCTTTACCTCTGTGAGCCGTGCTTTCTGATCGCTCGCTAAAGCTGCCGAGGGAAATTTCTGTCAACCGTCCATGCTACCACTGCAAAAACCGGATGGCAGTTTGGCCCATAGCGCCAAGGAAAAAGCCGATCTACTCGGTAATCTCTTTGCGTTTAACTCGAATATGACGGGGGAGCTATACCACCTACAATCCCGTGATGCGGTAGCTCAATGCGGAAAATCTCTATTAGCCAGCGAGATGTCCGGCGGGCCTTACTCTCCCTCGACATTCATAAATCGAGTGAGCCGGATGGTATACTGGCAGTGCAATGCTGAAGCTGTGCGCTCCTGAGTTGTGTTCTGTACCGCGTGTGTAACGCGCCTTTTCGTGCATACCTACTCCACTGAACAAGTCTCGACTTCATGGAAGACCGCCAATGAGCACCCGGTGCCCAAAAAGGTCGATAGATCAGACCCATCGAATTACAGGCCTATTGCTATAATCTCTCTTCTCTCCAAGGTGATGGAGCGTGTGATAAGCACACGGCTCCTGGGATACCTAGAGGATCACGACTTGATCAGCGACCGTCAATACGGTTTCCGCCACGGTCACTCAACTGGGGATCTTCTAGTGTATCTTACACACCGCTGGGCTTTGGCTATAGAGAGTCAAGGTGAGGCATTTGCTGTCAGCCTAGATATTGCGAAGGCATTCGATCGGGTCTGGCACCGGGGTTTTCTATCGAAATTACCATCATACTGGCCGCCTGAGAGTTTGTGCAAATGGATCGCCAGCTTTTTATCCAACAGATGCATATAAGCGGTGATTGACGGACGATACACTGATAGTATGGATATCAATGCTGGCGTTCCTCAGGGTTCTGTACTGTCTCCAACGCTGTTTCCGCTGTATATCAATGATATGTTGTCAATTAATGGCATTCATTGTTATGCAGAAGACAGCACCGGGGACACTTGTTATACAGGCCATGCAAACATCCCTCGTTCCCTTGTGGAGGAAAGCCGCGATAAACTTGTGTCTGAAATGGATAGTGTGAAAATTGTCGACAATCCTAATCCACACGGTAATGAACCCTTAAGTTTAAGGAGAGATTTTGCCTCCCTTGGTGTGTTCTACCGTTTGTACAATTGTACAACAGATATATTATTATATACCCGTCATCAATCAAGCCGACAGCTATTTTTCATAACCGCACTGCTCGCTGACGCGCGACGGCGGGGAGTTTACCCTCACACGCTGGAACTTCAATGGTCGCGTACTGTGCGGTTTCAGAGAAGTTTTCTTCCGAGAACTCTCAAGCTGTGGAATGAGCTCCCAACCGAGGCTTTTCCAAGGGACCACAGCATGTATTCTTCAAGAAATGCGTGAGACCTTTTATACCTTTAGAATATAAGGCGAACATACCAAATTTATAACTTGTAGAGGGTCGGCAACGCATGAGTGATACCCCTGGTGTTGCAAATGTCCATAGTCTACGGTGGCTGTTTACCATCAGGCAGGCCGTAGGATTGATTGCCTCCTTAGTGGTATAAAAAAAAATTCTTGAAAAATCTAAGACTTGGCTGCGTTTTGAAATTTACTGGTATGTCTACATTAAAATCACCACAGACTACAATGTCTTTTTTACCTATGAAAACTTTTCCCAAAGTATCCTCCATTACCAGCTCAAACTGTGTAAAGTCACCACCAGGAGGTCTGTATACACAAATAATTATGTAATTATCTAATTGTGTGAATTCATTCAAACATTTCAATGAGAGGAGAGCCTATTGAAATTGGATCTGCGGTTTAGTCTGAAAATATAAGAAACAGATTTGCATTTGTAATATGTATTTGTTTTAGTATTTTAATAATGAATGTAGATTACTATTACAGCATAGGTATTTATAGGATGATGATGATTCAACAGGAAAATAACTTTAATATGTCCAATAGTGTCATATTGTTATTATACAGTGTTTGTATTCTACAATGATTGGCAAAACTAGTCTGACTGAATGGGTCACACTGATTATTATTTTTATACTAGCTGTGGTCCAGCTCTGCTTGTGTGCAATTTGCTTATTAATTATTATATTATTATTAAGTTTTTCACATTAATGCTACTTATAGCTTTCGGGAATAAAACATAACTTTAATATTAACTTAAGATATGTTCAATCCAATTCAAATAATTTATTTTCAGAACATATATCATCATCATATCATATAATGTAAAATTTCACATCATTGTCGCTGTGATCCATACACAACGGTCAAATGGAACAATTTTTAAAATGATTATTTGGCATCTGTACAATTCAGCTTAACACTTTGGCCTGTGTGCCGTTCTTATGTTGTACTAGCTGTGCCCGCGACTTCCTCCGCGCGGAATAGTTATTTTTTTATTATTTATTTATATATATTAATAAAAATAAATAAAATTTCTAAAATAAAAGTAGCCGTTTCAGAGATTAGCCGGAACAAACAGACAGACAAAAATTGTAAAAAAAAATATTTTGGTATATGTACCGTGTATACATCCATATGCATTTAATAAAAAGCTGTTATTTTAATATTACAAACAGACACTCCAATTTTATTTATCTGTATAGAGTATAGATGTAATATGAGTTACAATAGCACTCCGAATCTCCAATCCTTGATCTTCTCGTAGCTGTATAAATTCGACTCTGGTACGATTTTGATTTTTCTGTGATGAGTTTCATCTATCTATAACTTCACGCCAAATCCTTTGCGGGTTAGGCAGAGAGAATCGCGCGCCACATGACTCGATCCTTCACGCCTCACTCGCTTCTTTAACATTCATTGCTCTTCACATGCACGCTCGCCGGTTTCTAGGGCTCCTGATATCACCTTCTGATAAAACACATGATAGGTTAGTCTTGGCCTTCCTCGGCTCCTACATTCTTCTACTTTCGCGTTGTATATCTGTTTCATTTGCGGTCAATATAGAAGTCTATACAGACGGGCTACATTTGGATTGCACGCCGGCTGCAAAACTGCAGTTTAGACTGTTTAGATTATGTTTTTGTGCAGTTACGCAAAAACTGCGCAATCCGCTTGCAGTCGTCGTGCTGTTCTAATAACTGCACTCTGATTGCAAGCCATTATGTACATTTGCAATGCAGTTGGACCAACTACAATAGAGCTGCTTTGGAACTACCTAACTACTGTGACAATTATATAAAACTTGTAATTCACATCATCAAATCTCAATTTAAAATAAGTGTACACACTTTGGGTTTTGGTTTGGGAGATTTGAAGAAGAAGTTTGAGTGTTTTAATGAGGTAGGGCGCATTAAAGCAGCCAGTCTGGGGAAATACCTCACTGAAAACCGCAGCCAAATAATAATTCCCTGGAGGGTTGTTGTGTTCCTGCACGTAAACGAGGTTACCAGTAAGAGGTGGCGTCGCCCGAGTGAAACTTAATGTATTGCAAGCATTCATAGGCTATATTAATCTCTATACATCAGGTCGGCAGTCTGCGTCAATGGCTCCCTACGTTGTATAAAAAATACAGCCGCTACGTGTAGACCATTCAAATCATACATTATTATTAACTATAAATTCAGGTCTGCAGAAGAACTACAAAACAACTACTACAAAATTCGTTGTTTTTTTGTGCATGAGAAGAGCAATTTTGTTAAAGAAGCGAGTGAGGTGTGTAAGGATCTAGTCACGTGGCGCTCGGTTCTCTCTGCGTACACCGGAAGGCGTTTGGCGTGAAGTTATAGATAGATAGATATACAAAACATTTATAAAACAATATTATGTCTTCTGAAACCTTGAAAATTCAGCTTTAATGAGATATCATCCATATCCATTAATATTTTTTTTAATAAATAATGTGAACATACATGTAAAAAAATGAGATAAGGTGTTGTAGCAGGTATTTTGCGAATTAAACAAAAACTGTAAAAAAAAACATAATAAGTCCCCGCACGCACGAAAACGAGCTTGGTTTTTCCCTCCTAAGACTACCTGCACTCGTCAGTGAACAGAACCGACCACCATTGCCTAACGTTCGAATTGAGATGCTCTCGAACAAACTGGAGACGCACTTGTGGCCTGTAAATTTAATAATGTATCCTTTATTGCATAACAAAACATAAAATTAGGTATTACAGAAAACAGTGTGCAAAGGCGAGCTTATCTCTTTAAGAGATATCTTCCAGCTAAACCTAACGTGTGTGCAGTAAATTTTATTTTGGCTGGTAGTTAAAAGTTATGCAGAATTTAATCTTAATTTTTTCCATATTTATACAAATTAATAAATACATATATACTATACATATAATATTACTTGTCATGAGTGAGATAGTGCTCACTTAACCTCTTCTTGAAAGTAGATACAGAGCAGCTGTTCCGTATTTGCAGCGGTAATTTGTTCCACAGCCGTGCTGCATTGACAGTAAATGACCGAAAGAAAAAGATTGTGTTGGATGATGGATAGTTCAGAGTTTTGGTAAGACAAGGACGTTGGGAACGGATGGGAGTTGTCTTATGAGAAAACCGGGATCGAAGGTATTGAGGTGTCTCAGGGTTATTGAGGATTTTATACAGGGAGCATAATATGTGCACATTTCTGCGAAGGCGGATAGGGAGCCACTTTAAACGTGTACGGAATTCGGAAACGTGCTCATATTTACGCAAGCCGTCAATATAACTTTATAAATTTAGGCTTCCTTCAAGAGTCTTCTTACTGTCCAGTCGCTGACTGTCACCCCTCGTACGTCTCAGTTCTTGGTGCACATCAACACCGTGTCAGGCGCCGACGGTGGTGCGAGGCTGAGACAATAAAACGGTAATTTCTCTCTGAAGTGCACCGGAGGCGGTTGGTTATCGTAGAGACCAATCCCTTGAAATCATCTGTATACTTAGGAGCACACAAGTGAAGCTATGCAACGACTTCTTCAGCTGTGGTATCCATGGTTTCGTGGAAACAATTACTGCATGCAATTAATAAAAATATACGGAGATGTATACCGGTCAACTTTTGATAAGCTGCTGATAAGGTAAACTTTTTTTTTCTTACACTGACTGTAGTTGGCCCCTGTGGGCCGTTACTACGGCACTGGATGGAAGAGGCGGGCTTGAGACGCCACATAATGCTGCCTGAAGGGCCTAAGAGCAGAGTTATACAAGTCTCAAGTCAGACCGCACATGGAGTACTGTAGTCACCTTTGGGCGGGCGCACCTGGTTACCTGCAAGAACCTTGTGATTCGGTTCAGGGACGAGCTGTGAGAATCGTTGGCGATCCCAAGCTTACAGACGGTATTGAGCCCTTAAGTTTAAGGGGAATTTTCCCTTAAGTTTAAGGCCTCCCTTTGTGTGTTCTACCGATTGTACAACGGGTTGTATTCTGAAGAATTGTTCGAAATGAGACGGACAGCTTTTTTTTTACAACTGCACCACTCGCCGACGGCGGGGAGTCCACCCTAACACACCGAAACCGCGATGTTGCAATTGTCCATAGACTACGGTAACTGCTTACCATCAGGTAGATCGTACGCTTGATTAGCACCTTAGTGGTATAAAAAAAAACCGCCCAAGTGCGAGTCGGACTCGCGCACGGAGGGTTCCGTACCATTATCTATAAAAACGGCAAAAAAATCACGTTTGTTGTATGGGAGCCCCCCTGAAATATTTGTTTTATTTTAATTTATTATTTATTTTTAAAGTGAATATATAACTAAATATTCTGTGAATATTTCAAGTGTCTACCTGTTGCCGTTATCAATATCGAGCAAAAAAATCAAGTTTGTTGTATGGGAGCCCCCTTAAATATTTATTTTATTCTGGTTTTTCGTATTTGTTGTTATAGCGGCAACAGAAATACATCATCTGTGAAAATTTCAACTGTCTAACTGTGACGGACGGACGGACGGATAACGGAGACTCAGTAATAGGGTTCCGTTTTACCCTTTGGATACGGAACCCTAAAAATACCCAAACTGCTCGTCGATGAGGATGCCTCAAGTTCGATGAACTTTTTGAGGCGAATGGCTTTGATGCGCTCATAGACTTTCCCCAGTCAGTTGAGGAGACTAATGGGCCTGTAAGATGGTTTGGGGATGCCAACTACGTCTGCATCTTTCCAGGAATCTTGAAAAGCTGCAGGTCGCCGCGTTGGCACGACCGGCGTTGAATATCACCACGGTAGGACTACCAGAAGGCCTGGGAGATATTTGACATGCCGCCAGCTTTCCGGCTCCGAAGGTCGTTTGGGCCTCTTCAACCATTGTAGGCTCAAGGGCGGTCATGGGAGGGGTCGCGAGGATCGTTCCACCTTGGAATCAACCATCTTCACATGATCGCCGTCACTGGTTTCTAGGCTAGGAGAACATTGGTTCTCCAGGCTGTCTGCAAAGCATTCAGCCTTTTCGTCATCATCGAACGCGCAGACGAGCTCGATGGCGCAGTGGTTAATAACGCGACTTTGTCCTCGACGCTCATGGGTTCGATTCTCACACAGGACAAACATGCATGAACATGTCTGTTTGTCTTGGTCTGGTAGTTTTAAAAGCGGTAGGGCGCATCAAAACATCCCGTCCGGGGAAGTACCTCCACCTTACAGAACCGCATTAAATAACAACTCGCCGGGTTGTTGTGTTCCTGCGGTTGAGTGAGGTCACCAGTAAGCTCCTAAGTAGTTGCTGTGTTAGCAGCAGAAGTGGCATCGCGCGAGTGGTACTTAATGTATTACGAACATTCATAAGCTACGGTAACCATTTTACATCAGGTGGACAGCATGTTTGTATGCCATCGGACGTTGTATAAAAAAGCTGTGATTAAAATCGTGAAGAAACGGTCTTAACTAAAGCGCATTCTCGCAGCTTTGCCATCGTTATATCTATGGTATTCTATAGTAATCCTTTCTCGTTCCAGGTGGCGAGAAGTTACTCCGTGCCGTTCGTGGAGACGTCTGCCAAGACCCGTATGGGTGTCGACGACGCCTTCTACACGCTCGTCCGGGAAATCCGCAAAGACAAGGAGAGCCGTGGCAAGAAATACAGGAAGGGGAACAAGCGGGGCACGAGGGGACCTTTTAAGTGCATACTACTGTAAATTCACACATGCCACTAATATTTATGGATATTGTCTTGTAGAGAATACTTATTTATACATAGTTCGCTTCGGGCGATCGTCTCCTTGAATTTCTCTTGGTAATGTTAACAGTTGCTGCTAGTTGCCGGCAGTTGGTGAGTTTGTTGACAACTAAAATTGAAAATATATACGCCCCCGACGCTACGTACTGTAAATGTGTTAGTGACGAGGTGTACCCTGAAAGTGTTTGAAGTTTTATTAATATGAGATGTCCACAATAATTATTGAACATTTCAGTTGTTATTTACTGAAACGTTTAACTTATTTCATGATCAGACTGAAGACAACACGGCATATTCCTTTATCTTTCATCCTAATTTAACTGATAGCTAAAAGGTTTCGAAGTATTTAATGAAAGATGTTTCGATTTTTATATAAATGTCAAAAAAAGGGTCTCGACCGTAACATTTTTCAAACCATAGTCGTTTGTTTCAAATATGAAAGCTTTGCGCCGGGGGCTATGTGTGGTAAAGCGAGTGATATGATATAATGATTGAATGATGTCCGTCAATCTTTATGCGATGAATATCCGTAAACATTAGTTAGATTGTTGTACCTAATTACAGATACAGTCCCGCGCCTGACTAACAGTACATTTTGATAGTGAAATAAACCCGCGTAAGTAGCAGGGCTCTACGGGGTTACATGGAGATTGAGTTTTTCATTGCCTATATACAACTTTATCGGGTAATAATCGGATACTTAATTTTACCTATTGTAAGTTTGTACGCATACAATACTCGCATATGTTTATTGACATGTTACGTGCTCGGGAATGCTAGTGAAAGTTGGACTCAACTGTGTAGTCGTTATTTTTCAGTATAATTTACGTAACGACTTTAACCGTTCCGCTCCGTTTTCAAAGGCATTTCGTACGTAATATGATAGACGTAATATTGGATAGGTTCTACGATAGTAATTTAAATATTTCTACCAGGTAGCATCATTTCACGTGAAATTTCTGCCAGGGAATTTTCTAATTTCTACCAGAAGTTATCCGCACGCACACAATTTTCCTCGCAGAAATTTCCAGCTAGTTCCGAGTGACCGGCCATATTACTAAAGGCGGTTTAGATATATTGCGGATGTGAAAACTCAATCTCAACCATTCTCGCGAGGTGCTATTATGATTCATAGTACACTTGTAGGAGAGCCCGATTTGCCATAAACTCTTTTTTATAAATATCGGTCAACTTTCGTATTTGTGAGCTGCGGATATTTTTCACACTTCTAGAGTTAAGCTTGCAACACTCAAGACTATTCAAATCTTAGATAGAGACAAGTGTTTAATCTAATATATATCACAGACATACAATGTACAGTAGCAGACTAAACATAGACAAGTATTCTGTATTTCCTTGACAAAAAAACGGGACGGGGTACATTTTCCTGTACACTCCCGCCAGCACTACGACCTGACTACTACAACTACGAAGTAAACTGTTCTATCCTGTCTACAATTCCTTCATTACGCCATAATATTTTAGTGTTTATGCAGCACTGTGGGACTCGCTCCCAGTCGATGCGAAAATGCCACAAACGGTTGATTTGTTCAAATCCCGAGCGCGCGCGATCAAAGCGCGCACACGGCCCTCCTGATACCTTATTTTTGTTATATCCGTAGTTTATGCATTGTATGTATTATCTTCTATTTCTTTTGTATACGTATATATAAATTGTAAACTACTTCTGTATGTCCAAGTATTAATATATTTATATGTTTTTCAATCATCCTTTGTCACACATATTCTTCCTAAAATTCTTGCCAAACTGTTATCTGTTTTCAAATTTTCTATGATTAATTGGAGGAGATCCCTCCAATTACAATAGAGAATAGGATAAGTCTGCCATTGTACAATTTTATATACTTGTTAACATATTTGTTTATACTTTTCTACAACAAGGACCGCGACAATTTTATACGTATAGAGTTTTAACGCAATTCTAGTGGTGACTTTTTTACTAAATATTTGATGAAAGTTTATTTCGTGATCGTAAACCGCATCTAAAATATCCTTCTTTACGGTGTATTTACATTTTATCTCATGGCTAGGTAAACGCAGTAGAGATTGTGAATTTTGATATAAATGGATATTTAAATAGATGTCTATGAAGCTGTGAAATTTCAAACGATAACATCTATTACTCAATTACATGCAGCTTACCCTACGGTACGCACAATGGCCGCCGGCCGCGAATGATAATCTGGCAGTATTCTGAATAATACTGCAATAGGAAGGAGGAAAGGAACAGGGTTATTTATAATTGGCAACCTGAGCGGGTCACGCTATGTTCCTATTAAATGACAATACGTCCCCGTAAAATATGATTAGTCTGCTCCTGGTGAATAATAGGATCTTTTCCACCTGAGTCAAATTAGTCACTTTATTAGTTTTTATAAACTTTTTTAAATTAGTTTATATAAACTATCAATACACGAGTATGATAAATGTACGTACTACATGACACACATTTGTTACGTCACTGTTTTAATATACTCAATTGAAGTATTGGAAAAGAATAATAAATGCATTTTCAGATATGTTATGTACTATTTATTTATAGTAATTTTTTTTTTTTTACTAAATTTTGCAGATGCAGGAGAACACCCTATTGGATGTCTGTGATAGAATTGTATATTTTAAATTTAAATTTCGAATGAATGGAATGTTGATTTCTTCGGTAGCCACATGGAATGGTTGTCGACAGTGAATCGGTTCGCAAATTATTTTTTAATTGTTTGTCTACGTTTTTAATTGTTTCATACACGCGACGTCATCGTGTGAACCTTAATGCATGCGTAATACGGAAATGTTGAAAGAGGATTAATTAATAATCTATAAGTGTATATTAAGAGCGCACAATTGGACGAGCGACGACTCGTAACCAGGCGTCGTCTGAGCGGACTCGGGGCTTTCTGGAATACACGAACACTGCGACATGTGTAGATTGGGATGATGATAACTAGCAGTCTGCGTTTATAAAGTATTGCATTGTAAAGCTAAAGGCAGTTCATGCTTCACACTTTTATTGCGTACAGGGTAAAAACAGTACAAAAGTCAGAGTGTAAGCTTGACGTGCACTTAGTTATACGTACAAGTTCTTTATTTAAAACAAACCAAACCATTTTTTATACCTATGACAAATGATATCAATTGTTTTTATACAAATGATTAGTATATTTCAAGTTTTTATTTACGATAAAATAAACAATAACTGTTTTATAAGAATTTATTTTTTATTAAAACAGATATTGTTTTTTTTTAATATAGCCCTGAGTCTATTATTTATTGGCAAAAATGAAATAAAAATATCAAATATAATGCATTGCGAAATATGTCCTACGCTTACATATGTTTCTCGCCCGGCTTGTGTAGCGTTAGTACTAGGTCTATTCATATCATAAATGTGCAGTCTGTCATAGTTACTTACTACACAAGACTTTTTTTTTGTGTCAAATTTGTCTTTGTATAAATAGCTCAAGAAGAATTATCGAAAAAATTGACACAAATCCCTTAGAAAAAATAGGACACTATGGCTGTCTGTACCCAACATCATCGGAGCGATCTTTATCCACGAAATATCAACTAACACCTTTCATCATATAAAGACAATATAGTATGAAAACCTACATTCTAACACAAAACCCCCCATTACTCAGATTTCACGACATTTGTAAACTATTGATTAGAATAAATTTTATTTTTGATTTATCGGAAAGTATATTCTCTATTTTCTCATGGTTCGGCATGATGATCATATAAAAACATATGCTCAGAACTTAGCACTTGGTACATTTTATTCTAAGTGAACCGCACTGTCTCTCCCTTTCTCTGTCTTCGTTTTCTGTGAGCTGCCGTCGCGGAGCTGCACAGGCGGCCTCTTAGCAGCCTGAGTATGTTGATACATGGTTTACAATTTATTTGTGTAACCAGATCAGGAAAGTGCAGTTTAATTACTATAATCAATGCCATTTATTTTTCTGTTCAAATTGGTCACCGATTTTTAATTATAGGGAAACTGAGATGTTTCTTCAATTTTTCAAGCGTCACCTGACGAGCCTCGTCATTGTAACATAATTCTCCAACGTCATTTCTCATTTACTATCAGAACTCCAGAAACATCACCAGTGTATTGTGGAGCCTGTGGAAATCCCGTCACAATTTTCTAACAAACAACTCGAACTGTATTTTTTTGACAAAACCTATTTTTTTTTTAACTTAATATCTCAAGAATGGGCAAATGTTCGGATTTAATTCTTGTTTTATAATATCGATATGTTATTCTATATGTAACTATAAGAATAAGCTGTTCCAAACGAAACCATTTTCTAGTAACTAATCTCATCTATAGTTTATGTTCCAAACAAACAAAACACAAATGTTGCCATATCTTGAAAAGTAACTAGTTAAAAAATGAGCTTTGAGAAATGTTTGAAATGATGAGTCTTTTACGCCAAAAGGACTGGGAAAAGAAAAACCGTTTCAATTATTCCCAGCGATAAGTGCACTGCTTGTTTATGTCACACTTATTGATTGGGGTAAAGTTTGGCGGTGTCGGGTTATGGTTATCGCTTTATTGCACACAGCTATTTCCCATAACCAATTAATGGAAACTATCACGTAATTATACATTGAATCTCTTTCATGGGACTCAATATGATTCACCGCCTTTGAAGGATATCCTAGAATGAGCCCAATGCAACACAGGTTTTACCCAAACCCAAAGTTTTTGTAGTGCAAATGGTTCCGATTCAAGGTGGATCATTACTAATATCATGTTTGTTATCATAGCTTTAATATTAAGGTCATTGTTGAAGGTTTTCTACTGTAGCTAATTTTACAAGTCAATGAAAAGTGCTCTCGCTGTTTATTTTATGGATCATTCACTGTGGCGGTACCAAAAGACACTGTTAGTGGGTTCACGGGGAATCGTTAAACTCAGTGGCACGACTGACTGTTAAACATGACCTACTAAAGTAATATCTTTTCCGCTGAAAAACTTAATTATTATTTTCTTCAACACAATAGAATAAAATAATAATTTAAAAAAATTAAATCATGTGTTATCCGAGTAGTTCCACAAAGATATTAATTAATACATGCTAGTAGTTTCATTACTAGAATGGCAAATAGTAATCAAGACATCATTAAGGTTAGCTCACATGGTGTAATAATTCCCCGTGACACCACCAATGGCATCATTTAATAGTGTCACGGTGAATGAACGTATTTGATGATTGGGAGTCCACTCCGATTTTTACATTAAGAATATTTGGTCGAAAGTTTGAATTTTACGATTTTGTATGTATTATTATGTTAGCGAAGAAAAAAACGTTATTTTGTTGTATCGTATATAAAATAAATTAGTCGTTATAAATGAAAAGTTCATACCATCCAACCGAATCTAATGAACAACTTATAAATATTATATCCAGGCAGAAAAATCGAAACTTTCGGAGGAAACGACGATTTTTTATTCACTACTTTACCTCTATCAACCTGTAATGCCAATATCAGATTTTCAGGCAAATTATTGTTGATAACAATATGAAATATTATCAGTCGTGGAAAAGACTAAATACACACATTTGCATAACAACTTTCAAACAATCTATTAAACGTGTATTGGAAATGAATTTGTATTTGTCGAATATAGTCACCCTATAAATTACGATTGATAAAAGTTTCACTTTTCGAAAGTAACCGCTGACTACTAATATTTTAGCAGTTTCTGCACAGCCGAGTTTGGCCGATGAACTCGAACAATCTACGATTTCAGTAAATATATTGAATTTATTTTACTTCAAAAATGAATATAAATCTGTACTATAATATTTATAATGGCTTTTTAACGCTACAAGAAAGTTGGTTAGCTAAATGGCATATAATAATTTTAAATTACCCTTTATCTTCGCTTAGCCTCTATTTGGTCCATGCGTTTTACTTTTTACCCAACTGAAGGAATATTTTTAATGAAAAAATGTGAAAAACCTTTGACCTTTACATAACTTCCTTCCCGCCAGACGACGACATACTAACTTTTATATGTTAAATCGTACCCACTAAGAACTAAACAGGGACTTGATACCACTGACACAGGGGGCCTACTCCCAAACGAAATTTTCACCCGAAAATCTAGATATTGACGTTTATGGAAGGGAATCTATGACAAAAACGACTTTTGTTGACCGAGATGTTGACAGTTAATAAACACTGGATAGGCTTCCCAATACAAATGTGTACTGCGGACAATCACTATGAGCATTACTACAAAATTCAGTGATGTATTGCTAATTTTAGTTTCTTGGACACTCAGTGTGTGACGGCGCCAAGTCGTCTGTAATCAAATAAACTCAAAAATAATTTGACAAACTACAAACAGTCTACAATGTTACACAGTTGTGTATCTCAACGAGAGCAAAGGTACACAATAAGGTAGGTCGTGAAGAATGAGAACCCGGCCCGGCACTATTGATTAAAAAATATTCATAGCGGATAAAACAAATTTTTGATCGAAACTATTCATTTCGGAGTAGGACGCCCGTCGACATCGTTCATTTTAAGGTGAATTTCATGAAATTGTTTTATTTTCCTCGTCATGAATACAATGAATCGATCGAAACGAATTTTTATGATACAACATTAATATTTTTTTCACATTTTGACAGTTTACTATGTAGCGTTTAAGTTATTGTATGATTAGTCGTTAGGTTAGTAGATTATGTCTAATTATTTTTTGCTTTATACAAAATTTACTTACGAATAATGTAAAATGCTGCCATTGAGAGATACTTTCACCAGATATGTTTTATTTGCCAAACGCATTGTCCATTTTGTAGACAATTTTAATAATTTTTATTGTTTTTAATGCTTTGCAATTATGTATGATAACGACACAACATCGTAAAATATGTCTCGTCGATAAAGTATATTTTTATTATTCAATTATATCAAATCAACTTCGATGCTAGTGCACAATTTTGTTGGAAATAGTAGGTATTTACTATTAATTCTGTAACAATATAGCACAAGAAAGTGTGCTAATTGAAGTTAATAAATAAAACTGACAAGATTATTGTTTGTGTATTTTATTTATTTCAAGAATTTACATGATAATGCCTTGTTAAGAATATATCTTCCTAGTGTAAGCCCGTTTCCTTTTTTGGATACACTTTTAGCTGCAATGGTACACCCCTGATGTGGAAAGACGAGCGAGTGCTGTGAATAGTATGAATGGAATGTTGGGAAAACTTCTTGGCAGTAAGAACCTGAGGCATAAGGCACAACTCGCTATACACTACTCGGTGCTGAACTCTACGCTAATATATGGAAGCGAGAGTTGGGTTTGGCAGAGAGATGATAAAAGTATAATAAATGTCGTCGAGATGCGAGTATTGCACAAAACCTGTGGGGTAACGGTTGTAGACAGAGTTCACAATGTGGATGTGAGAAAGAGAGTTGATCTAAAAGAAAGTACCTATCGGTTGTTTGAGTTGAGTCTTATATTAATTGTTTACATCATCCGACCAACAGATGGCGTTGTTCAAAATGTAAATCGCGTTATTGTTTGACTTGCGATAGTTTCATATATTGTTTTTGCATGTTGAATAAAATTATCTTTGGAACACTTGAGTTTCGCTTCGAGTTTTATTTGCATTCGAACAACTTTTCTGGTGATCTAACGAGTCGGTCAGCCGCTGACGGGCGACGTCGCATCGGCCCACTGCAAGAGGGCGCTGCTTTTCAAGGAAGTATCGTTAGCCCTAAAGTAAGTGTAGTGCAGTGTAATGTGAGTGGCAAACCGAATAAAATTGTTAGTACTTTTAACTTGTACAATTTTCATCAAGTAGGCTTCTACTGATGATGATAAAAATTAAACTGAGATGGTTTTGTCATTTAGAAAGAATGAATGACAAAAGAGTGTATGGAGATTTCGGGAGAGGAGAGCATGCATGGAGAGGTTGATGACTGTGGAAGAGGGGTATGTTTGTATCGATGCACCTGGCGTGTTTAGATGTTTTGTGCGTGACGGAGATTAAGCGCAAGGGGAGCGACACTAATGATCTGCCCGGTAGAATGATGGCCCTATGGTTGGCGGTAGACCGGGAAAATCATGCCAGTGCCGGTGTAGGCGGCGTACCCTCATCACGCTTAACATCTGGTGTCAAAGATTACTGTTTGGTAGCACCTAGACTTCTCTGGGTTCGTATAAAACTGGGCATCACACCAGTATTTCTGGTTACTCTGGAGTCTGTAAGGGGTATTATGAATTTAGTTAAGGGGAATGAAAGAGTGATTATGAGTGGTGTGAGATTTGAATGGATGGGTTGGGACCAAACGAGATAGCCATGAAGCTGTTCTTGGTTCCTATGGAGATAATAGAGTGAACGAAGTGAAAGTAAGTCAATTCTAGATTTTTTGGATGGAACGAAATCTCCTCGTGTCGAATACTTTAGTTCATCATATTGATATTCACACATATACATGAAGACTGAATGACCAAAAAACTGTGATAGATACTACTATAATGGATACAAGATAGTGGCCCCACTCTTGAAACAGATCACTACCTGGTGGTAAGCCGGTTTGTGGGACTTTTCAAGAAGTAGAGCCACTGACGAGAGCATATCCCTTTCAGAGATCATGAACAAATAAGGAGCGAAAAATTGTAAGATGAAAGTGGCAGGCGAACGTATGTACATCTGGTAAGCAAAAGTCTTGCGAATGCCAGCCTTTCCAAGTCAGCTGTGGATAATTGCTGTAAAGTTCTAAAAGAAAGTATGGTGCAACTGCAAACACTGGTCACTGGTAATAAAAGACGATTGTATGGAGAAAAGCTTACTATTCAATGCGAAGAAGACAAAGATAATGGTATTTGAAAGAGAAGAAAGATGCGCTTTCAGCAGGGATAGAAGGTACACCGGACAGTCAAACGCTACGCACACGCAAGTCAGGTACAAAATGGAATGAGCGCTAGGAATAGTCCGAATAGAGCATAAAACTTCTCGGCAGTAAAAACTTGAGCCAGAAGGCACAGCTCGCTATATACAATTCAGTGCTGATCCTAACACTTCCTTGTGGAAACAAGAGCTGGGTACAGCTGAGAGAGCATGAAAGTAGAATAAACACGGTCAAAATGCGAGCATTGCGCAAAATTTGTTGCGTAACACGTGGAAACGGCATCCAAACTGCAGTTTTACAGCCGACGTGCAGTCCAAATGTAGCCCGTCTGTATAGACCCCTATATGGACTGACAAATGAAACAGATATACATTGCAAAAGTAAAGGATGTAGGAGCCGAGGAAGGCCAAAACTTTACCTACTATGACCAAATTGATCGTGTTTTATCACAAGGTGATGTCAGAAGTCTTAGAAACGGCGAGCGTGCATAAAAAGAGCAATGGATGTTAAAAAACCTAGTGATGTGTTTAAGGATCGAGTCATGTGGCGCTCGGTTCTCTCTGCCTACCCCGCAAGCGATTTTCTTTTCCTATTGTTCGAACGTGTCCAAAGCAAGCAGCAGGCGGTTTATATACCAAGTGTATTTTCATGCCAAGACCAAATAGATTGTATGTTAGCTGAAAATCAGGTCAGGAGCTTTAATATTAGCGAGCGTGTAAGGAATTGCTTTATAGTACGTTAAAACAGCGAGAACAAATCACATCATCTTCGGCTCTGCCAACCTCGCAACGGATTTAGCATGAAGGTATAGATAGGAAGTATCTTTCGGTACTATTCTTGCTAGGAGGGAAAATGGAGAAATGAAGTAAGTACAAAAATACGACTGACATCTACAGTACCTACTTCGTAGAGAAGTAAAACACAAGTCGCAGAGACAACCAGAGCTGCCAGGGCAGCAACGATAGCAGGTGCTAATGATTCCTGTTCTAGATGACGAGCAATCGCAGAGAGCACCAGAGCAGCAGAGAGATCGGTGACTGCTACCCGTTACTAGTTCAAATAGTCAGTATTGATAGTGTAATTATTAATGTAAAATTACTGTAAATGAAATGTACTGTGATTGAAATTGACCTTAATTTCATTTCATATTGCCTGAGCATTTGGACTACTGCGGGAGTCATCCGTCTCTCAAATACACATAAAAACATTTCTAATTAAATAACTAAATAATTTGAAATTGCCTTCATAGGAGTGCCTTGAGGTATTTTTTTTTATACCCGCGAGGAAAGGCAAAGGGATCTAGCCCATACAGCCAAGTCTCACTTCAGAACCATTTCAAAATCTTAATTCTCCAGCGTCAGGATCTGTGCTAAAAATTACTTTAAAAGGGTAGTAGTCAGACCCAATCCTCTAGTTTAAATATCAGCCGTAAATCGATAGTGAATTTTACGTTTTCTTCACTTAATCACGTCTTTAAAAAAGAGCATTAACGTGTTATATTTGATTTTTTCATTCCTGTATAATTTCAGTAGCACTTATGTTACAAAATACTGTAAAAATTGTTACATAAAACAAATTTTATATTGAATTGTAAAAAAATGTAATTATAACAACAATGTCACACGTCAAAAGGGTGGGAAGACCTTAAACTTAGGGAGGTATCGATTCTTTTACTCGATTCAGTATCGGTGTTAAAGTAGCGATACCTACTCAGTATCGATTGAAAAGTATCGATACCAAAAGTACTTGGTATCGGAAGGAAAGTATCGAGTAAGTACTTGTATTTACTCGTATCGTTTTATCCCTAGTGAGGAGGTGTTCAAAAGGTCAATATACTTTCACGCGAAAAAGATGCATTTTTTATGTCAATATTAAATTCTTAAAAACACATTTCTGTCAACATAGTTAGACAAGTCACAGTCTGACAGAAGGCTCTTCAACCTGTTTAAATAAAATCGTGACTTGGCATACCGATACGAGTACTTTTCAAAATTTTGAACGATACCTACTCGATACTCAGTTTCAAAGTATCGATACCAAAAGTACTTGGTATCGGAAGGAAAGTATCGAGTACGTACTTGTATTTACTCGTATCGTTTTATCCCTACTTAAACTAAATCTAAGAAGAAGAAATGATTTGACAACGCACTATGTTATTTGGCAGTTCGAATATTATCAACAAAACCAATTAATAAAATTTTGTTAAAATTTGACCACATTCTACACAAAAAAATAATTTATAATGGATGCGAAAGATGTATGTGTGGAAATAGAAAACGATGAATTCTACAGCAATTTCCTTGATGACTCCATTAAGCCTATATCAGGTGAAAATTTATCTGTAACTGACCAAGTCAATAAACTTGCCCTTGGCATCGAGAAACTAGGAAAAAGCTTGGAGAAACAGGTACTAGCAAAGCATAATGACCTACTTACACAAGCGAGTCATATATCTGATCTGGAAACTACGTTGGACTCTGTGCAATCTCAAGTACAAACATTGCTTCGCGGCGCCGAAAAACTTAAAGAACGTGTCCATACGCCATATCGAACTCTAGAAAACCAAACGCTCATGCTCGAGCGAGTACAGACAACATGTAATTTGCTCAGGCATACCTCGAAGATAATGTCATTATGGAATAATTTATGTGGTGTTAAAAACAACCCAGCCAAAGAAGCCATTATACTTTTTGAATTGCACGAGTTGATAAGCGATTATGATTTTGAAGGCATTGAATTACTTGTTGATATTTTAAAGGAAGTACACCATAAAAGACGAGATTTGCTAGATTCCTCCACCGTTGCCCTGCAGGAGAGTTTGTTGAATGGTGACAAAACCAAGTTGTTACAATGTTTTAAAGTGTTCCATAACCTTCAGTGCACCAATGAACAGATCAGAAACACTGTGGACAGCATATTGAATGATTTGAAGAAGGATATAAGTAATGCTTTAAATCTAAAAATGGAAGGAAGCCATTTTGAAGTCAAGAAGTCTGGTTCAGCAAAGATGACTCCAGGAAAAGCAAACTTAATGAGTTCACAAGAACTGAAAACTATGCTCTGGGACAACATCGAAAAACTATTTAAGGTTGAAATTTACAATAATTGCTCAAAAGTAATTATGCTCCAGAATGTGGTCAATGAATTGCATGCTATTGGAAACTTCAGAAACATTGCCAAAACTTTTTGGTCTGACTTGTCGATGGTTTTCAGCACTGAACTGGATAAAAGTGCCATTACTATCAACCAATGTGTTGAAATAGATTTCCCAAAGTTACTGAAATGCTTTAATGATCTACATTCCAAATTAAAATGCAAGGATTTGGAGATGAATAGGTCATGCTTGTCCAAATGGGAAAACTCATTTCTATCTAAATCATTGGGTAAACTACTGGAGCCTGTGAGGAGCATGTGGCATCTAAACCAAGTGCCCACTTTAGACCAGATAGACAATGCTATAAGGGTTATAACCGAAGCTTTAAGTATTTCACTTGGAGACAAACAATTGAGCATAAGTTTGGCCAATAGTGTTGCGAAATCTATAAAACAAATGAATATGGAAGCTGAACAAAGGTTGTCTATGGATAGTGACGTAGCTCAAATCATAGAATCACCGACAAGCTCCCAGCAAAAGAATGCGGAACTTTGTAATGCCATGCATTATTTTTCTTCTCTTATAAGGAGAGTACTTGTAAATATGAATTCTATGTTGCCACCTGAAAGTATTCAGATAGTGCAAAACAGTCTGAAAGATATATCAAGCATGCCGGTTCTTCAGCTGTACGCAGAGTCCATAAAGAATTCCCTGTACATCATCTTAATGACAATGCATGATGAACCAGATTTGACCAGGGGTGATGATCCAGCTGGGAAGTCTTTGTCATGTTCCCCGTACATGAAGGAGCTACAGCAGTTTGTGTCAAGATGCAAAGACATTTACTTGTCAATGTTCCGAGAAAAGGCAGCACTAAATGAATGCTGTGTCAATATTGCTACTGCGTGTGTGGAGAGGTTTATCCAGCATGTCTGTAATGTGAGGCCACTAAGTAAATTTGGTAGAGTGAAGCTACAAATTGACTGTCGCCATTTGGAAGTAGCTTTGTCACCATTAGTAAGTGACATGAGTGAATTAGGCGATTATTACAGGCAATTGAAGGCATTGGGTTTGATTCTGGAGAGGACTCCCCAAGAAATTGCCAAGAGCCAATCAGAAGGAGCATGTTTGCCATACTCCTCAGTAATGATGGTTTTATTTTCGTATGCTGGACCACAGTTGATGGCACCACACACCTGTGCTGGATGGAATACCCAGAAATTAATGCAGTGGCTGGATTCACACAAAAACGAAAGAGATAGGCTGGAATTTGTGGCTGGTGCCTTACAAAGATACCAGAACCACGTTAGAGATAATCAAATTGCATCATATGATGAGGTTTATCCTGTACTGTTGCAGTTACTCGAGGATGGAAGAAAGGTGATGAAGAAGTAATAGGTATAAGTAAACATTATAGTTATTAAAGTTTGTTAAGTATTATTATAATACTAGTTACAAAAAATAAAAGATAATATATCAAAATAGATGTTTATTTCAAATGAATAACATTGTATTTGTTTACAAAGTGCAACTTATACAGCTTGACTGTAATAATTAATAAAATTCGATTAACAGTAACAATAGCCCTAGTACCTTTAGTAGAACAAGCTAACTCACAACAACTCTCAGTTGGTACCATTTGCGGGCCGATTTAAACAGCTACGTTCGCAAATACATTTAGGAAACCCATTGTATCATTCATTCTGCATATACACTACACTGTCAATTTCTTCGATTAAAGCATATTTATAAGCACAGGCAGTGATAGCAACGAAGTTCAATTTGTCCCCCAGAGACGCTCACTCCTGTCCATGCCAAGAACTCTCCAATAACTTCTATGAAGAGGACAAAATATACATTTTAATTTTATTAAAACATCTACAGAATAATTCTCAGATACAGTAAATAACAAAATACATTTTGTGCTCTCCAGTAATCCCTTATTTATAGCATGCAGTGTCATAAATATATAATTACACAAACTGTACCGCACTACATAATCTACATGAATATAATATTTATATTGTACTTATATACATTAACTCTCCTTCAAGATTGTTCTTAGATACTGCCGCATATTAAATTATTTGAAAAATGTGAATGCACTCTGATAAATGTCACTGATAATAATCAATGTATCTTTTTATATCTTTATCCCAAGTCCCTTATGGGTTAGGCAGAGAGCACCGAGCGCCACAAGACTGTCCTCACACATCACTTCTACTGATAAATTAAATAAAAAATGGAATTTACTAAACCACAACCAACCATTTAAAGATCCACTAAAACTATGATAAATCCATAAATACTTGTTTTGTTTTTTGATAACTAATAAACTTGATGAAAACGCAATAATCTTCAGTGACTGTCATACATCTACCAGAGATCTATGTGCATCTCCAAATAGACATAAGGTAAGTACAGGTCAATAAAACTACTTTAAACATCAAATATGCATACTTTTATAATTATTATGTTGCACATGTTTGTGACAAAATGCTTTATTTGAGCAGGGCACAGAACGAAGAATTATTAAAATCATCAACATATTTTTGTACATAATTATTTCATAAAATTCACCAATGAAAAAAATCATTCAATCATAAAACAAGCTGTACTTAGTTCAGGGCTAAATGGAGCTATGTATTTTGTTCTGCAACTATTGTAATATTGTTAATTATTATTCTAAGCCTGCTTTTCTAGAACTGCACGAAAGGTCTCATTGTGGTGTCAGATCATTTCGAAGCTGCTACTAATATTCCTGCACTCGCAGTCAACCAAACAAACTCAATCTCTAACTCCACATACATAAGTTACTTTCCCTTGACCTTCAAATGACCTTGAAATTCCAGCTGCAATGAAATATCAAAATTCATTCTTTATTTATTTAATTAATGATGTCTGAACATAAATGTAGGAAAAATGGAAAAAGGTGTTTCCATCGAAACAGCATTGGGCATACGTTTGCCCGGACACCTGTAGACCCAACCTCTCCTGTCACACCATGCTGACACATCTTGCACTCGCCAGTGAACAGAACCACACGTAGGAAAACAACAACCTTCTAGGGAGTTGTTATTTGGCTGCGGTTTTCTGTGAGGTGGAGGTACTTCTCCAGACGGGCTGCTTAGATGCGCCCTACCTCTCCCTAAACATCCAGACCAACACAAACAGACATGTTCATGCACGCAAATGTCTGCCTTGTGTGGGAATCGAACCCAAGAGTGTTGGTGTCAAAGTCGCATCATTCACGACTGAGCCACCGAGCTTATCATAATTCTTCTTCCCGTTATCCCGTCACACGCAGTGGCGGCGCTAGGCGTAGGCGACCGCCTACGGCCTCGCAAAAAAAGGTTTTTTTGTAAGTTTTATCATTATTTGATTAGCAATAATACTTGTAAAATAAAATGTGGGTGTAATTATTAGTTGTGTACGATTCAGCTCATTTAATTTAACATTTTCTTTCTGTCTCGAAAATGACGGGGGCCTCGCAGAACTGATGTCGCCGACGTCCACGTTTCGTCTAGCGCCGCCACTGGTCATACGTCATGCCTAAATAATGTCTTGGACGTGTGGTCACGATGTTTTTCTTCACCGCCGAGCGAGTGATAATTATAAATATGTACATAAATCAGAAAACACGAATTTAGTGGTACACGCCCACGCTGGTTCCTTATCCACTGAGCTATCACTGGGTTTTTGCTATGTAATAATCAGTATCTACGTGTGTCGCTAAATCCTTAGGCAGGCATTCCTGGCCCCGCCAATCCTAATGGATTAGAAAATGAGATTACGCTCAGAAGAACTCGTATTTTTAAAGAAGACCTTATTTACGCACGCTGTACTCGGTGAGTAAGCTGGTGAATGCGTGACGAGAGCGTTACGAAAAGTGTGATCGGACGAGGCGAACCGAAATTGAGAGGGAGGCATAAGTTAGTGAAGATAGAAAGAGAGAGAGTTACGTTTCGTATATTATTGACTGTGGGGGCAAGAAGAGAGGTGCGAACACACATTTTCTTTCACTCATACGTTTCGTATATCTAAGACACAGTTCAGGCCTATTGTCTGTAAGTTGTACAGTAGTGTGGTCTAAAGCACACTCGTTTTTTTTATTATTTGTTTTTATTGTGTGTACCAGTAGGGACCCTTTTCTAGACTATTCTATATTAAACCCTTCCATTGATTAGGCAGTCTAACCACATGGGTAACAATAATATTAATAACTATATAACTACTTACGCTACTTATACAGAAATACAGGTTACCAAGCGCTCACTACAGACTACATAATGCAGGGTTGCCTGTTTTACAATTAGATATTCTACCTTTTTAAAGGAAGAATAAATTGTGTGATATTGTCTTTCTGTCTAAACAAATAAATTACACATAAAGAGTAGGAGATATTATAATATTATCGTTAGAAATTAATGAGACACTGATTATTATTATTTTTTGTTAGAAAACCGATATTGTAACAAATGTAAATAAGAACATATTTCTTTTATATACAACGTCGAGAGACTAAAAAGCATACATCCACCTGATGTAAAGCGGTTACCGTAGCCCACGAACCCTTGCAATACAGGAAGCATCGCTCGAGTGTTGCCACCCGGTTGCTAATACAACGACTTTTAGGAGCTTGCTGATAACCTCACTCGCAGGACAACAACCTTCCACGGAATTATTTGGCTATGATTTTTTGCGTGGTGAAGGACTTCCCCAATCGGGCTGGATAACCTCACTCACTCGCAGGAACAACAAGCCTCCAGTGAGTTGTTATTTGGCTACGATTTTTTGCAGTAGAGGTACTTTCTCAGTCGGGCTGTGCTACCAATCTTTGCTGAAGACTCTCATACGTAGAAAAAGCCCGGACCGATAGTTGAATAAAATAAATGTGTACAAATTCATAAAAAAGACAACCAAACGTTACCATACACTCTTCAAGCTACACTACAGTTCTAATTTACACCTTATTGCAACACTATACAATCCAATTTGGCGGGCACTAGACCTGTTCCTTGGCGAAGGCGACATTGAACACGTCCTCGTACTGGCCGACGAAGTGCACGTCGATGTCGCTCTTGATGAAGGAGGGCAGGTCGTCGAAGTCCCGCCTGTTCTCTTCAGGCAAGATTATACATGTTACGCCTACGCGTTTTGCCTAGAAAAGAGACATTTTTTTATAATACTTCTACACCAGCGCTAATTCATCCCACTGCACCCCTGCAGTGGGATGAATTATACGGGTCTCCCTTCAACCGAAGGGGGTTAGAGCATACTCCACGCTGTTCAACTGCAGATTGGCGGACGCCAGTGTTTTCAAGCCGTCCGAAGATAACTGACTCAGCTTAACGACTGTCATCTATCGACAACAACCGAGACCGACGGCTTAACGTGCCCTCCGAAGTACGAAGAAGTTCGAGATTGATAAACCCATCCATAGACAGGCTGCGGTCGACGTTGCTTAACCTGCGTGCCTGGTTGTGGAATGGAAATGAAATGATCGCGCAACGACGCCATCGAGCTCTCATAGTTTTAATATAACAGGTGTACATCATCACGACATGTTCCTTGCAGGGTAGGCTGAGATAAACAAACGCCGGTTACACTCGCTCGTTTCTTAATCCATAGCTCTTTTCATGCCCGCCATTTTCTAGAGCTCCTTGCACAATCTTCTGACATCACGCGACTAACAAGAGTTGTTATTTGGCTGCGGTTTTCTGTGAGGTGGAGGTATTTCCCCAGATGGGCTGCTTTGGTGCGCCCTACCTCAGCTGAAATCTAAGCCAGAAGGCACAGCTCGCTTCTTTAACATAGCTCTTTTCTTGCACGCTCGCCGGATCCCAGGGATATTAGTGTCACCTTCTGACAAAACCTGATCAATTTGATCATGCAATTTGATCTAACCTGCTTTGTGTGCTTCCGCCACCAATTGTTAGCAGGTTAGATCAAATTGTATGTAAATTTGACTTTCGCAAAATAACGCCTGAATCTATTAACAATTTTATCATGGTATGTATAATTCTGGAGAAGTAATTAAGGTTATTCTCCTTCGCTAAGTCGGTGGCCTTGTATTTAAAATAGAGCAGTTCGATTAAGCATTGTGTAAGGACCTTCGAAGATAGGAAGAAACTGTTAAGAGAGGTAGGGCGCATCAAAGCAGCCCGTCTGGGGAAGTACCTCCACCTCACAGAAAACCGCAGCCAAATAACAACTCCCCAGACCCTCTAGGGAGTTGTTATTTGGCTGCGGTTTTCTGTGAGGTGTTGTGTTCATACGTGTGATTGAGGTCGCCAGTAAGCTCCCAAGGAGTTGCTGTGCAGCAGCAGCAGAGGAGGCATCGCGCGAGTGATACTTAATATATCTCAAGTGTTAATAGGCTACGGTACCCGCTTTACATCAGGTGGGCCGTATGCTTGTGTGCCTCCCGACAAACATATGTATATGAACAGTGGTTGACGTTACCGCGATGATCTTCTCCTTGATCCCGCCGACGGGCAGCACGCGCCCGGTAAGCGAGATCTCGCCGGTCATGGCCAGGTCCGACCTGGTGGGCCTGCGCAGCGCCAGCGACAGCAGCGCCGTCGTGATGGTGCAGCCCGCTGACGGACCGTCCTTGGGCGTCGCGCCCTCCGGCACGTGCAGGTGCACGTGGCTGCACGCAACCATTATACATTACTCAAGTATCAATCATTATATATAAGGAGGACGAGGAGATATTAAACAGTGATAGCCTAGTGGGCCGGTACGAATACTGGCATATACCACAAAATTCGTGTTTTCGAATTCATGTAGATATTTGTGATTTTCACTTGCTCGGCGGTGAAGGAAAACATCGTGAGGAAACCAGGTAACCTAAGAAAGATCTGGAACTTAAAGTTTTGCCTACCAACTTTGGACGGCACTCGGACGAGGTGCTTCCGTCCCAAAACCATTTTGAAGGCAAATAAAATTAGAAAATATCTGAAATCTTTATGTACGATGATACTTCAATGTAGTTAGGAAACAAATACACCAATAAAACCTTTCAAGGCGATTTGGACCGCCCATCGGAATTGATTCTTTTTCCTTGCAACTACTTCCAAATTGCGAAAAAAGTGGTAATCTGTTGGAGCAAAGTCTGGGGAGTATGGTGGGTGTCGGAGGCATTCCAATCGCAGCTCCTCTAATTTAGCGCCCGTCTGACGTGAAGTGTGAGGTCCTGCTACGAGTATCTTGCTACTTGTAATCTTGAAGCGGCAGGGGGCTAGAGCAATTGACCAGTCTCGGTTCTTGAATAGCGAGCGTTCCCATCATGGTTTGCAAATGTTGACAATACAGATCAGCCGTAATCGTCTGGCCAGATCTTAAGAAGCTGTAGTGTATGACACCGTCACCGGTCTACCAAACACTCGCCAGTACCTTTTTCTGAGTCAACATTCGCTTGGGACACGATTTAGCCGGTTCTCCTGGGTTCAACCGCTGTGATGACCGTTTCCGATTGTCGTACAGGATCCATTTTTCATCACAAGCATCAATACGATTTAAAATTCCCTCGTTATTGGATGGTTTGATTGGGTCCCGCGCAGAATGTGCACTTCGCAAAATGAGCACTCACCTCAAAATACACTTTTCGCAGAATGTGCATTTCTCACAAGGGGCACTTCGCAAAACGAGCATTTCGCAAAATGAGCACTTCGCAAAATGTGCACTTCGCAAAATGTGCACTTTTCTAGGATATGACTAAAATGTGCCCTATGTAATAGTAAGGATTAGTCCTAAATTAAAAAAAGATATGTACTGTATCATATGGGTACTGGGTATTGAAAATAAAATAAACACTTTTACAAAGTAATCATTTCTTTTTAAAAGTCAAGTATTAATTAAGTCCAGACTAGGTTACGATCGTCAATTAAATACAGTTTCTACGTATAAGTAAGTATTTGTATAAAAGATACGTTAAACGTATTTGAATCATACTTATACATTATCCTTACAAAAAATAATTACTTATCATAAATCAGAAACATTTGCTTTCTTATATTTTTTATATGTAACAGAGGATTCAGAACGTTGGAGTACATCACTCAATTCATGCGGTACCCATTTCCCGAGCTTTTCTTAGGTTAGGTCATACGTCATTCGAAATATATTTTTTTGGTTTCCTCGTGAAGCTTTCATTCACCGCCGAGCAAGTGATAATTACTAATATGTACATAAATACGAAAACACGAACATAGTGGTACTACAACACTACAACAACCCGACAGGGGAAGTACCTCCACTTCACAGAAACTGCAGCCAAATAACAACTCCCTGGAGGGTTGCTGTGTTCCTGTGTGTGAAGTCACCAGTAAGTCCCTAAGGAGTTGCTGTGTTAGCAGCAGAGGTGGTATCGCGCGGTGTAATACTTAATGTATTACAAAGCGTTCATAGGCCGTAACCGCTCTACATCAGGTGGGCCATATGCTTGTATGCCTCCCGACGTGGTATAAAAAGTAGTAGGGTCACACAGTTCCGTAACGTTCGATATCTAGGTAATGATTTCATTGGCTTCATACCTGGTGTTGAGGAACTTGTTGTCAGGGTAATATTTGTGGAGGTAGTTCCTGGCGACGGTGAGTGCGATGCGCGCCGACTCCTTCATCACGTCCCCGAGGTGGCCGGTCAGCTCCAGCGACCCGAACGGAGACTTGTCGTCCTGCTCCGTGTTCCGGAGGGCCGTCTCGATGTACAGTGTGCTGCCACCTGCCGAAATTAAGGAACACGTCTTCTGTCCTTCCTCATCTGTAGCGAGACGCCACAGTTCATGTTCAACCACCCTTAGGGGTTGAATATAGACGTGAGAGGTAGGGCATACCAAACCTCCACCTCACAGAAAACCGCAGTTAAATAACAACTCCCTGTTGTATTCCCGACAATGAATGAGGTAACCAATAAGCTCCTAAGGAGTTGTTGTGTTAGCAGCAAGGGTAGCAACGCACCAGCTACAGTAACCACTTTACATCCCTAGGACTAATGCTGTATACCTCGGCTATACTCCGTATAGCCGATGGGATCGCGGTGGCTAGGTGGAGCTGTGAAGCCCGCTGTCGCCCGTGGATGGACTGACGCAGTATGGGAAGGGAAGTTCGAAAATAAATGCAATTATTTGACTGTCGTTCTAAAATGGGCAAAAACGAAAGATGATGAATGAAAGTTAGCAGAAAGTTAGAATGTGCAACGTCGGAAGACATACAAGTATACGGCCCACCTGATGTAAAGCGGTTACCGTAGCCTATGAATACTAGTGCGCGCGAGGGCCCAATGGCAAATAAAGAATGTTTATCTATTTATCAAGCTTTGAGTCAAACCCCAGCTCTAAGTTACCACCAACTTAGAGCTGGGGTTTGACTCAAAGAAAATTAAGGAAATAACCTATGGAGAACCAATGAGACTGATATTACGTGGAGACTGAATTCATGGCTACGAGCCGGGGAGTAAAGTAGAAAGCGCAATTCTAATTGGCTAGTTCACGGATCGAAATCGCAGCACTTATCTGCTTATTGGTAGAATATTCTCCCATTGGTCGGTAGGCTCGAAACGATGAGATATTTAGGTGCTATAATACAACGTCATGAGCAATCCAGCTGTTTATTGGTTTGTGGTCACATGGTGGTTTAGTGGTTTGGAATCACTTACACACAAATTGTTTTTTTTTATACCCATTTTGACGAGCTCGGTGGCTCAGTCGTGAACGCGACTTTGGCACCAACGCTAGTGGGTTCGATTCCCACACAAGATAAACATTTGTGTGCATGAACATGTCTGTTTATCTTGGTCTGGATGTTTAAAGAGAGGTAGGGCGCATCGAAGCAGCCCGTCCGGGGAAGTACCTCCACCGCACAGAAAACCACAGCTCCTTCGAGGGTTGTTGTGTTCCTGTGTGTGAGTGAGGTCACCAGTAAGCTCCTAAGGAGTTGCTGTGTAAGCAGCAGAGGAGGCATCGCGCGAATAATACTTAATATATTACAAGTGTTAATAGGCTACGGCAAGTGCTTTACATCAGGTAGGCCGCATGCTTGAATGCCTTGTGACGTTGTATAAAAAAAAAAATATAACTAGATTGGGAAACAAGCATGCGGCCCGCATCAGATCGGTCACCGCAGCCTATTAACGCTCGCAACACCACGGGGATGTCACTCGCGCGCTGCCAATCTTGTGACCTAAGGCTGTTTCGTCACAGTACCCAGTAATTTCTGTGCCATATCTCACCCTTCAAACCGGAACACAGCTATATAAATATAGCTGCTCGGCGGTAGAAATAGGTGAGACAGAGGTACCCACGCAGACGACTTTTGTACAAAGTCTCCCTCCCAACACAAGATCTTCATCTTAAGGTCCACGGATGACAAGCAAAGTTGATAACTATACTCTGAATATATGGACTTGTTCGGCCATGCAATTCGCTAAGCGACTCGTAATGGCTGTGTGCGTCGCTGTGATCACAGATGTCACAGCTATGACATCGTCTACTGCGATCACGGCTAAATTATTTGGTATTCTATAAGGCTGTAAGCGTACGTGAGGATGTTTGCCTTGTAGAATTCCAATTCCAAACGCAGCCTTGCGGTGCTAGTGTCGCACAACCATGAAAAGCGACACCAAAGTATTGCAATTTTGTGTTCAAAGCTGTAACAGCCGATGTTTCCGAGGATGTAAGGACGTTTGCTCTTACAGAATTGCATGGCTGGTCGCGGCGGTACTAACCCATGGCGGTCCAGGCCAGGCCCATGACGACCCCCGGCGGCGTGCTCTCGTACATGCGGTCGTGCTTGAAGGTCGGCTTGCCCACCAGCTCAGACAGGTTGTCGTCGGTGACCGTCAGCGTGTCGGCCTCCTGTTTCACGATCTTGTACGCTACCTTACGGGCTATCTGGTGGGCAGTGATAAAATCCATTGGTTTAATTAGCAGAGCTTCAATTGATTTCAAATTTTTTATACAACGACGGGAAACATACTAGCATACTACCCATCTGATGTAAAGCAGTTACCGTAGCCTATGAACGTTCGCTATACAATGAGATCGCTCGCGCGATGCCACCTCTGCTGCTAATACAGCAACTCCTTACGAGTTTACCGGTGAGCACACTCACACGCAGGAACACAACAACCCTGAGACTTATTGTTTGGCTGCGTTTTTCTGTGAGGTGGAGCCACCTCCCCTACCCCTCTTAAGTGTTACAAAAAGTAGTCGAGAGTCACCCGCGTTGTTTACCCGCTGTTGTATGTTATCCGCGAACGCAAGACTAGATTCTTCAAACTGTGTGAAGTAAGTGTTCACAGTAGGTTCGATTCCCACACAAGTCAAAGATTTGTATGCATGAACATCTCTGTTTATCTTGGTCTGGGTGTTTTTAAGCGAGGTAGGACGCATCAAAGTAGCCCGTTTAGGGAAATACACCCATCTCACATAAAATCGCAGCCAAATAACAACTCCCTAGAGGGTTGTTGTGTTCCTGCGTGTGAGTGAGGTGATCAGTAAGCTCCTAAGGAGTTACTGTGCTAGCAGCAGATGTGGCAACGCGCGAGTGATGCATAATGTATTGCAGGCGTTCATAGGCTACGGTAACCGCTTTACATCCGATGCAACGTATGCTTGTAAGCCGACGTTGTATAAAAAAATAGCTACAATTAGGATGTATGCTTATATACCACGCGAAGTTCTATAAAAAAAGATATGAATTACAAAGTAACCTTCTCGATGTGTTTCTGCAGGTTCCTGACGCCGCTCTCCCGGCAGTAGCTCTTGATGAGCGTGCTCAGCGACTCCGTGGTCAGGTCCAGCTGCTGTTCGCTGAGGCCGCAGTTCTTGCGGGCCGTCGGCAGCAGGTACTGCTGGGCTATCGCCAGTTTCTCCTCCGCTACGTACCCTGCACAACACATTATTTAATTAACAGTACTTTATAAAGAAAATGATCGGTGAATTGGTGAGAGATGAATTGTGAAGAAGCCGGAGAGAACTGAGTGCCAAAGAATGCACTCCTGTTATCGTTTCCACATCAACCCTTACTCATCCCACTGCAGGGATACGGGTCTCCCTTCAACCGAAGGGGTTTTAGAGCATACTCCACAACGCTGCTCAAATGCGGATTGACGGAAGTCAGTGTTTTCAAGCCGCCCGAGGGCCACTGACTTAGCTTAACGATTGTTATGTCGACAACAACCGGGACCGACGGCTTAACGTGCACGGAGAAACTAGAGATAGATAAACCCATCCATAGACAGGCTGCGGTGGACGTTGCTTAACCTGCGTGTTTTGTTAGAATGACACGCGCAAACACGCCATCGAGCACGTCCAAAAAAATATATTTTAAATATATATAATATATTATAAAAGACGTGTAACCTAAGAAATATCCGATTATCCCTCTGGGTTGTAGAGGTCTGAAATGGCAGTCGCTCCAAATAAAAATCAGAATCTACGCCAAATCCTTAGGCTTAGGCAGTGGACCCCGCCAATCCTAATGATAACGCTAAAAAGAAAAAGGAATAGGTAATTATGAAAGTGATACCTGACATGTCGATCAGTTCGCAGCGGTCCCGCAGCGGCTCCGGGATGAGGTCGATGACGTTGGCTGTGCAGATGAAGAGAACTCGCGACAGGTCTACGGGCACGTCCAGGTAATGATCGAGGAAGTTGGCGTTCTGTTCGGGGTCCAGTAGCTCCAGCAGTGCCGACGATGGGTCACCGTGCACGCCCCTGTACGATAGTTACTTGAGTTTCATATCACTCAGGTTGCCGTAAGCATATTTCACATCAGCGCACATTTACCCTTGGTGTCAGTGGTTCGCTGTCCTCTTTGCAGGGAAAGCCAACATCAACTGCGCGTCAACGCATCAACATCAAGTGCACCTTGCTAAATAAACCAGATTCTGGCGAAAGATACCTAGGACTCATCAAAGCAGTCCCACTGAGGAAGTTCCTCTATCTCTCAAGGAGGATTGTTGTGTTCCTGCGAGCGAGTTAGGTTACCAATAAACTGAGGAGTTACTGTACAAGAATACGGTCCAATGTATGTAAAGCGGTTACCGTAGCCTACGAACGCTTGTAACATATTAAGTAGCCGGCAATTGAATCTAAACTATTGCACATATATATGTGCTTCCGCCACCGATTAGTTCATGCGAATGACAAATCCATCGCCTTTCCACTGCCATCCCTTGTATAGAGCGGGAGGAGGGGATAGAAAGGGTGAGTGAAAACATAAATTTATATAATACGGGACGGAACGCATAGTTTTTGATAAAAATATTACCTCGGCGGTCAGCCCGCCCGTGACCACGGCTAATGCAACCCAGCCAAAACGTCGGGAAATATAATACAAAGGTAAAAATTTTACCTAAATTACGCGTCCCGTATTATATAAACTTATCTAGGTAATTATGCAACGCGAAAATTTAAAAACTTACGAATCAAAACATATATAATGGTTGAGTTGTTATGCAGCATTGCAGCATGCTATTCTAACGATTAACGAGCAGCCCTTGTGGAGAAACGAAACACTTGGCGCAGAGACGACCGAAGCAGGCAGGGCAGCAACGGTGGCATGTAATTCATGTTTCAGATGGCAGGTATTTGCAGAGACGACCGCAGCAGTCATGGCAGCGGCGGCATGCCTCTACTAACGGTAGTCGGCGGATGCCGGCCGGGGATAATTCGCATGAACTAATCAGTAGCGGAAGCACATGTGGTCTTCGTGTGTCTTATGATTAGGTCAGTTCAGGGAATCTAAGGTCGGCTCGCCTAATACCTAGTGGTTAAGTTGACGGCAGTCGCCCGCGCACCGCCGCCGTTTGTGTCACGCGTCTAAAGATCCGCAATAAACGACAAACTGTTTCATCATAAAAGGAGTCATTACTGAACTTACCTTATCCTAGCTAATATCTCCCAGAGAGGATATTACACACACAAAGTAATTACGATCAAATTGCCTGTTACTTTCACAAAATAACGCCTTCATCTTTTAATTCCATTAAGTATCACTCGCGCGATGCCACCTGTGTTGCTAACACACTCCACACACAACTCCTTAGGAGCTTAAACACAACCCTCTAGGGAGTTACTTTGCTACGGTGTTCTGTGAGGTAGAGATAATTCCACAGACGGGCTGCTTTGACGCGCCCTACCTCTCTTAAAATCACCCTGACCAAGACAAACATACATGTTCATACACATAAATGTTTGTCACGTGAGTTGTATTATTTTTTTCTTTACTTTTAATTTAAAGAAGTACTAAAGACGTTAGAACAACAATACCACGGAGCGCATCTAGGAACATATATTAAACTGGGAGCACCTAATTAACTTGTTGATTGACTTATTGACACGGGTCATATCAAAAGGGCAATAACTGTTTAGTCATGATACAAACATGGTATACGACCGTTATACAAAACTTAACTGTAAAAAATTTACATAAAAGGAGATAGTTTTTGCTATAACGTAGGAAATCACTTGAATTTTCTCTATTTTACATTCGTGAGGCCTCTAGATCCATGACAACTAATATTTTTTACCAGAAAAATCATTAAAAACCCCAAGGGGTTGTTTTTGACATTAAATTTGATGTACTTAACTCGGTTTCAGGTTACAACTCCGGATTTTACAAATGTTAGGCTTTACTGCTTACCATCAGGCAAATATAAGCGTGTTTTACAGTGGTAATATACGATAAAAAAAATGTACAACTTACCTGCCAATTTTGTCAACCTCGTCGATCAGCACCAGCGGGTTCTCTGTGCCGGTCTTCTTAAGGCACTGCACCAGCTTGCCGGGCATGGCGCCCACGTACGTGCGCCGGTGGCCCTTGATCTCCGCCACGTCCGTCATGCCGCCCACCGAGAACCGGAAGTACTGTCTGTTCAACGCTCGCGCAATCGAACGAGCTGAAAAGAACGTATATAATTAATAATAAATCTTCGAATCAAATAGGCAGTATGCATTTATTTTTCTATATTTTTATTCAATACTTTATAACACTATACAACAGTAAAAAATATTGTACAGCAGAAATTTAAAGTACATTTTTTTAAGTTAAAAATAGCCAGCACTTAGGTATTTTAAACATCCGCCATTTTGGTGCGCTTCATGTGACGTCATTGTCCATGACAACAAACGAATGGAGAGTAGAAAAAGTATTGTATTCTGCTGCAATTTTAGTGTTTTCTATTCTCGACTAATACATCATAGTGAAAATTGTACTTGCTTAAATGCGCCACCTACCTACTTTTTATATATGTATGTTTTTTTCGTGTCATGGTTGTCTGGAAGAGATCGCTTTAGCGATAAGACCGCCTATTGTACATTTGTTTTCTTGTTCTGCGTGTGTTTTGTATGTATTTGTTATTAGTGCAATAAAGAGTATTCTATTCTATTCTATCATATGGAACATCAAATTTCTTAAGAGAGGTAGAGCGTATTAAAGCAGTCTATCTGGGGAAGAACGTGCACCTTACAGAAACCCGCAACCAAATAACAACTCCATGTTGTTGTGTTCATGCGTGTGAGGTCTCCAGTAAGCTCATAAGGAGTAGCTGCGTTAGCAGCAGTAGGGCGGGAGAGGTGAAACCAATTGCGTATGCTATCTATCTATCTAAACCTTCACACCAGTAAGCTGATAAGAATTTGGTGTGTTGCAGTTATCAGCAGGGAGGGCAAAGCGTGAGTGACACTTCATGTATTGCAGGCGTTCAAATGATATGGTAACCGTTTTACAGGTGAGCTGTATGGTTGCATGCCTTGTATGGGACAATATGGGTTTTTTACACGCCTTTTTGGTGGTCGCCGCTGTTAATTCTGGCTACACCAGAGACATAGTGGTGGGCATGTCCCATTAAAAAAAAAGTTACCTTAGCCTACGGACATTCGCAACACCAGGGGTGTCAGTATTGCCGACCCTGTACAAACCTCTTCACGCCGTTCTTGAAGAAACCCATGGTGTCCCTTAGGAAAACCTCGGCAGGGAACTCATTCCACAACTTATTAGTTCTCGGTAGAAAACTTTTCTTGAACCGCAGCACGTGAAATGATGGCATACCTATGCTGGTCTTGCCCACCCCGGGCGGGCCGTGGAAGCACAGTATCTTCCCCTGTGTAGTTCCCTTCAACTGCGACACGGCTATGAACTCCAATATCCTCTTCTTGATGTCTTCCATGCCGTAGTGGTCCTCGTCGAGTATCACCTGGGCATCATCTAGTTTCAGATTTTCTTCTGATGTGACTCCCCAGGGTAGAGACGTCAACCAGTCTAGATAGCAACGAGTAACGCTAGAAATAGAAATAAAAAAGAATAAACCGACTTCACTGAAGACATATTTGACATAACTTCACGACGTTTATACCATAGTTTAGTAAAATAACACAGTGGAAGTGAAATAAAGTTCTTTGACTCTAAACTACTTCCGACACCAATTAGTTCATGCGAACTAGCGCCGGCCGGTACGCACCCACTAACATTTAATAGCAACTAGATTGACAAACAAGCATGCGGCCCGCATCAGTTGGTAAGCGGTTACCGCAGCCTATTGACGCTCGCAACACCACGGGGATGTTAGTCGCGCGCTGCCAATCTTGTGACCTAAGGCTGTTTCGTCACAGTACCCAGTAATTTCTCACTCTTCAAACCGGAACACAGCTATATAAACATAGCTGCTTGGCGGTAGAGATAGGTGAGACAGAGGTACCCACGCAGACGACTTTTGTACAAAGTCTTCCTCTGGTGCACTACATGTTCTGTTACATGTTACTCTACCAATTGACATTTAGGACACCCGAGGAAGCCTCTTGGAGGGCGAAATAATATTCGCAGACACTACCGGAGCAGCCATGACAACGACAGTCTACTAACGCGTAGGAAGACACCGATCGGTGCTTATTCGTATGAACTAACTGATGGCGAAAGTCACAATCCAAATGCTTGCACTACTATCGTTATGGACAGGGCACAGCAACATACAGCTTGGTCCTCTCTTAAAATGAGGAATCTTCGACTCCGAGCATGGTTCTCTTCATCGCCGTGTGACTTTTCACCTGTGGATCACCCAATGGTGCATACTTTGGTCGTCAACCATTGATTACCACGTTGTGGATGGTAATATAGGGACGAGCTCGGTGGCTCAGTCGTGAATGACGCGACTTTGTCACCAACGCTCGTCGGTGCGATTCCCACACAAAACAAACATTTGTGTGCATGAACATGTCTGTTTGTCTTGGTCTGGGGGTTTAAATAGAGGCAGGGCGCATCAGAGCACCCCGTCTGGGGAAGTACCGCCACCTCACAGAAAACCGCAGCCATATAACAACTCCCTAGAGGGTTGTTGTGTTCCTGCATGTGAGTGAGGTCACCAATAAGCTCCTGAGGAGGAGTAAGCAGCAGAGGAGGCATCGCGCTAGTGATATATATTACAAGCGTTAATAGGCTACGGTGACTGCTTTACGTCAGTTGGGCCGTATGCTTGTGCCTCCCGATGTTGTATAAAAAAAAACTATCGACATAATTTCGCAGGCGTACTGCCATGCAATTCTGTAAGAGCAAACGTCCTTACATCCTCGGAAACATCGGCTGTTACAGCCTTGAACACAAAATTGCAATTCTTTGGTGTCGCTTTTCATGGTTGTGCGACACTAGCGCCGCAAGGCTGCGTTTGGAATTGGAATTCTACAAGGCAAACAGCCTCGCGTACGCTTACAGCCTTATAGAATACCAAATAATTTAGCCGTGATCGCAGTAGACGATGTCATAGCTGTGACATCTGTGATCACAGCGACGCACACAGCCATTACGAGTCGCTTAGAGAATTGCATGGCTGTACTCACTTGAACTCTGAGCTGTGGCTCTCTAGGAAGTTGAGTTTGTTCAGCTCCTCGTCGATGACCGTCTGGACGGCCTGCGGGACGGTCTTGTCGGCGAGCCGCTCCCTGAACTTGTCGCCTATCGCATCTTTGTCGTCTTTCTCCAGACCCAATTCTTTTTTTATCACCTGTGAAATTGAAAAGAAGAAAAAGATAGTGTTAACCAAGGCTTATCAAACATCAGACTAGCCAAATCCTGTGTCCGATTTTTTTTTTTTTAATTCGTGCACCCCTGCCATGGACAAGGCTATTTCGACATTTTTAAAACTTATTACATTAAATATAAATTATCACGTTCATACATCATACTTTCGTTAGAAAGAGGTATAAATTGGTCAAGAATCAAACCACCATCAAATTGCACATAGTACAATTAAAGACACAATCTGTGTAATTATTAGCTGTCGTGGTGCTGCATTGAACATATTATCTTTGTAATTTAAAATTGCAAATAAAATGTAGTGTTTCACTTCCGAGAGATGGGAACCTGGCGACCTTACGACGAGCTCGGTGGCTCAGTCGTGAATGACGCGGCTTTGACACCAACGCTCGTGTGTTCGATTCCCACACAAGGGAAACATTTATGTGCATGAACATGTCTGTTTGTCTTGGTCTGGATGTTTTAAGAGAGGTAGGGTGCATCAAAGCAGCCCGTCTGGGGAAGCACCTCCACCTCACAGAAAACCGCAGCCAAATAACAACTCCCTAGAGGGTTGTTGTGTTCCTGCGTGTGAGTGAGGTCACCAGTAAGCTCCCAAGGAGTTGATGTGTAAGCAGCAGCAGAGAGGCATCGGGCGAGTGATACGTCATATATCGCAAGCGTTAATAGGCTACGGTACCCGCTTTACACCAAGTGGGCCGTATGCTTGTATGCCTCCCGACGTTGTATAATAATAATGAGCTCCCTGCCGAGATTTTCCCAAGGGACTACAGTATGGGGTTCTTCAAGAAAGGCGTGAAGAGGTTCTTACAGGGTCGGCAACGCAAGAGTGACACCCCTGGTGTTGCAAATGCCCATAGGCTACGGTAACTGCTTACCATCAGGCAGGCCGTACGCTTGTTTGCCACCTTAGTGGTATAAAAAAAAAATGCAGGTTTTTTCGAAACCCACCGCAGGCGCCAGCTTCTTACCAAAATCTAATAAATTGTAACAACAGTGCAATTTTTGAATTTTGATGTGAGAAGAAATAAAGTGGTTACTATTATTATTAATCAATCAGTCACCTTGAGCTGCTCGTGAAGTATGTACTTTCGGTGTTGCTGTTTCACTTTCTCCTCTACTTCTTTGCCGATCTTCTGTTGTAGTTTCGATAGCTCGTACTCCTTCTTCAGCAAGGAGAGAGACATCATCAACCTTTTAGGAATCTGTGAAGAACGAAATACATTTACATATTTAGAAAATTTCTGTCACTGAGCGTTACAATAATGCTTTAGGCCTACAACGACATCGCTCACCATAGGCAGGAAATTCATCTAGTGCGATTCCCGAGGGGCTTTCTTCTCAGATAAACTGAATGAAGTTGAATGTCCCTGCTAAGGTGCCAAGTGACTACGAAATGAGGTTTTCCTAAAAGGAGTGTGAAAAGGCTTTTACAGGGTCGGCAATGTCAGGTTGGTTACAAGTAAACTCCTGGCGAGTTGTTGCACGAGCAGCAGGGACAGCAAAGCGCTAGCGATAATCCTTGTGTTGCAGGCATCGTAGTACAAAAAATATATATTTACACATCATATTCCCATATACACAAAAATATTCATTCATCATTGCCAACTCTGACTTGTACACTTTTTATCGTTAACTCGCAGCAATAAGTTTCAACGATGTATACTTATTTTGTTCTTTGATTGAAGTTAACCCATCGTAACGACGAAAAAGATAACCTATTGAGAACCGATGAAACGATTTTGCGTAGTAACTCAACTTATGTTTTCATGGATCAACAACACGTCACTTGGAGACTCACTGGTTAAAATGTCCTCCCCTCGCGCTTTAGGCCCCAACGGCCGAGACATTTAGACACTAAAATAACGAACGATTGCAATACAGGAGGCGCACAATCATTTGCGCGTTGTTACCCATTTTACTAACACACTCTTTAGGGGTTTACCGGTAAACTCAATCACACGCAGCAACACAATAACACTGCAGGGAGCTGTAACTGGCTGCAGTTTTCTGTAAGGTGAAGGTACTTCTCTAGCAGGGATGTTGCGAACATTCGCATCCGCATCCGCAAATGCGGAACATCCGCATTGATTTGGACATCTGCATCTGCATCCGCATCCGCATTAATCAATGCGAATGTTCATGCGGATGCGAATATTATACAAGTAGCGACAAGAAAGAAATTGGGCGGGGCCGGTGGTTGACGCGTGCCGGTCGCACGTGACAATGACCAATGGGAGCGAAGAAATTGGTAACAAGATTCGACACGTTTGTTTGTTTTACGAGTAGCTAGTGCATCATTTGTTTCTTGCTAGTGAGTGAATACTATTACGTGTTCGTTTGCGCTGTGAAGTTAAAGTGAAGAAGAAGAGTTTACAAGAAAACTTTATATTCCTTAGACTAATATCCATAAGATCGCAAGGTAAATTTATTATATTACACCGGTAATACATTTTATTGTAGGAAAAATTATCGTTTTATGACGGAATTCGTTATTTTTCCAGGGTGATTCCCGTTATTGATATTTTATCAATTAGTCATTTAACAATGTCGCCACCGACCAAAAGTAATGTATGGGATTATTTTGAACCAAATAAAGAAGACCAGGATAAAGCTAATTGCAAAATATGCAACAAAAGTTACTCTCGCAAGGGCCGAACCACGTCGTCTTTGAAAAATCATCTTAAGTCGATGCACTCAGAAGAATTTTCTACAATTGAGAACATTAGTAAAGAAAAAAAATTACAACAGATAAAATCTGACGCAAGTAAGTTTCGACTACTTGGTCGATTTCAAAAATTCTTTCACCATTGAAAAGCTACATTCACGCTATATTTAATGTTAATCTTAGAAAAAATTAGCGATCCTTCCTTATTATAAATGTTAATAATAAGTAAACTCTTTTAATTTTTATTTTGCAATATAAGTTGGACATTTGATTTTGAAAGTTATTTACACAAATATAAAGAAAGGTTTTCTTTTATTTCGAAAATTTAAAATGTCGTACTTGTTAATTACTTTTAAGTAAATAGTTTTTATCACGAGTTTTTATATCAATACATAGTATAAAACAAAGTCGCTTTCGCTGTCTGTCTGTCCCTATAGTGCTTAGATCTTTAAAACTATGCAACGGATTTTGATGCAGTTTTCAATTGGGTGGGTCGCTAGTTTAATATAATAATTTTTTTATATATTACAATTTTTATTCATATGTATTTTTATTTTTTAGATAAAGTTACCACTCCTCTGCAAGAAGCAAAAAAACAACTTTCATTAGAAGAATTATTTCTAAAAGAAAAGAAGTGGGACGTCAATAATTTAAATTCTCGAAAAATTGATAAACTCATTGGAGAAATGATTGCACTTCAAAATTTACCGTTTAATTTTGTTGAAGGGCTGGGTTTTCGTAGATTGATGCAAGAAGTAGCACCAAGATATAATTTTAGGGGACGCAATTTTTTTACAGATTTTGTATGCAAGGAATTATATAGCAAAGTGGCTCAAAAAGTTAAAGAATTAATCGAAAATTTTGATTACATGTCGTTTACGTCTGACATTTGGTCGGATCCAAGCTCAAATGCTTCTTTGCTTAGCCTGACTTGCCATGGAATTGCAGAAAACTTTGATAGATCATCGATAATATTGAAATGTGAGACATTTGACGGCCGTCACACTGGTGACATAATTGCTGAAAAATTCAGTACCATACTTTCTGAATGGAATATTAAAAAAGAACAACTACATTGCCTAATCAGAGATGAAGGGTCAAATATGAAACGAGCCGGGCGATTAGCAGCATTGAATGACATAGACTGTACTGTTCACAAGATACAACTAGCTATCCGTAGTTGTTTAGGTTCCCAAGAAAACATAAAAATACTAAAACAAAAATGTAAGAAAATTTCGACCCATTTCAATCACTCTACCATTGCCCAGAAACAACTGCAATCAATTCAGGACAGACTGAATCAACCGCACCTGAAAGTGTTTCAAGATTGTGTAACGCGATGGAACAGTACATTCTACATGTTTGAGCGTTTTTCAAAGGTAAAGGATGCTCTGAGTCTTTACATGAATGATAATGAAATAGACCCTATTCTGCCAGAAGAATGGAAAATAATTGAAAGTTTTATTCCATTACTTGGACCTTTTGAAGAAGCAACGCGGGAACTGAGCAGTTCTTGTGCTCTTATTTCATCTGTGATACCGATAATACAAATGCTTGAAAAAAAAGTTGATGACTATTTAACAAGATCACAAGAGTTTGATCCGATTCGTCAGGCTGTTACGACTTTGAAAAACGAACTTTCAACAAAGTTTTCCAGTTTGGGAGAAAACAATTTATATACCATCGCCACCTACTTAGATCCTCGCTATAAGCACAAATTTTTCACTCCGGTGACTGAAGAAAAGATTAAAGATGACATTTTAAAAAAGATAAATACTGAGAATGACATTTTTGGATCTCTTAATACCAATACCAAAAGGGCTAAAATAATTAAAATATCTGATTGCACGGAAAATGACACGGAAGAACTAGGACCAGGGACTTCAGGTTTAAACAAAAAACCATGCTTAAGAATGGACCTGGCTATGATGTTGGATTCGTCGAGTGAAGACGAGAGTGAAAATGAGCCAGAAAATGCTTCCAGCATTGAAGCTCTACTCAAAAAGGAGTTACTTGCTTACAGAACTCAAAAGAGAATAAATGTGGATGAAAATCCTTTAAACTGGTGGAGAGTACATCGAGAGGAATTTAAAGTATTATCGCCGATAGTACGAAGATTTTTATCTGCTCCACCGGGCAGTGTTCCTAGCGAACAACTTTTTAGTAGCGCGGGTTTAATTTACGAACCTCTGCGTAATAGACTCGATTCAGAAAAGGCGGCAGTACTACTTTTTATAAAATATAATGCGCCCATTTTTAATTTTAATTATTAATATAAAAAATTTTAAAACAATTTAAAAAAATTATTACCTCCTTCATTTTTTATTCAACATATTTTTTTATCTAATCATCTTTTTTATTTAACATAAAAATAAGTAGTACTTATTTTTTTTATTAAACTAAGTAGTTTGTGTTTGATTACAATAAAAATGTTAATAATTACGTTATCATTGTTTTAATTCTTCATTAATAGACTTTGTTTACATAATATCTTAAACATCCGCATCCGCGGATGTGAGCCTGCAAAACTCCGCATCCGCATCCGCATCCGCGGATGCGAAAAAATCGGCATCCGAAACATCCCTGTTCTCTAGTCGGGTTGCTTTTAGCGCCCCATCTCTATTAAAACAAACCAAGGCAAAAAGATATGTACATGCACACAAATGTTCGTTCTTTGTGGGAATCAGATCCACGAGCGTTGGTCTCAAAGTAGCCATTACGAACCGCTCGATCACCGGGTTCATCAAAACTACATTCAAAGTTTCCGACATGTGCCCTAACAAAAGGTATTGAAAGTTATAAAATTGACGTGCTCGGTGGCGCAGTGGTGAAACGCGCTGTTACGTTACTTTAACACCAACGCTCGTGGATTCGATTCCCACACAGGACAAACAATTGTGTGCATGAAAACGTGAAACATGTCTGTTTGTCTTGGTCCAGGTATTTTCAAGAGAGGGGCATCATAGCGTCCGTCTGGGGAAGTACCTCCACCTTATAAAAAACTACAGCCAAATAACAACTCCTTAGAGGATTATTATATTCCTGCTTTTGAGTGAGGTCACTAGTAAAGGAGTTGCTATGTTAGAAGCAGAGGTGGCATCGCGCGAGTAATACTTAATATATTGCAAGCGTTCATAGGCCATGGTAACCTCTTTACATCAGGTGAGCCGTATACATGTATGCCTACCGACATTGTATAAAAAAAAATGGGGCGGTGAAATATTAGCAACTCGAGGATCAAAACCACTGACATCCATTTCCTCAAGGATGGCCTGCAAGTCTGCTGTTTCGGCGCCGGTGAGCGCCGCGCCGAGGTCGCTCAGGTACACCGGGTTGTCGACGACGCGCTGCCCCTGCGCCAGCATGTGGTGGAGTGACTCCCTGCAGAATATGACATACATCCATATATGTCATACCGACATATTGATGGTATTTTACAGTGCAATATCGACTTTGCAATGTAGTTGTAAGAAAGAGAATTGGTTTGAAAGGGAGATACATCTGAATTAATTTATTTATCTATTTGCTTTAAATGTGTTTGACTAACAGATGTTGGTGTCAATTTAATACTCGTACATAGTTCCTGATCATTGAGCCAATATTATTATAGATATATATATATATATGCAAATCATAAAATTGAATTTAAATGATAAATGAATTACAGTGAACTACATAACTATCATTATTATAAAATTTAATTATACGAAATAAAATATATGTCTAATTCAGCAATAAGTACAATCATATTACTATTACATTATGTACTCATTACATTACTTCTTTTTTGACGAGCTCGGTGGCTCAGTCGTGAATGATGCGACTTTGGCACCAACGCTCGTGGGTTCGATTCCTACACAGGGCAAATATTTGTGTGCATGAACATGTCTGTTTGTCTTGGTCTGGATGTTTTAGGAGAGGTAGGGCGCATCGAAGCAGCCCGTCTGGGGAAGTACCTCCACCTCACAGAAAACCGCAGCCAAATAACAACTTCCTAGAGGGTTTGTGTGTTCCTGCGTGTGAGTGAGGTCACCAGTAAGCTCCCAAGGAGTTGCTGTGTAAGCAGCAGAAGAGGCATCGCGCGAGTGATACTTAATATATTACAAGCGTTAATAGGCTACGGTACCCGCTTTACATCAGGTAGGCCGTATTCTTGTAGGCATCCCGACGTAGTATAAAAAAACCCAGATGAGAATGCGCAAGCTTGCATTGGCAGAAGAACACCTGGCTCGTCAATTATATAAGGATTCAATTTTTTTTTTTACTTTATCGGCCATTTTGACCATGTTCCTTAAGAGATAGGAACGGTGTTTTTGAACATTCCTATTCTACTTTTTTATGCTGAATCTGAAGTCAAAATTCGAATATTCGAAAAAACACACACATAGACAAACGCACACAGCCAAACATAGATTTCATATAGGAACGGTGAAAAAACACAAACAAAGAGCTGAAATATAAATTTGTAGGAATGTTACCTGTACAAAGAATTCAAATTGATAATGTCCCGAATGGTCTTTATGACTTCTTGTGTGAGTGCCTTCACCTCCGCAGTTTGCTGGAACTTCTCATGCATCATATTCTCCACCTTCACCATGGTGACCTGATCCACAGTTTTATGAGCCTCCTGTGACTCTGTTGCAGGTTCGGTCTTGGTCTTCTTCTTCGTGTTCCGGTACTTCCGGCGACGGCGTTCAGCATCTGACTCTTCACGAGTAACGTTAAACTCCACATTAAAAAGTGGAAATTGTAGCCTCATTTCTGTAATGATAACTTATCATTTCAGAAGTGATGCTGATTTTTTTAATAACATAGAAGCTTTAAGTATATTACTATATCAGGCTTGTATACATATACACTGATAATAACAGAGATTTTCAATTATTTATATCCCTTGACTACACATGTTAATCTTTAAATGTAACTAATGTTTGAATCTGATGCACCTCTTACTTATTGCGGACAATCTGAATCTGATGCACCTCTTACTTATTGCGGACAATCTCATGGGGTCGATACAGACCACTTTGGGAAGCAAGGGCTTATACCATATCTCTATTTCAAGTTAAGTGACACAAAGAAAATCATCAAGGGTTTGGGACAACACCAAGGTCACCTCCACGAGCAAGCCCATTGCTCATACAGTCATAAAGTTATTATAAAATATCCCAAAGACAATATTGTTGTGTGGGTTTTGATAATAAGGCAAACTAGCATTCCGCGTGTAATACAAAATAATACAAGAAATATCAGAGAGTGCTCATTGTTAAGTTGGATCAAATCAAAAATGACTGACTGGAGTGAATGCACAATTGGGCATACTTGGCCACATGCCACCAAACCGAGGAGATATCTCTTTGTCATATATCTTGCATTACCATCATTATTAGATTTTCATAACCCGTTCTGTTTTGTCAACATACCAACAATTACTCACCAGCTGGTCCAGTTTCGATCTCGTCCTCAACAAACTGACCAGTGATCTTAATTCGACGGTGTGCCATCACTACCAGCCTTAGTTTGTAGTCCATGTCTTGCATTTCATGTATCTGGGCGAATACACCCACTTGATGAAGGTCATCTAAATTGGACACTACATCAGTGTTCTCGTCTTCTTTCTTTCGTAAGAAGATACCGACATACGGTTGGTTTAATTTCACTTTGCGTCGGATCAAACTTATTAATGTTGGATTTGAGATCTGAAATAAAAAAAAGTTTCCTTGTCTATTTACACACATCCCAACTGGCATATGGGTAGCATATTCTGCCATGGTGTTCAATTACTGATTGGAGGAAGCAAACGTTTTAGATGAGATGCCCGAAGGACACTAACTTACTTGTGTGCGGGTGAACCCTCATAAAAATAACCAGTCATTTAAAATAATCTTGCAACTTATTAACCCGCATTAATAACCAGAAGTCAGTGAATGCACCATTAGTGATAAACCCACAGTACCAAAGTATTGTATATGGGCCTCCTTATGATGCCTTATGAGGCCTGCACAAGGTCCATATTTATGGTAAACTACGGTCTCTGATTAGCAAACTAATATGTTTAAATATAAATAGACTGTGGTATATGTCCATCATCCTATTGGATAAATTACTAAATTCATACATGTTATTACAGAGTTATATAAATAGGTGCTGTAAAGCGGATTAGAGACAAACTTAAATTTTCATATTCACTAAAGAGAATGTGTAAATGTACCAATAAAAATAAAACAGAGTTGGAGGATTTAAGAATAAATGTTTTATAGAAAAATCATCTATTTTTGTTTTATTTTAATATACAACATAATGCATTATTCTAATTTTCTACCAAAGACCATGTAAGTGCCTAGTAGTGATATATCTCAATAAACTGCCAGACTAGTTACAACATGTAAAACTAAAGAATATTAAAAACCATTACATAAATATTAAAATAAATACATGAACTAGTATAACCTGTTGTAGTGAATGAAAAAAAGTCACCTAAAGAAAAATATCAGAAACAAAGACACACATAGGCAAGGCTTCCGGAGCACCAAGAACCTTAAATTTTATCCATCAACCCAACAGGGTCAATGTTTCTTAACCCTTCGAAACCCGAGTGGTCAAATACGACCGCGAAATGTATGGGAAAACATATTTAACGGGTTCTGACTGCTTTGCTTTGGGTGATGCATTATTATGTTTATATTTATGTTTATTATTTATAAAAAAAAAACAATTTTTAATGAAAATATCTGTCAAATTTTTCTGCACCACTGTCCTCAATAGTGACGCAGAATTATTAGGAGTCATGCCATCGATACTCCCAATATCCTCATATTATATCATATTATCCTTATATATAACAGACACATGATAGAATTCATAATTCACCTTGACAAATATAATCTTAGGAGAGAATTAAAAAATCTCACCAGAATTATAAGCTTTTAGAACAGAATGAGGGATTATCTTACTCTCTGACCTAATAATGTAAACTCAATTAATACATAGAATTGTGTCTTCATTAGAACAAAAATCGGCTAAGTACGAGTCGGACTCGCGCACAAAGGGTTCCGTACTATTATCTATAAAAACGGCAAAAAAAAACATGTTTGTTGTATGGTAGCCCCCCTTAAATATTTGTTTTATTTTAATTTAATTATTTATTCTTAAAGTGAATATATAACTAAATATTCTGTGAATATTTCAAGGGTCTACCTGTTGCCGTTATCAATATCGAGCAAAAACAACCAAAAAAAAGATGTTTGTTGTATGGAAGCCCCCTTAATCCGTCAGGCCCCAAGGGCCTCAAAGGAGGCTCGAAATGTATGGAAAATAGTATATAACGGGCTTTGACGGATTAAATATTTATTTTATTCTATTTTTTAGTATTTGTTGTTAGAAATACATCATCTGTGAAAATTTCAACTGTCTAACTATCACGGTTCATGAGATACAGCCTGGTGACAGACGGACAGCGGAGTCTCAGTAATAGGGTTCCATTTTACCCTTTGGGTACGGAACCCTAATAACCACTCTAGAAGTTACAATAATTTTATGAAGAGTATTATTTGCATTTAATGACAAATAACAATTTAAATAAGAACAGGCATGCTCCGTTGGTTTGGACACGTAGAACGAATGCAGGATGAAAGAGTGACGAAGCAGATATACAATGTAAAAGTGAAGGTTATAGGACCCGAAGAAGGCCAAGACTTACTTAGGTACTAAGTTTAAGGTGAGACTTTGCCTCCCTTTGTGTGTTCTACCGATTGTACAACGTGTTGTGTTCTGAAGAGTTGTTCGAAATGATGCCGACAGCTACTTTTTATAACCGCACCGCTCGCCGACGGCGGGGAGTTCACCCTCACACGCTGGAACCGCAATGGTCGCATACTGTACAGTTCCAGAGAAGGTTTCTTCCGAGAACTCTCAAGCTGTAGAATGAGCTCCCAGCTGAGGTTTTTCCAAGGGCCTACCGCATGGAGTTCTTCAAGAAATGCGTGAAGAGGTTTTTAGAGGGTCGGCAATGCATGAGTGACACCCCCGGTCTTGCAAATGTCCATAGGCTATGGTGAGTGTTTAACATCAGGCAGGCCGTATGCTTGATTTCCACCTTAGTGTATGCCAGCTATTAAAAAAAACCAATACCAAATTGGTTGTGTTCATCAGAAGGTGATGTCAGGAGCCTTAGAAACCGGTGAGCATGCATGAGAAGAGTAATGAATGTTAAAGAAACGAATGAGGTGTGTAAGGATTGAGTCACATGGCTCTCAGTTATCTCTGCTTGCCACAAGGGATTTGGTGTGAAGTTATAGATAGACAAATTACATTATTTAACGCTATTGTTAACCATACTACCTATTGATAGTGTTCAAATATTTACATCTAAACATTCAGAATATTTTAAAGTTTTAATGAAATTTACATTCTTTAAATATAATATCAGCAAATACTATCATACTTCTAGAAAATTTTAGATAACAGTAAAATCTTCGAATAACTTACCTCTATTAATTTAATAAACCGCGGGAAGACGGGATTTCTGTTGATGGCTATGACGGGCACCTGCGGCCAGACTTCAGGCACGGCTACCGTCGCCGGCAGCAGGCTTGAAAATAGTGGGGACTCATCCTTCACATCCGGCTCGTCTTCTGGAGGACCACTTTTATTACCAGTCGAAAATAGCCTGGAATTCTTGAGGGACATATGCGGCGAAGCATAACCAACGTTACAGCTGCAAACTGCATAATTCCTAAGAGTTAGGCAATTTAATCGATTGCCTAATAAACTTCCTTGCTTTTCTACAGATTTCCATTGTGATGATATGTTTCGAGAAAGTCTCGCTGATGTTAACTTTAATCTAGAATGATACGTGTTAGATCTCAACACTAACCTAACAAAGTGCATATTGACAGACTTTTATTTTTATACACTCGATTCATTTAATAACGGCCACCTTTGGAGCAATTTATAATAAGAAATTAACACTTTCAACACATTAGACGAAATGAAATCAGAATCATAGGTTATACTGGCTATTAGGGTACTAAAAAAGAGCACAGTAAAGAGCGATTTAAACTGCCAAAATTGACATTTGACAATAGATGGTTTTTTTTTTGGTTCTTTTTATCCCCGAGGGGAAAGGCAAAGGGATCTAGCCCATACAGCCAAGTCATCAGTTTAGAACCATTTGAAAATCTTAATTCTATGTTCCAGCTTCAGGAACTGTGCTGAAAAAATACTTGGGAAGGGTACCCAGACCCAATCAACCCAAACTTACTTTACTTTATCAAACCACCTGTATAACGATAGTGAATTTTACAAGGTTTTCTTGATGAACTTATTCACGTCTTCCAAAAAGTGCATAAACGTGTTATATTTGAGTTTTTTCATTACTGTATAATTTCACTAGCACTTATGTTACAAAATACTATCGAAATTGTCACACAAAACTAATTTTATACTGAATTGTAAAAATTTCAAGTAAAACAAGAAGTCTTTTTTTTGGTTCTTTTTATTCCCGAGGGGAAAGGCAAAGGGATCTAGCCCATACAGCCAAGTATTCAGTTTAGAACCATTTGAAAATCTTAATTCTATGTTCCAGCTTCAGGAACTGTGCTGAAAAAATACTTGGGAAGGGTCCACCTAGACCCAATCAACCCAGTTTAAATACCACCCGTAAAACGATAGTGATTTTTACAAGGTTTTCTTGATGAACTTATTCACGTCTTCCAAAAAGTGCATAAACGTGTATGTAATATTTGATTTTTCTCATTACTGCATAATTTCACTAGCACTCACTATAACAAAAATGTCACTCGTCAAAAGCGCGGAAAGAACAAGATGGCACCGATCTATAATGACAACCAATGACATTGACTTGCGGGCAGTGTTTCCACTTATGATTCTTTATTTGCCCTAAATTGTATGCAAATAATAATAATAAATAAATAAATATTTTTTGTATGTATATTTCACGCCAGGTTCCTTGCAGGGTAGGCAGAGAGAACCAAGTGCCATAAGACGCAGTCTTTACACACCTCACTCGTTTCATTAACATTCATGCAAACTCGCCGGATCCTAGGGCGTTTGATATCACCTTCTGATAAAACACGACTAATTTGGACTTTAGTCATAGTAGATGAGTCCAGTAGGCCGATTCTACTAAAAAACTGCAACTGCACTGCAGCGCGGCGTGTGTCAAAACGCGTACATTTTGACGTTTGTTAAACGTCGCTGCTGTCAGATCGCTTGACGAAACGTCAAAATGACGCATTTTTGACACACGCCGCGCTGCAGTGCAGTTGCAGTTTTTTAGTAGAATCGCCCTACTGGCCTTCCTCGGCTCCTATATCCTTCCACATGGCATTGTATACCTGTTTTATACACTGTATTTCATTTGCCCTAAATAAAAAAAAGCATGTCTAAAATTCCTTAGAATCTTAAAATATCTAGACTTAGGGCACGTATAAAAAATAAAAACATCATATAACTTTAATACATTATTCGTTGATTATCAGGATCTGTGGGGGTATTCGCATTGCCTCAAAAAGCCATATTCGAAACGAATTCGAAAGTTATCATTCAGATTGCATACATTTTGATTAAAAACTTTTCGATTCCGATTCGAATATAGTATTTCGAAATAATGTGAATACGCCTACAGGAATCGACACGTCAGTTCTACACCTTTCTACCTCTAATTGAATAGACTCTGCATTGATCATTTCCTCAGCATTCTCAATAGAATCTGTTTGTTTTGGTTCTGAATTACTTTCGATTACTTCTTCCCGTCCGTCGCTGAGTTCTTCTGCATCTATATTTCCTAGACTATTTCCCTCTGACAATGAATTTCCTTTCAGTTCTGCAAGTAGTCTTAATTCAATAGCCATATCAAAAGTAACATCTCTGGACTTTATAATTCTCTTACCATTCCAGATGCATAGCCGTCGTCATTTTCATATCCGATTAATTTTCCTTTTAATGCTTTTTTACTCAGTTTCCCTCTCTTTCAACGTGGAATATGAGCGTAGCAATCGCTGCCAGTAATTCTTAAGTGAGATATTCTAGGCTTTTTTGCTAACCACAGCTCAAAAGGTGATTTATCTTTGACACGTGTTGAATCAATGCGATTGATAACATAAGTGGCTGTAAAAATTAATTCAGCCCACAATGCTTTAGGCATTTCTTCTCTGGTGTGCATTATTGCTCGTGCAGCTTCAACCATTGTTCTATTTTATCGGTCACTACACACATTTTGTTAAAAAGATAAAGTATAAAAATCATTCAATCAATACCAACAAGATGCAAAGCATCATGCATGAGTCAGTAGCAGTAATGAACTGTTATGAAGAACTAGTCCACAAGGCTTCCACGTCTGCCTCAACAGGTAATGAGAATGAACATGAAACAAAATATTTGACTAACTCTCATAATAAAATAAAGAAGTATTTAAAAGTTAAGAAATCTGTGTCCAAATTAGAAAAAACATTAAAAACTAAATATTATAACATTTCAAAATATAAGAAAACATCCATGACTAATGTTAAACTTCATTCAGACCTTAAGTTATATCAAAAACAAATGGTGGTAAGACAACACATGTACGATACTGACATAAAATATCTGCAATGTAAAATTGAAAACTTGAATAAGTCGCTTCACGATTTAACTGCTAAATACAGTTCATCACAAGGCCAAATAAAGGAACATATTTTGGCATTAGATGAACTACTTGAAATCAGTAGATACAATGCAGATAGGTTTGATTCACTAAGTAATCGCTGTACCTGTAGTAACACAAGTGAAGTGACACCCAACATATTTCAGCAGGTGTTCCAGCTAAAAAATATAATAATCTAAATTCAGCAACTAGTGACAGTAGTTTAGTTTCTCAGTGTAAAACCATAGTATTTTGTGATATAATAGGCTGTAACCTAGGCCCACTAATGAGTAACTATGTAAAAGGCAATATTATTAATTATTGTATGCCAAATGCAACCTATACCCAAATTGTTGAAAAAATTATGAATACACAGGTGGATGACAATACTACCATTGTTCTATTAATAGGGAATAGTACAGAAATCCAAAAAATAGATATTATTAATGCATTAGATAAATTGTACCAGTTAAAGGTTAATAAGATATTATTAGAAAAAGTCTGAAAGAAGATGTAGTGACAAAAATTGAGAAAGGTATGCTGAGATGGTTTGGCCATGTCGAGAGAATGAACGAAGAACGATTGACGAAAAAAGTGTATAAGGCGAGTGTGAATGAAATTGTTGGAAGGGGTAGACCTAGGCGGACGTTTCGAGATCAAATCAGGGACGTCCTGAAAAAAGGCCAGGTCAAGAGTACCCTAAACCGAAGAGCATGTATGAAGAGAATAATGAGAGTGGACGAAGCGAAACAAGTATGTAAGGATCGTAGCAAGTGGAAAGAAGTGGTCTCTGCCTACCCCTACGGGATAGAGGCGTGATTCTATGTATGTATGTAGATATTATTATGCGCACTTCCATATGTTAGTTGCCAGTTACCAAAAATAAATACTAACATATTATACAATATTAACAATTTATATCATTTGACATGTTGTCACAATGACAAATTTATATTTTTTGACACTAATAATTTTATTAGTAACTTTTATTTGACAAAAGATATAACATATCTTTCAAAGAAATGTAGAAATAAGATAGCCACTTTAGTGGCCTTATAATATTAATAACATGAACAGTTTACAATGTAAACAACAAAATAATTGTATAGATTTGACTGCAGATTTAAACTGCATAGAAAGACAAAAGGGAAGCAAAACCTAATTTAGTACACCAAAATATCCAAGGCTTTCCTGGCTGTGAACAAATAGTTCAATTATTTTTAGAAAAATGTAATATTGATATTTTATGTTTAACTGAACATTGGTTAAACAAAAGTGAAATGTTTTTTGGGATTAACAACTATAAAATAGTAAGTTGCTTTAATAGAGAGTCTTCGATTAGAGGCGGTTCAATGATTATAACAAAAAATTGCCATAGAGCTAAAGAACGTGAGGACATTGTTAGGCTCTCTATTGAATGCGCTATTGAGATGTCATGTGCTGAATTAGATAATTACATAATTATTTGTGTATACAGACCTCCTAGCGGTGACTTTACACAATTTGAGCAGGTAATGGAGGATACTTTGAGAAAAGTTTTCATAGGTAAAAAAGACATTATAGTCTGTGGTGATTTTAATGTAGACATTCTAGTAAATACACAGATAACCCTTAGATTTTTAAATTTATTTAAATCATTTAATTTACAAAATATCTTCCTGGAGCCTACACGTATAACAGCCACATCTGCAACTTGTCTAGATAATATCTTTTGTAATTGTGAGCATAGAAATAAATCAATAATTGGCGACTTGCCTTCAGACCATTGTGGTCAGTTAGTGGTATATCAATGTTCGAAGAAGACAGATTTCAAAAGTCATGTTTTGTATAGACCACTGACTACCAACAAGCTTATAAAGTACAACAATGTATTGGGGGACAGGTTGCCTTCATTGGATTACTCAGTAGACAATCCTGACTTGTTATACACAAAATTGTTTCATATTATATCCAGTGAATACCAGAAAATATTCAAAAGTAAACAGATTAATGCCACAAATAAACTAGTAAATAACAGCAAGCTGTGTAGGCAGAGCTGATATTTTTTTAAATTTAAAAATATTTAAATATTTAAATATTTTATGTTTTTAAAAATATATGGAACCCTGTACGACATCTAGCGACGAGTGCTGTTACTTTTTCTGTTGATGGGAGTGCAGTGCAGACTCTGCACTGCAGAGTGGCCGGCCATACGTTTTCCCATATGTTTTTTTTTCTAATTGGAACGATTTTGGACCGTTCTTCCTCACCAACGAACATTTAAATTTCAAATTAAAGGATACAAAACTACAATATGTTAGCTATTAGTGTGTCGATTTTGGAGTTTCTCACTATTACCGTCTAAACGCTAGCTGGATGACATCAGTCTACCCCAAACGGCAATTTTGAGGGTAATGTGGCTCCGCTGGCTATCGCAGCTCTGCCAATTAAAGTTTAATGACTGGGCAACTACAGGTATATTAATAAGTAGAAACAAAATGTTTGAATTATATGTAGAAAAACCTTATAGATTTGACCCAGACTTTGTTAAATATGTTTAAAATTATTCCAAAATATTTAAAAACGTTTGCAAAGTTGCAAAATCTATGTATATTAAAAATAAAATTAAACATTCTACAAATAAAATAAAGGCAGTATGGGATATTGTTAAAAAAGAAACAGGTAAAGATAAACCACGGGATAATGAGTATTCTAATAAACATAATAATCAAACTGTAACAGTTGCGAAACAAGTAGCAAATCTATTTGATGACTACTTCCTTAATATCCCTTACAGTACCACTGACTCCCTTAACTCATCTCCACATGCTGCGGATGAGTTATTAAAGGAGAATGTACAACAAAGTGTGGAGCTGTTTAAATTTACACATATTCAGTCAAGCGACATTATTAAAACTTTTAAACAATTAAACTTGAAAACTCAGAGAATCATAGGGGAATGTCTATAAAAGTATTTTATTATATTATTGAGTCAATAGCTCCACACTTGGCACTTATTTTTAATCAATGTATAGATATGGGTGTCTTCCCAGACTTGATGAAATTTAGTAAATTGATTCCATTATTCAAGTCTGGTGAAAAAAGTGAACTGGGGAATTATAGACCCATATCTATTTTGCCAGTATTGAGTAAAGTATTTGAAAAGATAATGCTTGACCAATTGCAACTCTATTTTAAGACCAATGAAATTTTTCATAATTCACAATACGGATTTACAGCAGGTAAATCCACTACAGATGCAGGAGTAGCATTGGTCAAGCATGTTCTTAGCGCATGGGAGAGATCCCAGGACGCTATTGGGGTATTCGGTGATCTTTCCAAAGCTTTTGATTGTGTCGACCATCGGACATTATTGCTCAAGCTGTGCCATTATGGAGTTAGAGGTAAAGCCTATAATTTGATTGCAACTTATTTAAGTAACAGAATACAGACTGTTGATATAAATGGGGTCAAATCTAAAGGCAGCAATGTTAATATTGGGGTGCCCCAGGGCTCTATATTGGGCCCCTTTTTATTTTTAGTATATGTGAATGATCTGCCCTACATGGTGCAGAAAATGGCGGATATACTACTATTTGCTGATGATACTTCTTTGATTTTTAATATTACTCGCCGGTGCGAAAATATTGACAATGTAATTAGTGTTCTATCTGCCATTCTAAATTGGTTCACGTGTAATAATATTTTATTAAATTCAACCAAAACCAAATGTATAAAATTTAGTCTACCAAATGTGCCTTCTGCCAATACAGAAGTTTTAATTAACAATAATATACTAGAATTTATTAATGATACTGTATTTCTTGGAATTACAATAGACTCCAAATTGCAGTGGGGCCCCCACATAAAAAAACTGACCAGTAAGCTCAGCTCCGCCGCATATGCGGTTAGGAGAATTAGACAATTGACGGATGTGGCTACTGCGCGCGTAGTCTATTTCAGCTACTTTCATAGCATTATGTCGTATGGTATACTGTTGTGGGGAAAAGCGGCTGACATTGAAACTGTTTTTATATTACACAAGTGCTGGAGTTCGCGCTTCGCGCAAATCCCACCACTACTTTTACGCTTTTGTTATTACTGTTCTATACAAATGACCGATGACTGTAATTACAACCTGGAAGTACAAAATGTACTTTTTTAAATACTTCCGGTTATCAAATTAACTCCATTTTGATACCATTAGAAAGATGCAATTTAGTTTGACTTTCTGGTGAAAACCGCATCTCAATCGCATTTATAGTTTTATTTCTAGAGGCCAAAATGTCAGTGCAGAGAAATAGAGGGAGAAACTGTACTATTTTATGGGTTTAGGGAAAAGAGAGCCATCCGCTCTATTTATAACATGGGCGCCAGGGAATCTCTTCGAGAACTATTTAAAGAAATAAATATCCTCACGGTTACCTCTCAGTATATTTATGAGAATATAATGTATGCTCGTAAAAATATAGAGTCATTTTCTAAATTTAGTGAAAATCTTAGAAGTAAGAATAGATTGCGCATGCCTGTACATCGACTTGCTAAGACTAGTAGATCTTTCATTGTAAATTGTATTCGATTCTATAATAAATTACCTGAAACCGTTCTGTCCTTGCCTGAGAATATGTTCAAAAGGTACATCAAAAATACTCTGTACAAGAAGGGTTATTATAGAATGGATGAATATCTAACTGATAGAGATGTTTGGAAATGATTCAGCACATGTACTAATATATCTTTAATTGTATCACTTGATTTCATTATATGTACACTCACATATATTTATTGTAATATATTTTAACGATGAAAAAAAAACCCATATTGGCAAGGTTCTTTTGGCATTTCTTCTTCGCCAATGGTCATTTCCGAAATGCTGGTAGATTAAAAAAAAGATTAAAAGTAAAAAAAATACTATGGAAAATTATTTTTATCCCGGTGTATATTTATATTAATAAGGATTACAATATGATTTAAACATAAAGAAATTATAATGGCTTTATTAATTAATAACGATTGTTCGCCGATGTATATGCCAAAAACCACAAAAAAGTCATTTTTTCGGTTTTTTCAATTTTCCCGCCATTTTTTCCATTGCAGTGTACCTTTTTTCACAGAGACATGTTACTAAAGGACCAGCCTCGTAGGATCATTCTCCTCTGTCATGTTACAAGATATTGTGATCCATTACGCGCATAAATACTTCGTGCATAATCGATTCTCTAACAGTCTTGTAATCGTTATCGCTCAGGTAACATCATAAAGTGTTACACTAAAAATGCCAAACTGTGCAGTTATGTCATGCAAAAAAAGGTCGAACACTTCTAGTTTGCAAAAATATAGAGTTACCTTTCACATGCAAGTATTATTTTATTTGCCTTCATATAAATGAAATTGAAATGGTGTGATAACGATTAATACATGAGAAATCGATTCAGTAATCGAGTACTGATGCAATCGAATCATATTCTGCGACTTTGGTCGCATATCTCCTATCCCAAATTAGCGTAAATTATACAAACTGCAAAACAAAACAATCCTTCATGCTGTATAATAGAGTTCATTTAGCTAAAGACAAAAAAAAAGTATATAAGACGTTTCGTAATTTTGAATCTACCAACTTCGATTTACGAAGAAGTTCAGCTATTCCACAACAGATGGCAGGCAGCGGTAAGAAAATAACTTTGAACTGTAGGCGCCTCGAAATAAGGTTGACATTTCCTTAAACCATTATTTTCGTTTCTATGTAGTAGTTACCTCGTCCCCCGTCAAAAATGCCAGAATTATTTACTAACAGAATCACGCGTATGGCGAGTCCTTTAGTAACATGTCTCGGTTTTTTCACTACTAATTGAAAGAGACGTAACAACGAGTAAGTGTGCCAAATTTGAACTCTGTAGGTTGCGTAGTTTTAGGTAGGATTTTCGTCGAAAATTTCATTTTTTTTTTTTTCGAAAAAATGGAAACTTAATAAAACCTTAAAATATTTCCTTTCAAAAAAATTACTACATCTTTATAATACTAAAAGGTATGTTTTGGCAAAGTTTGGATTCGTTTGATTTCTTTTTCTCGAAAAAAAAATTAAAAACCAAAAAATCGGTTTTATGCATTTTTTTCCAAAAATTTTGAGGTTAGGGTGAAAATAGTTAATACAAAAGTTGTAGATCTTTTTATTATCTACGACTTTTACATTTTTCGAAAGAATGCACCGGTTAGCGAGAAATCGCGAAAAACTGATTTCAACCCCTAAAAAGCCACCCCATTCCACCCACCCCGGATAGCAGCAGACTGTTCGATTTACTTTTCCCTCTTTTAGAATATCTTATTCTACAATATCCCGGTGTCGGATTGCTGTAACGACTTTTTTTGTTGTTCGAACCCTATTATGACAGGCCTAAAAAGTTTGAATCGAATTAAAAGTCTAAGGAGCTTCTTCCACGCTTTTGACGAGTGACATTGTTGTTATTTGTTATACTTGAAATTTTTATATGTATATGTATGTATGTATGTATGTATATCTTCACGCCAAGTCCCTTGCGGGGTAGGCAGAGAGAACCGAGCGCCATAAGACGCGGTCCTTGCATACTTCACTCGGTTCTGTGACATTCATAGCTCTTTTCATGCACGCTCGTCGGTTCCTGGGGCTTCTGACATCACCTTCTGATAAAACACGACCAATTTGATCATGGTAGGTTAGTCTGGGCCTTCCTCGGCTCCTACATCCTTCCACTTTTGCATTGTATATCTGTTTCTTCATTCTTTCGTCCCGCATTCTTTCTACATGTCCGAACCAACGGAGCATGCCCTTTCTTATCTTAACAACGACACTCTCTTTTAGACCAACTCTTTCTCTCACGTCTTCATTACGAACGCAGTCAGCAAGCGTTATGCCACAAATTTTGCGCAATGCTCGCATCTCGACCGCATTTATTCTACTTTCATGCTCTCTCTGCCATACCCAGCTCTCACTTCCATAAGTTAGCGTTGGAATTAGCACTGCGTTGTGTACAGCGAGCTGTGCCTTGTGGCTTAGATTTCGGCTGCCTAGAAGTTTACCCAACGCTCCATTCACCCTATTCCCGGCACTCACTCGTCTCCACATCAGCGGTGTACCTTCCATTTAATTTTTTATAATTCAGTATAAAATTAGTTTTATGTGACAATTTCGATAGTATTTTATAACATAAGTGCTAGTGAAATTATACGGTAATGAAAAAACTCAAATATAACACATTTATGCACTTTTTGGAAGACGAGAATAAGTTCATCAAGAAAACCTTGTTAAAATCACTATCGTTTTACGGGTGGTATTTAAACTGGGTTGATAGGGTCGAGGTACCTTTCCCAAGTATTTTTTCCGCACAGTTCCTGAAGCTGGAACATAGAATTATGATTTTCAAATGGTTCTAAACTGATGACTTGGCTGTATGGGCTAGATCCTTTCCCCTTGGGGATAAAAAGAACCAAAAAAAATTTATTTATATGTAAATGTTAGAATAGTACGTCACGTTTTATGTTTCTTGTTTATTAATAATTGAAATTATGAATTCTGTAATACATTAAATATTGATGTTCTCCCGAAAGTGTTCTCGAGCTTTTTTTTTATCTAGCCAGGTTGTTATATTTATGCTGTACACAATTATAACCTGTAAAAATCATAATTACATGTGTCAAATAGATATAATAATATTTTTTTAACAATTGCACGATTACAGATTGCTGCGAAGATGGAGACACTCGCTAATCAAGCAGGCACCAAAACCCTCAAAGAAGGACAAGCAGAAATTTGTTTAAAACATGAAAAAGTGTTTTACAACCCTGTGCAAGAGTTCAATCGAGACCTGAGTATCGCAGTACTCACAGTCTTCTTAGAGGATTATAAAACTGAGAAATTGAGTAGAATTGAGAAAAAGATGAAAAATCAAACAGATATAGAAGACGTAGGAAAAACTGAGGTAATCCTTACTAATTTCATTCTGGAGCCATTCACAGTTCACCACTGCTCTTTATATGAGAGGTCAATAATAAGGCTTTTAAAAACATACATCAACAGTGAGTAAAAATAAACAAAATTAAGCTGTAGATATCTTAGGTGCGGCGCAGACGACACACTTTTTGTGCGATCGAGTCTGCGGCGCATGAAAAGTCTGCATGGCGCACAAAAACTCTGTCGCGGATTTTTCACAGACTCAAAGCACACGATGCACATCTTCGATCATTCTGTCGGCAGAACTGTAGGGATGTACACGCTATGGAAATCCAGAGACTGCAATGTATTATTTTATATTTGTTTTGAAGATACATTGTATAGCTGCCCTTTCGAAGATATATCTAATATTGGCGTGAGAGGGACAGATAATGGAATAGAAACGAGAAAGTATTTTACTAATTACTTCACCATTTCTCTGGGACATGTTCCCTGGCAGTATAATAAAATCTAATAAAAATATACCTAACGTATTTCATTTTTTCTTTAGACTTCATAGATGTCCACACAGAAGCGGAATTAATATTACAGCATACTTCTTCCCACATTTTCCTTTTTAAATGTCTATCATGATATTCTGCCTTAGAAGTATCATAAATTGCTGGTCTGTTTTGTAGTTCTTGTATTAACATCGATTCCTAGCACTATGGTATGGTAAACGGTCATACCGCGTACATTACGTACACCACTAACGATTTGCAGATTGCAGACTAAAGTGTGTTCCGTCTGCGTTAGCGCGCGTTGAAGCAAACATTTTATTTTTTTCACGTATACTTTTTGAACAGCACGGCGCGACGCGGTCTGCCAGAATTACACAGATTTTTTGTGCACCAGACTTTTTGCGCGTCGTATGCGTTACTGCATATAATTGCATAGGTTCTATATTCACAGATTAAAAAGTGCGTCACGAATAGTCTGTCGTCTGCGCTGCACCTTAATCTGTCATGGGTCGTGCAGAGTATTTTTCTTTATAATTTTGCATCTAGATAGTTAATTAAAATAACTATATATATATATTTTATTTTCTCTTCAGTATTTTGACTATATATTTTAGACATGATAATTCCCTTCAATTCTACCCATTTTCATTATAGTTCACTGATATACCTAAAACAAATAGCTCAGAGTATATCATGCCATAAAAAAGGGATATTCCATAGTGTCACATTTATATCTAGTAAACTTGGTCTGAATATATTTGACTTCCACAAGACTGCCTATTTTGGAGGCTAAATAACTGTAATAGATTCCAGATTACTTCTCATTATACATGGTAACAATAGCTTTAATACTTGCAAAACCTACAAAGTATAAATCTAATTATTATACTATTTCTTGTAGATTGATGTAACCATACTTGAGGCTCTGTCTGCTACAGGATTAAGGAGTATTCGCTATGCCAAGGAAGTGCCTAATGTGACAAAAATATTTGCTAATGATTTGTCTGCGGAAGCCGTAAACACTATAAAGTCTAATATTGTGCATAATCAAGTGGAGAATATGATTGAGGCCACACATGATGATGCATGGTAAGATCCTGAGTAGCTAAACGTAGAATATAGAGACTGTTTTATGCAGACTCACAGCATAGATACTTCACTACATCTACAAGTGCGTCTGCATTACGTAAACGTAGAATATAGAGACTGTTTTATGCAGACTCACAGCATAGATACTTCACTACATCTACAAGTGCGTCTGCATTAACTCACTATGTTAAAATATACAACTTCGTAGGGAATTGTTGGTTGTGTGTAATATATTATAAGGTAGTTCTCTAGTCAGGCTGCATGTTAAAAGGTGCTGCATCTTCTTTTCAGAGCTCTTGACAGAGCGCCTTTTTTTTTTTTAGAGAAAGTACATAACTATACATCTCCAGTACAATTTACAAGTTAACAAATGTTACCGGGCTTGGTCTTCGATCACAGAAAAATAATGGGTATTGCATCATACTTAAATTAGTGCTCAAATGCAGTGTTTACGATAGTGCAACATGACTGTTCATGATGGAAAGTAGTTTATTGTCTTTCAGCGTGCGGAAACTCCTTGCTTGTCTGTATGCTCAAGACACATACTTGCATATTGCTTAAAATTGTCTTTGTGCTGCTGGGTTCGATACTATAGACATACATTTTACTTACTGTTTCTTATAAACCATACTCATTCATGAAATGTAATACCAATTGTTAATGGCAGACAAGCAAGTAATGATTGGAGTTTTTGAATTGGAGTTTTGGTGGAATGCAAAATGAATTCACTTGCTGTATTTATTTTTTTCTGTGACCAAAGGTCTTGTTACTATGATAAATGAAAAGAAATATGGCTGATTGATGACATAAATTAATTTAATCATAAGCATGCTGAATACATTTAAGGTACTTTTGTCATTAACATGGTATCTGATGCCTGTGAGGATAGCTTTTAATTTAAAGATGTAATCAATTACATACTGCTGGCAGCTTGCATCATGTAAAAGTATGTAATAATATAAGTGTACAACTTACATCAATCTCTTTAAAAGGTCTATGCATTGGATTCTTATCTCCACGCACGCCTATCAAATGACCAGGATTATAGCCTGTGATATAATAATAACAATTTTTAATAAAATCTTAAATAATTTCAGTATGCTTATGTACAAACACAAGCAACCTGCATCTCGGTTCTCAGCCATTGACTTAGACCCATACGGCTGTCCATCAATCTTCTTAGACTCAGCGGTGCAGAGTGTCCAAGATGGGGGTCTTCTGTTGGTTACTGCAACAGACATGGCCGTACTTGCTGGGAATTCCCCTGAGACTTGTTATTGCAAATACGGAGCTGTGAGCTTGAAAACTAAGTGCTGCCATGAAATGGTGAGTTTTTACATTATATTTGCTTCTGGAAAAACATATTAAATGCTATTTGGGCACAATCCCGTAGAAAACAATCTACTGTCTGCTGGTATAATAGGCCTAAGTTTGAAAAATTAAATTACAGAATTAATTCTACTCTAGAGTAAAAGTTATCTTTATACTAAATTTTAATCTAAACCGGTTATAAACAGACTGCTTATGTGTATATAAGCTCTAATAAAATGAACTTAAGAAAATTTACATATAATGAATGTTTTTTGGGATGGTTCTACAGTAAAATAGTCTCTTATTCATGTACCTATTTTGTTGAATTTTAATGAAGTTTGATAATGAACACTTCAGAGATTAACTGGACATTAAAATTGTATTAGGCTTTATAGCTCCCTTTATTATTATAACTATTATATTATAACTAGTCTGGCCATAAATACTGTACATAGAAACCTTTTCTTTTTTCCATTTTTAATTATTTTAAATTTGGAACACATTATGTTAAATCTTCTTTCGATTTCCCGCCGTTTTACATATTTTTTTCGTGTTTATTATCAAATTACAATATGGAATGCACCCCATTCCCTATTGTAAAATAAAGAAAATAGCATTGCAGTGATTGCCGTGCACAAAGTGGTTATGGAGCCGTCGGCCATAATCAAGACACTTTAAACGCTGTGTCTCAGCCGTATGTTCATATATCAAACTATCGACAGATATACTAACACTTCCTCTGTTGAAAGCCATAAAAGATCGGGGCAACTGTGTGCTGTTAGAACTACAAAGGCTGTTAATGCTCTTAAAGCCAGAATTCACCGAAACCCCATTAGGAAGCAAAAAATCTTATCGCGAGAAATGAAGATTTCCGCTAGGACTATGTCGCATATAATAAAACAAGACCTGAAGCTCGGCGCTTATCGTCGATATACAGGACATGCCCTAAATCAATCCCTATAGTTGAAGAGAGTGGATCGATCAAAACGCCTTCTGTCCCGATACGCGCGTGAAAGGCACAGAAATATCCTCTTTACTGATGAAAAATTTTTCACGATTGAAGAGCACTACAACAAGCAAAATGGCAAAGTGTACGCACACAGTTCTAAAGAAGCCGCCCAAGCGGTCGGCTATTTTTGTAATATCTTCCCAAACTGCAAATTCTTGCCACCTTTTCTTTCTTTTTAGAGCTTGATATCTTCTCTAGAAAATGCTTCCCATCAATCTTGTGCTCTTGCTAACAAAGCGATGATCATGTGTTCATCCGGTTGGTTCATCAGCTGATGCACATCTGTCTACACCAGCTCGTTACCACAATCCATCAGAAACTGCAAGAACCGCGGGCGGCGTCGTTGGATTCTGTCTTCATTGCCATTCTACCAAATTGAAGAACATTTTTTTCCACCACTGCATGCTCTTCCGATTCAATGAATAGTATGAGACGTACTTATCATTGAAATCTACACTGGATGCCATTTCGCGCCAAAAATACGTAGACTTGCTCTCAAATTAGCGGCGTGGGAGCACTGCGCCGCGCCCGGCTGAACTCCTTCGCCCCACCTACACCCTACACCGTATTTCGGTGAAACATGCGTGTGTGTGTGTAGCTAAAGCAATACGCTCAACCAGGGTTACACGCAAATCACGTACCGAGCGCATAATTTTTCAATAAATGATATGAAAGTCAGTCACGTACTGTGTGCGTGGCCAGCGTCCTGACGCGACAGCGTCATGCCGTACCAGATACGTGATTGGCTGTTAAAGTGTTAAGAAATCTCTGGAGCAAGCAGTGGCTAAATTTCCCATGGAATCAGTGCGTAAATCCTTTAATCTGTCTGGCCACGAATCTATGTGGCCAGACTGATTAAAGGTCTGTATCAAAGCCAAAGGTGGCCATTTCGAACAGAATATTTTAATTTTAATTTTTGCTGAGACTTCCCTAAATATGTACATATTTTATTAAGATTACATTGCTTCATAAAAAAATGCATATTCATTTGTAACAGAACGTATGGCCGGACATATATAATATATGTATATCCTATATATATATATATATATATATATATATATATATATATATATATGTATATCCTATATATATATATAATCCTGCCATTGTATACATGGTTATTTACTGTCATATACAGACATTTTGCGGCATCTTCACAGTAAACTTATAGTAATGTTTTTTTTTCAGGCATTAAGAATATTATTACAGTGTATAGAGCAACACGCGAATAGATACAGCCGTTACATTGTGCCTCTACTCAGCATATCGGCTGACTTCTACATACGCGTCTTTGTCAAAATATATTCTGGAGCCATACACTGTAAGAAAACTACCAGGTATATCATTAACTCGTGGACAAAATTAGGTGAATGGAATAAAAAAAAACTATTTATGCAACATTTGAATCTCTTAGCATTAATTGATTGAGTTCCTAAGCGACTGAGCTTTGCTTGACGTTTCTTATGTTTGTTGTGTAAAATCGGGTTTTATATATCTAAACCCGATTATGATAAAGATAAATTATAAAAACAAAACTTTATCTTTACATATACAAGATTCCTTATTTAAATTAAGAAGATAATTAATCAATGAATACTAAGAGAATTTACAAGATCGCCAACGCACAAGTGACACCTCTGCAGTACCCATAGGCTATGGTAATTGCTTACGTCCAGGCAGGCTAGCTTGAAAAAAAGATTCCACTGTTTGACAAGAGAAGCAATTAAATTGTTTTTATGGTTATAATTAGCCATAAAAACTGCAAGAAATAATTTAATGAATTAACCAAAATTAAATAGGCACCCACTTTTTCTATCCGCCCAATCAGTGATGCCCTGAGTCTGTACCTTTTGACAAAAACTTGTTGAATTTCATCAATGTTTGCTTTTTTTGAATTCCATCCACGGCTGTTTTGATTTAGTGGACTTAAATATTTAATAGATTCAGGCGTTATTTTGCGAAAGTCAAATTTACATGCAATTTGATCTAACCTGCTTTGTGTGCTTCCGCCACCAATTGGTGGCGGAAGCACACAAAGCAGGTTCGATCAAATTGCATGGACTTAAATATGTCAAACCTTTTGAAAAAAAAAAAATGAAAGCCTCCCGTTTCTCTCTCTCTCTCTCTCAAGAGAAACTGGTGTCACGTTTTTATTTCAGAATTCGAAATAAAACGGCAAAATTAAGTTTTAACAAATAGTATATTAATAGGTAAAAGACAACTAAAATGGTGTATAGATAGACAGGGCGTAAGTAGGCCTTAAGGTTGTATATCTCAGAAGTTTCCCTCTAATCTCACTCCCCTTAACGCCAGCTGTAATGATAGTCTTATTGTATCTCTCTACTGTGTTTATTTGAGGAGTGTATCTAGGTGTGTAATGAATACTGGGGACAGAATATTTTTTAAATAGTATTTCCAATTCGCGACTAGTAAACTGAGTGCCATTGTCAAGAATAATAGTTTGCGGAACACCGTGAACCAGAAAGACATCATTTTCCAAGTGTTTAGAAACGGTCTCGGCTGTGGCTCTACGGAGAGGGAATATAAGGCAATATTTGGAAAAACAGCATGTCACTACAAATATATAACAGTGCTGCCTTCTTGTGGGTGGAAGAGGGCCAATAAGATCAATGGAAAGAGTTTGAAACGGTCTACTGCAATCCTTAGGTCTACCCATGATTCCTAAGGTACCATGAGTCGGCATTTTGTATGTATGACAAGTGTCACAGTTATTTACAAAGTTAACTACATCTGAGTACATCTTAGGCCAATAAAACCGTAATAATAATCTTTTGTACGTCTTAAAAATGCCAAAATGAGCAGATGTAGGTTCTGTGTGATTATCATTTAAGATTTGTAGACGTTGTTCCTGTGGAACAACCAATTTCCATGCAAATTCAGCTGTGAGCATATTTTTTATTCGCATATAGCGATAAAGGAGTCCATTTTCAATTGCGGTAATTGGGGAAACTAGTTGGTGAGTCTTGACATCCTTTAAAAATATTTAAGTACCACGCGTCTTGAGTTTGAGTAACATGTGTAGTTGTAATAGTATCTGAAATCGTGGCAAGAGTGGGCATCCTAGATAAAGAGTCAGGAATAACATTGTCCTGACCTCGACGATGTTTAACAACAAAGTCGAAAGATGATAAGCGTACACCCCACCTGGCCAATCTACCAGTTGGATTAGATAAAGATAAAAACCACTTGATAGCCGAATGATCAGTGTATACAGTGAATGGCTTACCATTCTCCAAATAACATCGCCAGTGTTCGAGTGCCACAAGAACGGCAAGGGTTTCACGTTCTGTGACACTATAGTTCCTTTCTGAACCGGTAAGAGATCTACTCATGTAGGCCACGGGATGTTCAACGCCATCGATGGTCTGAGACAACATCGCTCCGACGCCAAAGTTACTAGCATCTGCATGAACTTCGAATGGATGAGAAAAATTAGGACATGCAAGGATAGGAGCATTTACGAGCAAGGATTTAAGTTTCAGAAACGCAGAGTTTGCTGCTGTAGACCAATGAAACGGCGGAGATCTCTTTTTAGTAGAGGTTAATTTATTCAAGGGCCCAGCAATCGTACTAAAATTTGGAACAAACCGTCTGTACCACGAGGCGGTACTCAGGAAACGTTTAACCTCCTTCCGGTTGCTAGGAGTTGGATAACTTAGAATAGCCTCCACCTTTTCAGGGTCAGTTCGAAGGCCCTGGGCATCCACAATATAGCCAAGGTACCGTAGATTACTACGAAAAAATTGACACTTAGTAAGATTGACAGTTAGGCTTGCACTACGCAGTTTTTCGAGGACACGCAGAAGTAGTGTAACATGCTCATCAAAGGTTTGACTAATTATAATGATATCGTCAAGGTAAGCAAAGACCTTAAGTTCAAATTCCGGTCCAAAAAGTATATCAACCAAACGTTGCTGAGTAGCTGGCGCATTAGACAAGCCGAATGCAGTAACCTTAAATTGAAAGGTTCCTCGATTAGGAACATAAAACGCTGTCTTTTCTCTGTCTTCTTCTCTAATAGGGATCTGCCAAAAGGCTTTGGATAGATCTATACTAGACAAGTATCTTGCGTCTCTTAGGTTATCCAGAATTTCGGTAATGTAAGGCAAGCAGTACGCATCCTTTTTTGTTACAGAGTTCAATTTTCTGCTATCCAAGCAGAATCTAGGTTTGCCATCCTTTTTACCCACTACAGGCGATGACCAAGGGCTTTCACAAGGCTCTATAACGTCAAGAGACAGCATATCATTGACCTGTTCGGTAATAATCTTCTGTTTCTCTGGGGACATTCTGTAATACCGTTGACGGATTGGTACACTATCTCCAGTATCGATATTGTGAACTATGACATCAGTTCTACCTAAACCTTTATCCTCAAAAGAGATTTCTTTAAATTTGAGTACTACGTTATCAGCTATAGGTCTTTCTGTATCTTTCAAATTATCATAAGAGTACAAAAAGACTTCTTGAGATTCTGATGAAAGACTTGAGAGTTGCGGATCATTGTCAGCTATATACTGGATTTTTGACAAATATTGTGGAAGAATCCTAAATTTATTCCAAAAATCAATGCCAAGTATTAGGATTGTATCTACGTTTGGTATAACATGAGTTTTAATTATGTGTGTTTGATTATCAAATACAATAGGCAGAAGCATATAACCTATAGATATTAACTTTTGACCACCAGCAGCATTAACTGATATTGTCTCTTTAAACAAGGTATAGCCGAATCCTAATAGTGTTTTATAGCAGTCTTTGCCAAGAATGCTTACCACCGATCCGGAATCCAGCAAGCCATACATGTGTAGATTTCTATTGTTATTAATATTAACTTTTATGTACGGCCTCGGATCGTAACTAGGTCTGGAAGTGAAAATTGAAGCAATATTATAAGATGAAAAAAAAATTCTAACAGTCAGCAGCCAATTCTTCCAATCCGAGTAATCAAAGCGATTGGCTACTGATTTGCCACAATTTTCACTTATTCGTTTTTTGGGCTCGCCGGTTTCGGTTTATTGCAATGAGGATAATCAGGAGAACGTACATCCTTCCTACCACATTTAAAACAGAAAATAGTACGCTCGGCAGGACATTCTTTCATAGTATGTGAATCTACCCGACAACGATAGCAAAATTTTTAATTAGAGATGGCAAAAACCTTATTACTTTCTGATCGTTTATAAGAAGTATTATTAGAGTAAGATTTTAAATTGTGATCAAATGGTTTGGGAAAGCTTTTATTGGGTCCCTTATATGCAAATTCTGGAGCCAATATTTTAGGAGTCGTATCTGACCGTGCTTTAACTTTTTCATAATTACGGCAAAGAGACTGCAGTTGATCTATTGATGTTACATTAGGATAGCTTGCTAAGACGCCTTCATAACAAGGGCGAATATTATGAAGTAGGATCTCTAGTTGATCATTATGAGTCACAGGTGAGCTAAGTCGTGCGAACATACCCTTCATTATAGATAAATACACGATAATATTTTCAGTTTCTCCTTGACGACGATTGCGTATTTCAGCCATCATTCTATAATCGTAATCAAAAACGTCAAAATCTTCGCGAAGTCGAGTGATTAGGGAATCGTAGGTTTTGATAACATTATTATTTGCACGTAACCAATGCAGGGCATCCCCTGTAAACAATTCGTAGACAGAACCCATTAATTTATCATCAGAAATAGTTTTGGCTGAACAAAATTCCTGGAGCTTCTGAATAAATGACCTAACACAAGATTTGCCATCGTACTTAAGTCTCGATAACTCTGCTGATATCCCACGATCGCACTGAACGGATATATTTATATTATCTAACCCGGACGTGACCTTAGTGACTTCAGCAGTATCAATTTCAGAATCCCGTGCGCTACTCTGTGCCGGAGGTTTAGCAATTTTCAAAAGTTGAGTACGGTAATCACTCAGAGTCGTTTTTAATAATTTAAGCTTTGCAATACGTTCTGCGGTATCCGGGTATACCACTCGACGTAGCCTATGATGAATATGATTCAGTAAAGAATGTGTGCGATCGTTCAGGTTTTCATCCGGCGATGACTGCAGAATATCTAAATTTGCCTGAACCTTCGCTAAAGATTCTGTAATTCCTTTAATATCATCAGCAAATTCTAGACAGGATTCCGAAATATCAACGGACGGATAAATTTGCGTTAATTTACAAACTTTACGTCTGAGTTCCAAAACAGTACTACAAGGTATCTCCCCTCGGATTGTGACCTCATATTGCAGTTCAGATTTTTGCAAGTGAAGAAATTTAATAGGATAAGCCATATTTACCTAGTATACCTGGGTATGTTGTGCAAAACAAGAAAATAAAGTAAGCACTAAATAAAAAAACTAAAAAACAAACACAAAAAAAAAACACAAACAGCCAAAGCAGTTACTTACTTCCGTTCTGTCACAATAATTAAATTTGATCAAGAACGATGAGTTGATGAAAATTGAGAATGATTGAGCGAAAAAAATAGAACAAATGAAAAAAATGCAGTGAGATAATTAAAATAAAAATAAAGAGTACCTACCAAAATATTTATAGGTACTAAAATTCAAACGATGTGTTTAACAAATATCAAACGAATATTTACAATATACTTTTCCTTTATATATATATATCTTCACGCCAGGTCCCTTGCGGGGTAGGCAGAGAGAAATTTCAATTACAAATATTTATATAAAGCTACTTTCATATACAATTTGACATTCAACAATGATATATAATTTATAGTATTTCGACAGTAGGTGTGACAAATAAATCAGTAACAGTAATTAAAAATAACACTTCATTTGAATTTTTTGGAAGATACGACAACTATCATCGTTTTGCATATATAACGTGCACACTACCATCACCAGTAAATAAAAAAAAACTTCGATAAATCCAACCTCTAGGCCTTTAAACGATAAGCGTGGGCGCCATTGTCACGTTTTTATTTCAGAATTCGAAATAAAACGGCAAAATTAAGTTTTAACAAATACATAGTATATTAATAGGTAAAAGACAACTAAAATGGTGTATAGATAGACAGGGCGTAGGTAGGCCTTAAGGTTGTATATCTCAGAAGTTTCCCTCTAATCTCACTCCCCTTAACGCCGGTGAGCTCTCGAGGTCTTCTTCGTTGAGGGCAGGTTCGAAGTAAGAGTAACCCGCCGCTGAACGGCAGTAGCCAGGAAGACACTTGGTGCTTGGGTTGTACCAGTCCTAGGGTCAGCGTTGTTCCCAGTACGGGATACTAGCACTTCTCGAGCAACTTCACACTCAAGTATAAATACGATATTTACGAGTATATAAATATGCATCTATGAGAACTAAGCGATTTAAATTCAAATTGAACGTTGGGATTGAGACGCCGAGCAGAGAAACAATTGACACAGACAATACCCAGTGAGGTTTCTCGCCGACTGGTGAGCTCCGCAGATCGAATGACGAACGATCGCCGGTGTCGCGTCCCTCCGCCGCGCCCCGCGTTCATTGTTTACTTAACGTCCTAGATAACACCGCACGACGGTTAATCAGTTACATTTTAAATTTTAACGTTTATTTTGTTAAATATAATTGCGTAGAAATTTATTTAATGTAATAGATTTACGTCTGTTACACTGGCGCACGATATAGATAAACTGGGTGAGGTGGCAGGTTTGCTATGACTTGCCGTTTTAAAGGAAGAAAATATTTCTTACTCTTTTCGATTTAAAGAGAGTTTCAGTTTAAGAATTATGCTCCGTACATTTCCATCCAGCTAATCCTGTTGATTCTTCGCAAACACCACATTACAAAAGCTTCTAATTTACCCCTTCTTTTTTTAAGAGTCCATGTCTCACAAAGTTATTAGCCACTACTGGCCCTGGAACATAAACACAACCAAATTTTAATTTTACTATTTCAAATTTCTACTATCGGGCAATATTTTTTTTTGTCTGTTAAAATAATTAGTTTTTAAAAATGCTAATTTCACTGTGGACGAATAAGTATTGCACCCCGGTGGTCGAGGGGCTAGCAGTGGCTGCTTTATCACCAAGGATCGTGGTTTCGATTCTCACACAAGACAAACATTTGTATGCATGAAAGTGTCAGACAGAGTACGTATTTACGTTAGAACGTATTTACGTAGGTATGTTAATTGTTTAAAACCCATATTCCACGCTTAGCTTAGATTGGACTAGATCGCCTAATTTATCAATACCCAGTAGACAAATACAGATCGATTTGGTCGCGTAGCTAGCAATATATAAAGCGTATAACCAGTTATGTTTAACCCGTTCGTGTTCCTAGGGTTATTATTTTTATTATTTTATATCCAAAAACCTGTTGTATTTAATGTTAATTTATTATCTCAATACATTTGCAAATTCAATTTCACTTACACTAGTTATCTAATTACATGAGTATCGTTGTTGCTATGTTGATACCTGAGTTTTCCACTTAGTATAATACCCCTGACTCACACCACAAACACACTTTATGTCTATATAATGACTTCGAGCGCGCCCGCCCGGAGCCCCTCAGGCAGTAGCTGAAAATCGGTGTTTTTTGCGCATTGTGCAAAAGTCACACTGAGCTATGGCCTATTCGCTTGCTGCAGCACACACATGCACCTATTACTGGATATGTTTTGAGCAATGCCTGTTTACTCCTTCTTGTACTGTTATATTATGTTTGTATGTGTGTGACCGTAGCAGCTAATAAACGATTATGTATCTATCTATCTATAACTATCGGCTGTAAGTGGTTATCATAGCCTATAAATGCTCGATTTTCAAGGTGCACCACGTGCAGGTGATATTGGCTTTGACTACTGGAGGATTATTGGTCTCGCAGGAACAGAAAGACTCTCCAGGGAGTTGTTATTTGACTGCGGTTTTCTGTGATATAGAGTTACTACCCAATATATTATAGTGCCTAATCAAATCAATAACAATGTTCCGTAGCAAACTATCAATGGTGTACCACTGTGTGGGATGTGACAACATAACGCTGCATCCATTAGGCGGGTTCAAACCCAACCCCACTGAGAAGAACCCCTCACAGACCAGGGCGTACCTCCCCTCTGTACCACCTGTGGGGGCGCACTGTGAACATTGCAACCAGAAACATCATGTAAGTATGTATATCTTCACGCCTGGTCCCTTGCGGGGTAGGCAGAGAGAACCGAGCGCCATAAGACGCCGTCAAGTAAGTATATGATCCAAAATAATAGGAAGATTGGAGTATGTTAAAGCATCTCATTTCAGATGACATGTGGGCACTTAGTGAGTATTGTCATTTGTGATCATTTAAGAGTGAAAGGTCTTGTCTTGTCCTTTGCAACGTAAAATAAACGTGTATTTGTAATCACATGCCACAGTCAAGACTAGATTTATTTTTTTATACTACGTCAGGAGGCATACAAGCATACGGCCCACCTGATGCCTTCTGCTTCTGCTTACACAGCAACTCCTTGGGAGCTTACCGGTGACCTCACTCACACGCAGGAATACAACAACCGGTTTTCTGTGAGGTGAAGGTACTTCCCCAGACGGGCTGCTTTGATGCGCCCTGCATCTCTTATAACATCCAGACCAAGACAAACATGTTCATGCAACAAATGTTTGCCTTGTGTGGTAATCGAACCCACGAGCGTTGGTGTCAAAGTCGCGTCATTCACGACTGAGCCACCGAGCTCGTCCGCTAGATTCCGCACTTTGGCCATAACCTCGTACAATAATTAGCAACAGGGGCGCTATCGCAACATGTGGATGGTCCGACGCCGAGGAGAGATGTGTATTGCTTCGTACGTAACGCCTGTTATTACAAATGGGTGTGGATAGCATGTTAGAGCAGTGCTAGCACAGTACAGGGTCCGTCACTCGAAGTGTTACCAATTTTAAATGATGTTATTTAGTTATTCAAAGTAAGATTTATTAAAAATTGAAAGAAAATTGTAAAGAAAACATTAAATTTTATGAAAATCATCATTATTGTTCGATATGACCTCCTTTGGCACGGATTACGGCCTCGAGTCTTCCAACGAATGCATCGCAGGCCGCACGAAGATGGGTTTGCGGTATTCTTTTCCATTCCCGACGAAGCGCTGCCTTGAGCGTGTCCACACTTTCATACCTTTTTGTTGACACAGCAGCCTCCAAAATAGACCACACCGAGAAGTCCATTGGATTCAAGTCTGGCGAGTAAGGACGCCACTGTTGTGAGGAAATGAACCGAGGAACGTGGTTCTCTAAAAAAATTTGTGTCATGCGAGCTTTGTGGGACGGTGCTGAGTCTTGCTGAAATGTCCAGCTGTTTGTACCGAATTGCTTACGTGTCCACGGTATGAGAGCATCATTTAGCACTTTTTGCTGGTACACTTGCTGGTTGACTTTGACGCCCTTCTCGATAAACACGAGTGGCGACCGACCATTTGAGGTCACTGCGGCCCAGACCATAATCGAAGCAGGCGCTTGCTTACGAACGGCAATTCTGTCATCCAAATTATCGTTTGACTTGCCCTGTAGCCAAACACGATCATTTTGCTTGTTGACGTACTGCTGGACGGTGAAAATTTTTTCATCAGAAAAAACAATGTTTTCCAGCTCGCCACGTTCGTGTAAGGCTTTCAGTGCTCGAGCTCTTTGTAGCCGGACTATCTTCTGAGTTGAAGTAAGATGTTGTACTTTTTGGATCTTGTAGGGCTTCAGTCTTTTTTTAGTATACGGCGAATGCTTGAGTCGGATACTTTCAGACTTTTCGCCAATTCACCTGCACTCTGACGAGGATTTCTTTGAATTCGAACCTTCACCTTTCGAATCATATTACGTGATGTTGCGGTTTTCGGATGACCACCTCCATGTCGTTTAGCAATGCTCCCAGTTTCGTTATAACGCTTAATGGTCCGATACACAAACATTTTGTTCACACGTAGTTGTCGGAGCTCTCTAACAATAGCTGGTTGTGATTTTCCAGCCAAGTGCAAAGCGATCACATAGCTACGTTTAATATCCATTGCGAAAATTTATTTTAAAATTCAACTTAGTTCCCGCTATTTTTGCCCACTTTAAAACAATGAAACAAACTGACGTTTCACCAATATTGGGCGCGCTGTCATTATTATTTTGAAAATAGAAGCAGCATGAAGTTGGTAACACTTCGAGTGACGGACCCTGTATATAAAGAACCAACCTATTAAGCGACTGGTCCCACGTTCAAACTTGTACCACTAAATTCGTGATTTCGGACTCATTGCTCGCTCGGCGGTGAAGGAAAAACATCGTGAGGCAACGTCCAAGAAATTATATTTCGTGTCACCTAACCTAAAAAGGTTTTCCCTCTGAGTTGTGGAGATTTGACAGCAGTTGCTTCTTGCCAAAATCAGTACCTTCGCCAAATCCTTAAGCTTAGGTAGCGGATCTGGCCAAATTTAATGTCTCTATTAGGAAACGGGATAAAGCTAAAACGAAGAAAAAAGGGAAGGAATGGGATGTTGCACGTTTTATTTACAACGAATCACAGTGAGGAATCACATCCTTTGTAAGCTATGAACGCTTGCAATAAAAGTTGTATCGCTCGAGCGTTTGCTTAGCCTGCTGCTAATACAGCAACTCCCTAGAAACTTGCTGGTAACTTCACTCACTCACGCTGGAGCACATCAACCTTCCTGGAAGCTATTATTTGCGTGTGATTTCTGTGAAGTGATGGTACTTCCTCCGTCGAATTACTTGGACGTGCCTTGCCCCTCTTTAATCACCCCACACCAAGTCAAACAGACATGTTCATGCACAAATTGTTCTGAACCCATGAACCTCGGTGTTAAAGTATATATTAAAATGTGATGTGAAATTAAATATAAGCTCACGATTAGGGGCGTATGTGGCTCTCTTATATCTTCAGAATCAAAACCAACCTGACTGCTTCGGCAGCCCGACTAGGGAAGTACCTCTACCTTACAGAAAACCGCAGCTAAGTAACAGCCTCCTGAAGAGTTTCTCTATTCTGGCGAGTTAGTGAGGTTATTAGTATGATCCTGTGGCGTTATTTGTTAACAGCGAACGTGGCAACATACGAACGTTTCTACTTGTACGCAATTCACACCAAGCAGTCGGTTAACTTTGTCTTGACATGTCTAGGTTTAAGTTGTGTGTACGAAAAAAACTAGCTTCAATAATATTATTCTAGATGGGCGGTCCAATCTGGTCAGAGCCAATCCACGACGAAGCTTTCGTGTCACGTGTCCTCATGCATGTTCGGTCGCATCCCGAACTCTTTGGTACCTCCAAGAGGATAGAGGGCGTGTTGTCTATGGTCCGGGAGGAACTATACGATGCACCGCTGTATTACACACTGGACAAACTCTTCGGCAGGGTGCACTTGGAGACTATGCCCATGATGATTATGAGGTGTGTACATAAATGATATAGTAACCACAAAATTAGTGATTGTTAGACGAATATACGTTTACAGTACGAGCCACGTATGCTTGCTATACAATAAAAGTTCAGCAATAATAATCTCGGCAGAGGCATGTATAGTCATTTTCTCAATCATTTGAGTAGACGATTAAAGACCTATATAAAAACTTTTTAAGTTGTGTAAGAACCATCCATCTTTTATTATTTCTTCACGTGATTGAGTAAATTCTTCCACATTTTTCTACTTCTTCTGATCTGATTTGTCAAATGTTATGTGATCGCACCATCAAGTACTTACTAACTTCCTGACTTCCTTTGTCGCAATCAGTACCAACATGTATGTCGTACAAGTCTCAAACAAGTCCGCACTTGGAGTAGGTACTACGGTGTCTTTTGGGCGCGAGCACCTGGATCAGTTAGGACCTTGTAATTCGCAGCTGTGAGAATTGTCGACGATCATTACCTTACACACGTTATAGAGCCGTGAGTAAAAGTCAAGATTTTGTCTATGTAATATATAATTTACTGATACACTATACGCAGAATCTTTTACTCACGGCTCTATAACGTGTGTAAGGTAATGATTGTCGACAATTTTTAATTACAGGGTCCTAAGTGATATCCAGGTGCTCTTATATTCCGAGGTGTTGCTCAACAGCTCCTTTCTACAACAATAATAGCCCCGCTCGCCGACAGCGGAGAATTCTTCCTCATAGACTGGAAGTGCAATGGTCCCTGTTCTGTTGGGTATGGTAATGGTTCTTTGGAGAACATTTAGGTTGGTGAATGTACTTCCTATTAACGTTTCGTTGGGGACTATAGAATGAGGTGCATCAAAAAAGGTTTGGAATTGAATGAGTTTCTACAAGGTCGCCACGAGTGGCGTCCCTGATATTGAAAGTCTATCAGCCAGGCTGTATGCTTGTTTGGCCGCCTAAGTGGTATAAAATGTTACATGTTCAGGTACTGCGCGGTGTGGCGCTGCCGCTATAATTTATTGGACCGGTGTTCAAACGATGCGACGCGCGGAGCGTTCCCTGGATATGAATGCAGTCATTCTTGGCTGGCCAAATAAACTACTACGAAAGCTCATAAGCACAGAGGTTTACATTTCCTTTTTACGGCACGAATTATTGTTCCGAAACGCAGCTACCAAGCAACTAACATAGATATGTTAGAAACATTGAATTAGCAAATAGACACGTAACATTTTGACGTTAAAACTTATCGTAGTACTTATAAATAAATATTGTCGGAGAAATTACACAGCGCCATCTAGCCCAAAGTAAGCGAAGCTTGTGTTATGGCTACTAGACAACTGATAAACATACGTAAATACCTTTTTTTTTTTCGTAAATACATACTTATTATACATAGAAAATACCCAGACCAAGACAAACAGACATGTTCATGCACACAAATGTTTGCCTTGTGTGGGAATCGAACCCACGAGCGTTGGTGTCATAGTCGCGTCATTCACGACTGAGCCACCGAGCTCGTCTTGTATGTACCGTCTCGACTTGTGCATAGGATAAGACAGAAGATGTAATAAAGACTTTATTTAGTTGTTAATCCGCAGGTCAGCGATCCTCAACGCGGGCTACAAGGTGTCGTACTCGCACGCGTCCAAGCTGTCCATAAAGACTAAAGCGCCGGCACTGCTGATTTGGGACATAATCAGAACGTGGGAGAAGACGCACCCCATCAAACCGGCCAAGTAACATTATTGAACATTATCCATTTATATCTTCACACAAAGTCCCTTTCGGGGTAGGCAGGGAGAACCCGACACAACACTTTTCATGCATGAATCTTGATTATCTTTACATATAATTCTTCTGTACGTATGTATGTCATATTTTAGTCATGAAGTAGTTTATTCAGTACTGTCCAGCACTACGACATTTACATCTTGGAATCAGGGAATAAATGTGCTACCGCTGGACCGCCGCTTACGCGTGTGTATTGATTACACTCTCTCTTCAAAAGACGCTCTAATTCCTCATGAACCTTAGGTTTCAAATGGAATACAACAAAAGACCCCCTGGACCTACTGGAAAGCCTACTAATTTCTGCTTATTACACAGAATAATGAAAATTACTCTATATTTGTACGAGCTTATGCATAACCTGCCCTTAGTGCGTTGCCAAAAAGGTTTCCAAATATATTGTGGTACGCTCAAGACTTGCTAAAATTAGCCATGACATGTCGATGCCGGCTGCGCTAAAAATATTCCTGCAATGTCTAATTGAAACTATAATGTTACTGGCATCAGGAGTATAACTAATGATTCCTGTTTCAGATTAGAGGCAGATCCAGTAGCGAGACACATACTGTCCCAGGCGATCGTGTCGGCGGTTGATCTGAGCGAGCGAGCCGACGCTAACCCCATCAGCCGCCGCGACGGCCGCCTGCGCTTTCAGTACAATCCGACGCCGTACTGGGGGCCCGGCTCCAGGGCTGCCGTCAAGTGAGTCACGGACAATATACGATGGAGCGTTGAGAATCTCCCTTTCTAAATGGCCTTAAACGAATGGTCGGTAGTGGCTGGAATTAAAAAGCAGCGGATTGAATATGGTAGAAAATATTAGGGTAGGCCTGCATCCAGCTTCAGATAGACATGTGAATTCTATTTTAAGGCGGATCCCACACTGACAACGCACCACTGCGCGGGACTGCGGTATGCGCGACGTTCATTAGATATTACAATAAATTTATGTCAGTTGGTAAAATAAAAATGATGAACCAAGCGCCACATAAAACATGCAGCCTCATTTAAATGAATATTTTAGAAACATCTTTTTCAGATATTGTCAGGAAAGGACAGAACTGTTTTAGAAAATTTATTATAGAATCGAATACTAATTACAAGAAAATACCTACCAGTCCTAGCAAGTCGGGTGCTGAAGTTGGTGAAGAAAACGACTTTATATTTTTGCAAGCATACATTGTTATTTTTACCGCAGCCAAATAATAACTCCCTAGAGAGTTGTTGTGTTCCTGCGTGTGAGTGAGGTCACCAGTAAGCTCCCAAGGAGTTGCCGTGTAAGCAGCAGAGGAGGCATCGCGCGAGTGATATCGCAAGCGTTAATAGGCTACGGTACCCGCTTTACATCAGGCGGTACGTATGCTTGTATACCTCCCGACGTAGTATAATAAAAATGTTAAGGGGTAACAGTGAGGATACTTATTTCTTTGAACAGCTCCGTGAGAGATTCTCCAGAGCCCGTGTTATAAACGGAGCGAATGGCTCTTTTATGTAATGATATTATTTGTTACAGTGTGGGAGAAGAAAGAATGTCAAAAGCGATACGCAACCAGAACAAAAACTCCAACAAAGCGAAGACGAAACGAGAACACTCGCCGAACAGCGACCCAGAGGAGACACGCAAGAAAGTGAACACGGACACAGAACATACTGATGGCTAAAAATATACCTTCTTGACATATAGCTGTTGTTTCATTATGACCACTAACCAATGTGGGTTAATAAATGTTTACTAACCTTTAACTGTATAATTTGACAAGCAGCAGTTACTACAGTGTATAATGTGTATATAGACGCTTGCAAAACTGGCGACGAAAGCCATGCGTACCTATGTTATAAAATAAGTTTAATTTCGAATTCTAATAGAAACAGCGACCAAATAATAAATAGAATGAAAGCTTAAACGGTGTCATGTCTACAACTATTTGATTATTACATCGTAATGAGTATTCGCTGTGGAAATGTAAAACTCTGTGCTGAACCATAGCATATAAACTCCCAAACAGAACTCAGTATATACACACTAATCACGCTTGTTCTAAGAAACCCGTGATGTTATGTACACAGAACGGAAAGGCGTGGCTAGATATGGTCACGGATGGCCAGTTGAAGTGTCACACCAAATTGCTATGTCTGTTCCAGGGATTGTTATTTTCTCTAGCTTTAGAGAGGAGTAGGTTCGATATTTAACATGTCCCTGACATGCTCATCTCAATCTTGGGACCTTGTCAGGTAGCATAATCATCCTCAAGTGAAATGAACTCAACCCTAGACATGGCGTCTGCCACTATGTTATCATCTCCCTTGATGTGACGTACGTCAGTAGTAAACTAGCCAATGAAGAACAGCGGGTTAATTTGTGACTGTGACTGCTTTTCTCAGCGTTGTATTACACCCAACGGCCAACAAGTAAAATAGAAATTCAGATACTGATCCCAGCTTGGGTTGCATAAAACAATTATGTTGAATCCCAGGAAAACAAGTTCCCGTTAAGATTGAAAATGCCATTCCATTTAAAAACATCTTTGTAGTAGAAAAAGCATAATATTATATATCGCATTCAGATGCATGTTTATTCATTAGAGTTAAAGTGTTATTAATGTATAGATTAATTTTTATGATATTAATGATGCCTGCCCCCTTCCGACCTTGACATCTCATGACGCTCGAGTTGAGCCTTTGCCTTGAGTTTGGAAGGTCGTGAGGTGTCCTCAATGTTCCAAGTTCAAGTAATTTTTCATAGGCTATGTAAATACACATACTAGAGTTTGATGCACATAATTCTCAGCCTTCTTTCCTTCCTTTACATTATCGGGGTATGCAGAGTCCCACCAATGGGACGAAGAGATTATGGGCGAAATTTGAAAGGGTTACAAGTTCTGCTGAGAAGATGCATCAAATGAATACATCATTACAGGTAAGGAGGTTGTTTTCATTAACGGGAGAGAGGGACGATATAATATCCTCTAGACAGCTTGAGTATTTTGTCCAACGGGCTTTGTGAGTCTTATATTTGAAGAGGTTTTGGACTAGGGAAGAGAGTGAAGGAACTTTGGGTGGAGACCACAATAAGAAAATGATCACTACCATAGGAGTTTGGAAAAGGGATAAAGTATCATAATGGCAACGAGATAAGAAAACATAAAATTTTGGTAATACACATTTACTTACAGAACCTCTTTTCGAATTACCTCCAAAATCTACTTGCTTTGAGAAAAATTTGCTCATATTGACTCTTTCTTATTCAAACAAAAGATATGAATTTAGTGGAAAAAAGCTTCAACCGAAGACCAAAACTAAAATACTGTAATGATCTGTGACAGTGACAGTGTCAGCACTTCAATAACTGCGTCTCGTGTCAGTGAAGTGACAAAATCTTCATTTATTGATAACTGAATAATCCGACCAAAATAGACAGGTTATCCTAATTTATTTGATCTATCATTTATTTCTTTCTCTCTTATTGACAATCTCATAGCGGCTAGTGCTACTGTGGTCTTTTAGTTTGTGTTGGAATACCTGTTTATTTTTGTCGTAAAATGTTCTTTGTTGACTGTTGTTTTGTCAATTCACTTTATTTGTGGGAGGCCAATTGAATAATGTGTTTTTTTTATTGAATTGTACGTGTTAATTAGTACTCTCTACAAATATTCTGATAACGATATCATTATAATTTATGCTCAGAGGTCCGTGTCTTCTGCGCGCGTGCTGTGTTGTTCATTTATCTCCTGTAATGACTGTTGACTACTGAACTCTAGACCCAGCCACTCTGCAAACAATAACATACGTTAAAGTTCATTGGGAATTAACATGTTTCCTCCTGCGATAAACATGTACGCGTTGACTTTAGTATTTATTTTAACGATATCTTGTACAAATGGACAGGATAGAAAGGTGAGTTTATTATTTCCGTATCACTTTACGCCCTATTTTTTCGATAGCCACCCCTTACTGAAAATTAATATTCAGATACTTCTCATGTTCGTTTTCTAGACATATGGTCATAGGGGCGAAAAATGTATTTTAAATAGATTCTTGTTTAATATTAACATTTTTTTTTCTACTTTTACATTGTTATAATCTCTTGTATGAGGTCTAAATGAGAACAGTTTTACTATTATTGTATAAAATCAATATGTAACTTCCAATACCAAAGTTGTGTTGTCTCTGAGAGACCATTTGTTTTTGTCACCCGCCAAGATCAGCATACAACATATCTTATTTTAAGTATATCTTTGTATGTGTTGGACAATCTCTATATAGTAAATTCAATAATATACAGTAACACAAAGATTGACCAATAAAATTGATCACTTATACCAAAGTCTGCATAAGTAGCTTCTTTTCATGAGTCAATTACTATGAGGGCACATTGTATTGTTGTGCTACTGTGTAGTCATGATGTGTGGGTACAATGGCTGGACAGACTACTGATTAAATAACATCATTGTAACTGAATAGTACCACAGGTCAAGATAAGCCATCAATCAACCACCATACCACTAAGGTAGCTAATAAGAGTATGGCATCCCTGATTGTAAACAGTTACTATAGCCTATGGCCAAATACATGTAGTACAAGGGCATAATGCCTTAATTTCTTAAGTCATAATATCTTTATTGTATAAACTAACAAAAATCTACACAAAAAAATATAAATATTATATTGTTGCATATAACATTGCTTTTTTAAGAACCTCATACTGTAGCCCTCTGGGAACACATATTTCTTTTAATGTAAACTATATTAATATTGTTGCCTACTATTGTTGTATAAAAATGTAAGATCTTTTATCACATAAAAATCAATAATAAAATTGTATCAAAATTATGTTAAGTGAAAAGAATTATTAATCTTTTAAATGTTAGTATTACGTTTTGGCTTAATTATATATATACATATTGTTTTAATAATATATGCTATTTGTGAAGAAGAAACCTATGCTGTCCTATGGTATACCTAAGTAATATCTATCTATAACTTGCCAAATGCCTTGTGGGCAGGCAGACAGGATCCAGCACCATATGACTCGGTCCTTACACATGTCATGCACTTCTTTAACATTTACAGCATATTCGCCGGGTTCTAAGGCTCCTGACATCACCTCAGTAATATGATGTCTCAAATTATCCTCCACATAGAAGTAATACTTAATTCTGTATAAAACAGCATGACACTACTTGTGGCGGACATGGTTTGCCTGTGCTGCCACAGGTATCCAACAAACTGCAAAAAGTGGCATCTGTTCAATAAAAAATTGGGAACCACTGCTTTGTTTAAAAAGAACTATGAATATTTAAGTATCAATAGATATTTACATTTCTTTTTATGGGACGTTGGGTGGCATACAAGCATACGGCCCATCTGATGTAAAGCAGTTACCGTAGCCTATAAACGCTTGCAATACTTTAAGTATCACTCGCACGATGTCACCTCTGCTGCTAACACAGGAACTCCTTAGGAGTTACTCCTTACTGGAGACCTCACTCACATGCAGGAATATAACAACCCTTTTTATTTAGCTGTGGTTTTCTGTGAGGTGGAGGTAGTTCCCCAGAGGGGCTGCAATGATGCGCCATGCCTCGCTTAAAAACATTGTGACCGAGACGAATAGACATTTTCATGCACACAAATCTTCATGCTGTGTGGGAATCCAACCCAAGAGCGTGGTGTCAAAGTTTCACTGAGCTGGTCAAAAATAAAACAGAAAATATATAAACAGTGTCCCCTATTTATATCCTACATGTTTCAATTCAATTGAACACTTCAGTACACTTATTTTTCTTTTATCACAGCTTTCTTCAGAATTAAATCCAGGATGCAAGTTCTGTGGCGTGTATGAAAATTTGATGTATGTAAGAGCAGAGGGCTCACATGACACGGTGCACCAGCTGTGGGATTTCACCCGGAGCACACCGACCATCATCTTCATAATAACCGACGTGAACACCACAGTCAACATGACATGGGACAATGCTACACCACGGAATATATCCACTTCTGACGAACCGAAGTACAGTTTTGCAATTTCTATGGATAAGGTGAGTAATTGTAGGTAACCTTTTAAAGAATTTAATGGATATTTTTCAGCTCATTTGTTATTTCCTGCATTTATTAGCATATGGTTTATCCCTTTATAAGGCATATTCGTCTTAAATAGTTTTTTTATACATATAGAAGCATAGTCCTTTTTTAGGGTACCGTACCCAAAGGGTAAAACGGAACCCTATTACTGAGACTCCGCTGTCCGTCCGTCCGTCACCAGGCTGTATCTCACGAACCGTGATAGTTAGACAGTTGAAATTTTCACAGATGATGTATTTCTGTTGCCGCTATAACAACAAATACTAAAAAACAGAATAACATAAATATTTAAGGGGGCTCCCATACAACAAACGTGATTTTTTTGCTCGTTTTTCCTCAATATTAATAACGGCAACAGGTTAGGTATTCACAGAATATTTAATTATATATCCACTTTAAAAATAAATAATTAAATTAAAATAAAACAAATATTTTAGGGGGGCTCCCATACAACAGACGTGAATTTTTGCCGTTTTTATAGATAATGGTACGGAACCCATCGTGCGCGAGTCCGACTCGCACTTGGCCGATTTTTTTTATATTAGTTCAGCATAGTGGCTCCTTTTTGTCTGATGGTAAGCGAAAGAGGAGCTCAAATCACCACTGCAACTGACAAAATACTACACAGTGTCCTGTCAGTTGACGCTGCCATGCTGGCCTGCAAGATGCTTCTTCACGCTTCGTGCCTCCTGATCTAAAGTGGCCAGTGACCACTGCAATACTGTAAATATTGTGATTGCTTTGCCATCGCTGCAACTCTCGATAACTCAACACTTAATGGAAAGCAAAATAATTAAGCGTAGTGTTACATGTTACTTGATAATGCCGTAAAGGCGAAACCGGTCGGTAAAAATAATTAACCCTTCGAGCACCGTCTGGTCATATATGACCAGGCGCTTATGGCGAAATGTACAGAAAAAAATAAATAAAATTGTGAAGTGGAATCTGTACAAGTGCAAGTATTAATATTAACGATATGTCTTCAAAATTCCACCAAGCGCCTACAATCAACAGTATCAACATAATTTTTTACATGATGTTCTTCTTCTTAGCGTTATCTCTTTTCCTAATTCATTAGGATTGGTGGGATCTACTATGTAGGCCTAAGGATTTGGCCATACATATATATTTTTATATATGGACAAATTACACAGCGCCATCTAACCCCAAAGTAAGCGAAGCCTGTGTTATGGGTACTAGACAACTGATAAATATACGTAAATACATTTTTTTTGTAAATACATACTTATTTTACATAGAAAATACCCAGACCGAGACAAACAGACATGTTTATGCACACAAATGATTGACTTGCGTGGGAATCGACACCACGAACGTTGGTGCCAATGTAGCGTAACAGCGCGTTTCACCACTGCGCTAGCGAGCTCGTCAGAACATGGAGCGCCTGCTTTCTGACCTCCATAACCAAGAGGAAAAACCAGACGTTTCATGCCAATATGTAGGTAAATCCGAAAACACGACTAGTGGTACATGCCAGGATTTGAAACTGTTGCTCAATAGGCAGGTTCCCTATCCACTGGGCTATAACTGCTCCTATAGTGTTACTTGTTAACCCCCTAAAATCGCAGTAGATGATTATGATGATTATCTGTAGCAGCAAGATAATGCCTAAACCTGGTTTGTCGCCAAAAATTGTATACGATGGCACCAAGATATCATATACTCCTAATTCAAAAGAATGTGTACCTTATCCTAGACTGGAATTTATTAGGTCTGCTCACGTCAATGAGATTATTAAATAATGCACTATTTATTTCTATCCCTGAGATTATCTCCAGAATTTTTTAGGCGATCTCACGTTATACCGGGATAGTTGCGGACGGAACCGGGGTGCAGGCAGTTACAATCTGACTGCGTTAAATGTATTTAAAATATTACCTAAACACTTTTTTAATGTGTCGCAATCGACTAAACTTGACTAGGTTACACACTTTTTTTAAACAAGACGGTCTGCATGATTACGGTAACCTCGCATTTATTACCAGAGCACGTAGCTGGCCATAGCTGGGCATAGAACTCGCGTTGTACCACCCTACTGCCGTTGCAGCAACTCCTCAGAAATTTACTGATATCCTCATTCACCGGAGGAACCCAACGACCTTTCATAGAGTTGCTATTTGACAGTGGTCTTTAACATGTCCCCCTCGTACTGTACAAAATGCACGTGGTGGAGGTTAAGCACATATATAAAATGTCAGTAGCTCTATCTATATAACAAGAAGTGGCACGCTCCGTTGGTTCGGACATGTAGAAAGAATGCAGTATGAAAGAATGACGAAGCAGATATACAATGCAAAAGTGAAAGGATGTAGGAGCCGAGAAAGGCCAAAACTTACCTACCAGGATTAAATTGGTCGTGTTCTATCAGAAGGTGATGTCAGGAGCCCTAGGAACCGGCGAGCGTGCATGAAAAGAGCAATGCATGTTAAAGAAGCGAGTGAGGTATGTCAGGATCGAGTCACGTGGCGCTCGGTTCTCTCTGCCCACCTCCGCAAGGGATCTGGCGTGAAGTTATAGATAGATATAGTGTCTCTATCGATCTGTAATTCGTGTACTGAGTTATTTCATAACAATTAACACAAATGTAAATCAGATGTAATTGAATACACGGTGAGTCAACGAGGGCGTCTAGTTACTGGCACAACATGCGTTGAATCATCATGAAACATATCCTCTGGTATTTTCGTTATATTGTCCTGAATTTCGTAATAGTGAATTTTTTTTGGAGAAGGTCGTTGCGTTGTCTATGGATGGGATTATACATATTGGAATTGTCCGTTCTTGGGAGGAGTCTTCTAGGAGGAGGAGGGTTGATAGTTGTTAAGCTAAGTGAGCCCTGCGGGAGGCTTGAATTGGCCTCTGCCAATTCGTAGTTGAGCGGCGTGGTGGAGTATGTAAATCCATCCCTGTAGTGGGATGAGTAAGGTCTCGTCTGGAATATGTTTTCGTACATTTTTCAATACCGATATCAATAATGATATTTTAAAAGTAATAGAAAAGAACTACTGCTATGTGTATTAGCATAAATGACTTATTATTTTTTTTATACTACGACGGATTGCAAACAAGCGGACCGTATGCTTGATATGATGCGGTTACCGTAGTCTATGAACACTAGCACCAAAAAAGAATGTCTCTATCGCGTTGCCACCCCCGCTGTCAACACAACAACTCCTCATCTTCTGTTCTGGTGACCTCACTCACTCGCAGGAACACAATACCCTGCACGGAGTTCTTATTTGGCTGCCGTCTTCTCTGAGGTGGAGGTACTTCGCCAGAGCCTCGTCTGTCAATAAGAAGGGTGCACCACGTGCAGGCACCACGTTTTTCTTTACAACGGAATAGCGATTTATTTACTACAGCGCTGCTGTAATGGCTGTCGGTTGTCATGTCGCTTAACAGAATAACGAAACGTCACCATGTATAGTGCCATAAACTTATTTGTGCCGATGGCTAAAACTGAAGGACTGGAACTAATGCCGCCATTTTACCCCAAATATTTTGAGGTATATAAGGACCGAGTTATATGGCGCTCCGTTCTCTCTGCCTACCCCGCAAGGGAACTAGCGTGAAGGTAGTAGTGTTATTATCAGTATATTTATTTCACCGTTTCCTTCCTTGCTAGACCTACCTTTAGTTAGGTAACAACTCACAATTTAGCTCCCAATAGTGTTAGATATCTGATAATTTGAAAAACCGTGGTGCACGGCAGTTGAGCTTCACTTGACTAGCAATCTCTTTGAGGTTTTTTAATGCCTTATTTGTCATATTGCTGTCTCTCACTTTGCCAAGAGGGGAAGTCAATTCGAAAACTTCCTACTCTTACAAATTTCTTCTGATTAAATTCGTCGTAAGTTCCAAGGCAGCTGTAGTTTAACACCCGGGACAGCAATGGACTTCACTGTTCATTGCCTTTTTGGTGGTCGCCGCTGTTAATTCTGGCCACACACGAGACATAGTGGTGGGAATGAGTGGTGGGCCTGTACCATTAGCCCTACCTTTTTCTATACATCGATTTATTACTTCAAGGGTTGCCTTGAAAACCTTCTATCAATAAGGCCGCCTCGTTGCATAAGATGTGTTTTCAATTTGTAAGAATATTGTATATGTATGTATATCTTCACGCCAAGTCCCTTGCGGGGTAGGCAGAGAGAACCGAGCGCCATAAGACGCGGTCCTTGCATACTTCACTCGCTTCTGTGACATTCATAGCTCTCTTCATGCACGCTCGCCGGTTCCTGGGGCTTCTGACATCACCTTCTGATAAAACACGACCAATTTGGTCATGGTATGTTAGTCTCGGCCTTCCTCGGCTCCTACATCCTTCCACTTTTGCATTGTATATCTGTTTCGTCATTCTTTCGTCCCGCATTCTTTCTACATGTCCGAACCAACGGAGCATGCCCTTTCTTATCTTAACACCGACACTCTCTTTTAGACCAACTCTTTCTCTCACGTCTTCATTACGAACGCGGTCAGCAAGCGTTATACCACAAATTTTACGCAATGCTCGCATCTCGACCGCATTTATTCTACTTTCATGCTCTCTCTGCCATACCCAGCTCTCACTTCCATAAGTTAGCGTTGGAATTAGCACCGCGTTGTGTACAGCGAGCTGTGCCTTCCGGCTTAGATTTCGGCTGCCTAGAAGTTTACCCAACGCTCCATTCACCCTATTCCCGGCACTCACTCGTCTCTCCACATCAGCGGTGTACCTTCCATTGCTGCTAAAAGCACTTCCAAGATATACAATCTCATTCACTTGCTCCAACACTACATCATCAACCATAATCCTAGTGTTCGTTCTGGTTGTCTCTCTTTCAAATACCATTATGTAAGAATATTAACCACTAGATTAGTATTTTCATGATTTATGTAATTAGCACTTTATACATTATATTTGTAATGATCACCAGCTCGGCGGTGAAGAAAAACATCGTGAGGAAACCCGCACGTCAAGAATATATTTATATTTCGAAAGACGCGGGAAGTGAAAAGACCTTACCTAAGAAAGGTCTGGTTTTCCCTCTGGATTGTGGAGATCAGACGGCAGTCGTTCCATGTTAAAAATCAGTATCCAAACCCTTAGGCTTAGATAGCGGACCACGTTAATCCTAATGAATCAGGAGACGGGATGACGCTAAGAAGAGACGATTTTATAATATACTAGCTGCTGCCCGCAGCTCCACCCGTGTGGCGTCAAATAACGTAGCCTATGTGTTAATCCAGATCATAATCTATCTACGTGCCAAATTTCATTCAAATCCGTTCAGCCGTTTAAGCGTGAAAGAGCAACAAACATCTATCCATACATACAAACTTTCGCATTTATAATATTAGTAGAATGTAATATATATTTTGACAAACTCGGTGGTGCAGTAGTGAATGACGCGACTTTTACACTAACGCTCGTGGGTTCGACCCCACACAGGACTAACATGTCTGTTTGTCTGGACCTGGGTGTTCGAGAGGTAGGGCGCATTAAAGCAGCCCATCTGGGGAAGTACCTCCTCGTCACAGAAAAACCTCAGCCAAATAACAACTCCCTGGAGGGTTGTTGTGTTCCTGTGTGTGAGTGAGGTCACCAGTAAGCTCCTAAGGAGTTGCTGTGTTATCCGAAGAGGTGGTATCGCACGAGTGATACTTAATGTATTACAAGCGCCCATAGGCTACGGTATCCCGACGTTGAATAATAAAAATACAATTTGTATTATGCAAATTAAGCTTAATCTGTTTATTTTTCAGGGTGTAAGGGTCTTATGGCGCTGGGTTCTCTCTGCCTACCACGCAAGGGAGCTGGCGTGAAGATATACATACATATACATTATTTTTCAGTTGTACGAGTATGACGATATACTGGACAACGGGCACATGGACGAGCGCAGCCCGAGCCGCTGGATACCGTTCAGCAACCTCCTGTGGGCCGTGGACGAGGTGCTGGGGACCGAGCACGAGGTGCGCCTGCGCATGAGGGCCGCCTACAGGGACAACGACACACTCGGCACCATACTGATGAAGGTATGTTTCGTTAGTGCTGTGGAGCATGTCATGTCTACTCTTGGGTGTGGACCCAAGAGTAGACATGACATAACATTACTTTGATACCAGGGTTCCGGGGTTCGATTCCCATTCAGGATTAACATTTGTGTGCATGAACTTGCTTGTTCGTCTTGTCTGGGTGTTTTTAAGAGGTAGGGCGCAACAAAGCAGCCCGTCTGGTGAAATACCTCCACCTCACAGAAAACCGCACCCAAATAACAAATCCCTACATAGTTTTTATTCCTGCTAGTGGGAGAGGTTAACATTAAACTCTTAAGAAGTTGCTGTGTTAGCAGCGGAGGTGGCATCGCGCGAGCGACACTTAGTGTATTGCAAGCACTCGTAGGCTACGGTAATCACTTTACATCTAAAAATCTTAGAAACTAATTAATAAACCACGTGATCTCGTACTGGTGATCCGATCGCTACCAAACTTCATAGGATCACTCATTGGTCTAATCCGAAGGTTGCCTGAAAATTTCATCAAAATCTTAGCAGCCGTTTTCGAGTCCATACATAATAAATGCATATATACCTACAAACTTCCATTTTGTACATATAGTGGAGTCAATACGGTATATTTTACTTAAATTTTTTTGAATAACAACCGATCAGGCTGAAACAGGATGCATTCGATGGGAAAAGTATGTCGACAAAAGGAAACAGGATGCATTTGATGGGGAAAATATGTAGACAAAAGGACCACAAATTATTAATGAACATTTTTGTATATAACTCAAAAACTAGGCCACTGTACCAAATTATAAATATTTAATAAAGTGTCCATTAAGCTCTTTCATAATGATATTATTTACCCCCAAATAAATAAAAATTGAGAAAATAATTGTATAATACTGCCCATTAGGCCTGAAAATGTCAACTCGGGGGTTTCCAGGGTCGCTGATCACGATCCCGTCCTCAGATTTCCCAAATTCCTCTTCCTCCTTCTCTAATTAACCCCCTATGTGTTCATCCAGCGTTTTTTGAAAATATCGATCAGAAGTGGATGAAACGGTGGACTCGTGGGTTTTTGGGGTCGCTGATTACGACCCCGACTTCAGAATCCCAAAAATACCCTGCCCCCCTCCTCTAGCTAACCCCCATGCTGTTCATCCAGCATTTTTTTAAAAATCCATCAGCATTGGGGGTTTTTGAGGTCGGACCCCAAAAACCCCCGAGTCCACCGTTTCATCCAATTCTGATTGAATGACAATCCAATGACATTTCAGGCCTATTCGGCAGTATTATTCAATTATTTTCTCAATTTTTATTTATTGGGGGGTAAATAATATCATTATGAATGATGACTTTAAATTGCATTGACATTCTGTATAATGACGTCATTTAACACGACGAAGCGAAATAACGAATTTAATATGCAATTAAATTGTATTGTAAACTTATTAATATTATGATAATAAACACCAGAAACAATATTAATTGCACGACACAAACTGCAGCTGACCTCTCACCTAGCCGGATAACGAGCCAGTCTCGGTCTCGGTGCATTACGTGTTCGCTCGCAAGTCAAACAACTGCCTTGGCACAGATACGCGGCGACCTGCGCTCGTCTCGGTGATAAACTGGATTTTTTTAATATTAATGTGATAATAAGAGTACGTACACTGCGGAAGTACTTTATTATACAACGTCGGGAGGCACACAAGCACGGCCCACCTGATGCAACGTGGTTACCTTACAATGCGTCATTAGTCATCGTTTGCTGCTAACACAGTGTGGCGTACTGTCACATACCCTTCGAGCACCGTGTGGTCATATATGACCAGTCGCTTATGGCGAAATGTACAGAAACGTGTATACACTAGCTTTTACCCGCGGCTTCGCTCGCATTGATAAACAATATATATTTTTTTTTAACAAAAAGTATCCTATTTTACTTCTGATACCTCCAAGAATATGTGTACAAAGTTTCATGATGATCAGTTCAGTAGTTTTCGCGTGAAAGCTTAACAAATAAACGGACATTCACATTTATAATATTAGTAGGATTGGCTATGCCTATATAAGGTTTTTTTTTATATGCCCGAACTTCAATGGGAGAAAGAATATCGTTTATTTGTTACGATAGACAAGAAACTTCGTGTCCCGGCATCGTTAAAAAAGTTTGAGAAATCAAATAAATAAAGTGCCTACTTGGTTCATGATGCATAATGATTGCCCTGTCATCATCATCATCATCAGTTGTTAATAATTCAGTTTGACGGGGTCGATGCACGGGTCGCGGGTTAATCGAACACGCCATTTACCCAGCGACGACCACAGCGTGTCTCGAGTTCCTGACTCAGAGCCCACGTTAAGTCGTCGTCGTTTGCCAGTGTAAAGCTCAGTTAAGAGAGTAGGACGCGTCAAATCAGCCCGTCTGGAGAAGTACCTTCACCTCACAGAAATCTGCAGCCAAAGAACAACTATTCCTGCGACTGAGTAAGGTTACGAGTGAGCTCCTGAAGAGTTTCTGTGTCAGTAGCGGGGGTGGCAACGCGCAAGCGATACTTCCTGTGTTGCAAGCGTTTATAGGCTACGGGAACCACTTTACATCAGGTCGACCGTACACCTCCCAACGTTGTATACAAAAAAGAAATACCTATGACTATGCCGGTAGAGTAGCCGGTAGAATAGCTACCTATCTAGTTAAATAAAAATGGAAATTTAGAACACTTACCATATAACAGCTATTACACTTACGGATATAACAGCTGATGCAATTTTCTTAAAAAAGGTCACAAACTTTCCATCACACTTTTACACAGGTTTTGGACTGTCAAGTTAATGTAATAACGTTAAATTTGAGTATTTAGTGTTTGTTACGACAACATTAAAGACTAGATAGACGTGGTTTGATATTGAAAAATAAAAAGCTATCGGATAACGTTTGTTTCATTAACTTGGCGTGTTTAAAAGTTCATCAGTTTATTTACAAGTTATTTACACATCACAATCACGACACTAAATACAAAATTGTTGCACAAGCGCACCCTGGCGTTCTATACAAAGGTATGCACGTTTGCGCACATGTCTCTGAACCTTACGTAACGTGTCTCTTTCACGATTCACTTGATTAAATGCACGTTCAATACGCCTTTTTAATTCTTCTACACTTTCAATATCATGCCCAGTTTGTTCATACACTAAATCTTTCACACGACCCCATAAAAAAATCCATCGGCGTTATATCAGGGGAACGGGGAGCCCATTGGACTGGCCCTCCCCTTCCTATCCACCTCATGGCGTACGTAACGTCCAGATACTCGCGAACACGCAAGGCGTAATGGGCTGGTGCTCCATCGTTCTGGAAGTATAAACCCCTTAGATATTCAAGTGGAACATTTTCCAGCATACGGTCCACTTGTGGTTGCAGTTGGTGAAGATAGGTATCCGCATTCAATCTCTCTAAAAAAACTGGTCCTAACACTCTGTCACCGAGTATACCCGCCCACACGTTCACACTAAATCTGCATTGGAAATGATCTGGCCGCACTACACGAGGATTAACATTGGTCCAGTAATGTGCATTATGTATGTTAAACATACCAATGCGTGTGAAGGTTGACTCGTCTGTCCACAAAATGTTGCGGCGCTCCGCACGAAGCCAACGACAGAAGTCAACGCGAGGCGCATGATCTTGTGGCATGAGTTCTTATACCCTAGTGAAGTGGTATGGATGTAGCCCTTCATCGTTGAGTAACTGCCACACGTAACTGTTGCTCACATTGAAAACGGCAGCTCCATCTCTGGTGCTCGCCATTGGATGACGATTAAAGAAATCCAGCACGTTCTCTTCGAAATCGGCAGGATACCGACCTCTACCCACGTCCACCGGAGGCGGGTTAAACTGGCCATGTTCACGCAACCTGTATACTGTGCTGAGGATGGTGTGATGGCTCACTCGTATTCCGAACCTTTGGTCGTACAAGTTCACCGCTTGTGCAGTGATGTTATTAGACTCGCGATAACAAAGTACCATTTGAAGATACTCCTGATTAAAGTAACGACGTCCAGGCATGATTACGGTCACGCGTACTAGTGTAATGCGCGTCACTGGGAAACACAGTGATGGCCGCCCACGCGTGCGCCTTATGGCCTAGATGGTGCATGCGCGGATGGCGTCTGCGTATTGTACCTGCGTACCGTATCGCATTCGCATGGCATGCTTGTAAGTATTTTCCTAGTTGGTTGGTTTCATACAACAGAAAGCTATTTTTTATGACGGTATTTTTTTTTTCTATGAAAGAATTTATAACACGTGGGGCATAAAATATATTTATTATTATAATCAGCGTACATAATACTATTTCCCATCTCAAATTTGGGCATATTTTTTAAGAAAACCATATATATCCTATGCTCACGTATTTCCAGGTCATTTGATAGGCGTGCGCGGGGATATAGATCCAACACGTAGATTGTCGCCTATTATTATTATGTTACCTTCCTTACTGTTAACATACCACTCCTATATCAGGTGGGCCGTCAGTGACAGTGAAATCAGTGAATTAGCCAATACACGCGCGTTCTAATTTACCCCAGACCATGTAGCGATGAATTGAGTTACTATGTAATACCGTCTCATCGGTTCTCCATGTGCTATTTTCTCCGTGCCAGTTACATTAATGGAAATTCACATACAAAACCAGTTGAGAATGCGCAAGCTTGCATTGCCAGCGGAACACCTAGCTCGTCAATTATATAACAATTCAATTTTTTTTATTTTATTTGTCGCCCATTTTGGCAATGTCCTTAAGAAATAGGAACGGTGTTCCTGAACATTGCTACTTTTTTATTTTTAATCCGAATCTGAACTCAAAATTCGAATATTTGAAAAAAAAGCGACAGACAAACGCACAGACAATCATATAGAATTCATATAGGAACGGTATTCCTGATTAAAACAATTGGGGAAGCTGTCATATAACTTAAACATTCCAATGAATATTTCAGTTAGAGGTATTGCCGTTCAAAGACTACGCGGTGGAGCTGCCCCACCTGATTCACACGGCCAACTCGACGCTGGTGGACGTCAGCCTGGTCAACCTGACGACGTCGCAGGACTTCAACGCGTCGCGGTTCGCGCTGCACTTCATTCTCGTCAGCACAGACAGGAGCACGGATTCCGTCAACTACACCATGAGGAAGAGCCTCGACGACGAACATACGCCGGGCGTGTTTGAGGTACCTATAAGGATTTAAGAAAGAAAGAAAGAAAATCATTTATTTGTACACAACACAACAGTATATATATAGCTCTTTGATAATATCAGAAGGTAAGGATAAGGTGATGTCAGGAGCCCTAGAAACTGGCGAGCGTGCATGAAAAGAGCAATGAATGTTAAAGAAGCTAGTGAGGTATGTAAGGATCGAGTCGCGTGGCGCTCGGTTCTCTCTGCCTACTGATTTGGCGTGAAGTTATAGATAGATAATATCAGACACTAAGCAACATTATCCTCGTGAGGAAACACGCACTTATTTTTTTTATACAACGTCGGGAGGCATTCAAGCATACGGCCCACCTCATGTTAAGCATTTACCGTAGCCTATTAACACTTGTAATATATTAAGTGTCACTCGCGCGATGCCTTCTCTGCTTCTTACACAGCAACTCCTTAGGAGCTTACTGGTGACCTCACTCACACGCAGGAACACAACAACCCTCAAGGGAGTTGTTATTTGGCTGTGGTTTTCTGTGTGGTGGGGGTAACGAGTACTTTGACCAGACGGGCTGCTTTGATCCGCCCTACCTCTCTTTAAACATCCAGACTAAGACAAAGCTCGGTGGCTTAGTCGTGAATGACGCGACTCTGACACCAACGCTCGTGAGTTCGATTCCCACACAGGATAAACATTCGTGTGCATGAACATGTCTGTTTGTCTTAGTCTGGATGTTTAAAGAGAGGTAGGGCGCATCAAAGCAGCCCGTCAGGGGAAGTACCTCCACTTCAGAGAAAACCGCAGCCAAATAACAACTCCCTAGAGGGTTGTTGTGTTCCTGCGTGTGAGTGAGGTCACCATTAAGCTCCCAAGGAGTTGCTGTGTAAGCAGCAGAGCAGGCATCGCGCGAGTGATACTTACTATATTATAAGCGTTAATAGACTACGGTACCCGCTTTACATCAGGTGGGCCGTATGCTTGCACGCCTCCCGACGTTGTATAAAAAAAACAAAGAGACATGTCCATGCACACAAACTGAGCTAGGATATCGACACTAATATTATAAAGAGGAGAGATTTGTATTTTTGTATGTTTGTAAAGGAGGGGGTACGCAACCGCTCAATGTTTGTTTACAGTATTTATCTCGGCTGCCTGACCGGACCTCATACACAAACGGACATGAAATTATAAAAGTTATTAGTAACCCAATGTTATATATTACTAGCTTTTGCCCGCGGCGACTTCGTCCGTGTGGAATTAGTAATTTGGACAGCAAATCCTATCTCTATCGTACTATTAAAAAGTGAAACGCCTTGCCGGCACATGTGTTTCCTCCTTCCTTCAATAGATCCTTCAAGCAAAGCGCGAAGAATCACCTTGCGAGCCAGCATGGCTGCGTCAACTGACAGGACACTAGTCTTTTGTCAGTTTCCGCTGCGATTTGGAATTTGGGCTCCTCTTTTCGCTTACCAGCAGGCGAAGCGGAACCACGTATTGGTCTGAATGTTTTTAAGAGAGGTGGGGGGATCATAGCAATCCGACTTGGGAAGTACGTCCATCTCACAGAAAACCGCAGCCAAATAACACCTCCCTGGAGGATTATTGTGTTCCAGCAAGCGATTGTGGTTTATAGGCTACTAAGGAGTTTCATGGTTAGCGGCAGAGGTGGCAGCGTGCGAGCGATGCCTATTTCGCAAGCATTCATAGGCTACGGTATTCACTTTCGAACAGGTGGGCCTTAGCTTATATGCCTCCGAACGTTGTATAAAGAAGATTAGGATGACTGATTACTCCAGGGCACAAAAATCGCTCTTGTGTCAGTTTTCTTACAATACAGTATTAAATGACGAAACAGACAATGCTAAAGTGGAAGGATGTAGGAGTTGGGGAAGACCAAGATTCACCAACCATGACCAAATTGGTCGCGTCGTGTTTTATCAGAAGGTGATGTTAGGAGTCTTGGGAACCGGCGAGCGTGCATGAAAAGGGCTATGAATGTTATAGAAGCGAGTGATGTGTGTAAGGAGCGCGACTTATGGCGCTCAGTAGGCCAATTCTGCTAAATATCTGCAACTGCACGTTTACGCTTGTCACTTGAGTCGTGCAGGAATAGTGCAGTGTCAATATATACGTGTATTCTATTAAAGTTTCCTGCACTGCAACTACGCTGCAACTGTGCGTATTCTGCAAATGAACTACTTAACACCTGTCATGTTACCATATTTCAATCTAATAAATTGGTTCCTAACTCCTATAGTTTCAAACTCCATTGCCTATAGTTGCCGGCGTGGAGGTATTTCTAATTGAAAAGAAGCTTTATTTAATCATTATATAATATATACCCACAACCATCATCCAAAATACCACAAACATTTCGTCTAAATCACCGCTTCAGAAAAATAATTTCACTTCGCAAAAGTTGATTGAGACTAACGTTAGCAAAAGTGCACATAGCTCCTTCAAAACTTCTGTCACCGCTATACAAATGTGAAAACAATTTATCAGAATACGATTATATTGCAGGAAACGTGCAGGTGCAGTGCAGGTTTTTTAACAGAATGGAGAATCATTTACTGCAGCGTTTCTGCAACGTCGCTGCTGTCAGATCGCTTAACAGAATAACGAAACGTCAAAATGTACACATTTTGACACACGCCGCGCAGCAGTGCAGTTGCAGTTTTGTTTGTAGAATTGTCCTACGGTATATAAGTACATGCAATATTAAATAGTCCAGAATAATATGTGTAAATTTGTTTATAAAGGTGCGCGTACACTGGTCGTGTTGTTGTAGATAATAGAGATCCGCACGCCGGAGTCGTGCCGCAGCCTCGACGGCGGGTTCTACCAGTTCCGGCCGGTGGCGTACACGCAACTCGAGAGGGGAGTTACCTCCTCTACCATCGCACACGTCTCCAACTTCAACAGGTACCTCACCGTTTATTTACTGACCATCTTCTTCCGAGCAGTATACCGTTTGCTAATTTGCGGGGGATTTGGTTCATCATTTATAATATTAAAAGTACAATATTTCAATCAGGACATTAAAAACAAAACATGACACATAAAAACACGAGGAAAAATAACAAACAATTAACGTGTCATCATTACTGCGAATGAGTCTGCGCTTTCTCATGGCTACAACAAATGTTTATACACAGCATCACAAACAGCATTAGGTCACAAGGTTGGCAGCGCGCGAGTAACATCCCCATGATGATGCGAGCGTCAATAGGCTGCGGTGACCGATTACCAATGCAGGCCGCATTAGATGGTAATCGGTCACCGCAGCATGCTTGCTTGCCAATCTAGTTGTATAAAGACAAAAATACCTTAAATGTAAACTTAAATCCTATTATTACAACAACCTGTAAATGTTAAAAACCAGTTTCTTTCTTTGGTAAAATTTTGGGAGTGTTTGCAAGCAATAGTTTAACTGCGTATTATATTGCGGTGAATATTGTAGACCCCCCTTTTTTGTTCTTCCTTCCTTCTTTCTTTGTTCTTTCTTCCTTCCTTTTTTGTTTTCATAACATATACGTATTTAGCTCATATTATGTATTTAAAGGAATACTATTGTACGTAGAAACTCCTGTGTGTGCCGGAGTAACCTTGGCTTTGGACTGAACTTCATCTATACTAATATATATGTATATATGTTCGACGGAAGAGTTTATTTGTTTGTTTGAAGGGGCTAATCTCTAGATCTACCAGTCGTATTTTAAAAATTCTTTTTACATATGAGAGCCCAATCCTCGAGGAAGGTTATAGGCTAATTCAACATCACGAAACGACCCTTAGAAGTGGAGGAAAACGGAGAAAAGCAGTAAAAGTATTTACGGTATAACTAAATAAATAAAAAAAATACATTTCCATCGGGCATAGGCCGCACGCTTGTTTGCCATGTTTAGATTTTTTTTCCACGTCGGAAGGCATACGAGCATACGGCCCACCGGATGTAAAGCGGTTACCGTAGCCTATAAACGCTTGCAATACATTAAGTATTACTCACGTGATGCCACATCTGCTGCTAACACAGCAACTCCTCCGCAGTTTACTGGACACCTCACTCACACGCAGGAACACAACAACCCTCTAGGGAGTTGTTGTTTGCTACTTGAGGCTGCGGTTTTTCTGTGACATGGAGATACAGACAGGCTTTGATGCGCCCTACCTCTCTAATCTCTTAAATCTTGCCACTTTAGCCGTATATAAACGTCATAATATGCCAGTGTAGAGTCTTCTTTGGCACATAAAGGTTTTTTTTTGTCGATTTGCGTAGAAATGTCAATATTAAGTGTAAACATTACGTGAACAGAACAGAGATCCCTCGAGGCAGCATACTGCGAACGTTGTACCGTTCGTTCGACGAAGCGAACCTGCTCGTTCAAGATATGTCCGTGTCGTTCGGCGAGCCGAGCGACGGCTTCTACAAACAACACAACTTCACTGCTTGGTAAGTCATACTCACCTCATTCCTTTGTACCCATGAAAAATCTTATTTGAAAAATGTATACATATTTATATATACTGTATGTATCTTCACGCCAGGTCCCTTGCGGGGTAGGCAGAGAGAACTGAGCGCCATAAACCGCAATCTTTACACAGTTCACTCGCTTCTTTAACATTCATAGCTCTTTTCTTACAGCTCACCGGTTTCTAAGGCTCCTGACATCGCCTTCTGATAAAACAACCAATTTGGTGATGGTAGGTTAGTCTTGGTCTTCTTCGGCTCCTACATCCCTCTACTTTCGCATTGTATATCTGTTTCGTCATTCTTTCCTCCTGCATCCTTTCTACATGTCCGAACCAACGGAGCATGCCCTTTCTTATCTTAACATCGACACTCTCTTTCAGACCAACTGTCTTTCGTACGTCATCATTTCGAACGCGGTCACCAAGCGTTATGCCACAAATTTTGCGCAGCGCAGTTCGATCTCAATCAATGTAGAAATTTTGAGGACTACATATCGACTTTACAACATCCTAATTTTGTTTTATACTGTTTCTTTGTTGATAACATTAAAGCTCTTAACTTAATAATTGTTTCATAAACAGCGGTGAAAACGTAACTGAACTGTTTTGACTTTGCCTGTTTATCCGTATATATTCGATCATAAAATCGCAAAATCAGTTCTAAGTTTTAATTTACTTATTTACCTATCTATCTATAACTTCACGCCAAATCCCTTGCGGGGTAGGCAGAGAGACCCGAGCGCCACGTGACTCGATCCTTACATACCTCACTCGCTTCTTTAACACTTGCTGTCCTTATGATCTGTAACATATGTTTATGGTTACTAGTGCTGTGGTCATCCGGTGCTCGAAATGTGACCTTATTTCATTATTTTTTTAAGTTTAAATGTTTAAATAACTAATATATAAAGCACAAATATATATTAGACAAACTACGAGTATGACTATGGCATTATCACAATTATGATTATTTTTGACATTCAGTAAGACCATAGACAAATAATACTAAAGACCAATAATATTAATGTCTTCTCAGTTTGACCACACACTTTAACCATAAACAAGTAGATATATATTTGGGTAAATATATGTTTGTGTGTTAAGTTATGGTATTGTGTGTATTGACTTTTTTATTAATTTAACTAGCTACTTCGCTTCGCACGGGTGATCCAATCGTTACCAAATTTCACAGGATCGCCTGCTGGGCTAACCTGAAGATTCACTGAAAATTTCATCAAAATCTGCCCAGCCGTTTTTGAGTCCATAGAGGACATACATACAAACATTCATTTTTATATATATAGATAGATGTATTTTCTAAGCAATATTGAGCAGTCAGAACCCGTTATATACGTTTTCCCATACATTTCGCTGTCGTATTCGACCACCCGGGTTTCGAAGGGTTAAGCTATAAATTTTTTTTTTTTTTTTTGCATTTCTTATAATAATAATACGAGTAATAATATGATAATATTTATTTGCTCAGAAAACATGGTATAAATAGGCGTTACATTTGGCAAAGAACAATCATGTTTAGCCAACAAATGGAGGCATGCAAATATAAAAGAATGAAATATAGATAATTTTTATTACTTGTTATCTAAAAAGTCGAGATCATAGAAATTGTTTGTAGTCAACCATTCATGCAATTTCTTTTTAAACAAGTGTACATGTAACATTTTTAGAGAATTCGGTATAGCATTATATATTTTAACGCACATGGTCACACAGCTTTTACTGTATTTTGACAGTCTAGGAATGTCATCTAATATAAGTCTATTTGGGTCTCGTCTATATGTGTATGTGTATTCTATCTGCGTGAATACGTAGAATCATTAATTTTTTTAAATAATTCTCTGTTTGTGTACAAACATGCATGTCTCATAAATATAAAGAGAAGGGAGTGGTAACAAACCAAGTTTTTTGAAAATGGGTTTACAAGATTCTCCAGGGGGGAGTCCGTATAATGCTCTAATACATTTGTTTTGGGCAACAAAGGCTCTATTTTTATCAGTGCTGTTTCCCCACATGATGAGTCCATAACGCAAAATCGATTCGACATAAGAGTGATTAGACAAATTATGGCCGTTTTGATGTTCGTGACGTTTTTTATTTGTCTAAGAGCATACACAAATTTGTTGATGCTATTAGACACATACTCAACATGTGATTTCCAATCTAGGTCCTGATCTATGTTGACTCCTAAAAATTTTATTTTGGGTAGTAACGTCAATTTTATCGATTTTTAACCTTATATCTTCTATCTTATTTTTTGTACATTTATTAAATTGCAAATATCTAGATTTATTCATATTTATTTTTAGATTGTTAATGTCAGTCCACTCCGTAATTTTTTCAATAATAACTTTAATGTCATCTTCCTGTTGTTTAATCGTGTTTGTTTTTTATTAGTTAACACATACTCAACATGTGATTTCCAATCTAGGTCCTGATCTATGTTGACTCCTAAAAATTTTATTTGGGTAGTAACGTCAATTTTATCGATTTTTAACCTTATATCTTCTATCTTATTTTTGTACATTTATTAAATTGCAAATATCTAGATTTATTCATATTTATTTTTAGATTGTTAATATCAGTCCACTCCGTAATTTTTTCAATAATAACTTTAATGTCATCTTCCTGTTGTTTAATCGTGTTTGTTTTTTTATTAGTTGTCACAATAATAGATACAACGTCAGCGAATAATATACATTTATGTGTAGTAATCTTATGCGGCGGTGGGGGCCGCCACCCACCACGCAACGCCCATCCCGGCGGGTCGAGGAGAGCTGAGTGTCGTATAGGCACATGGAATGTGAGAGGTGGTCTAAAAGATAAGATGAATGAGTTGATAGATATAATGAACGTGAGATGCCTAGATGCTTTGTGTGTGTCAGAGACCAAGCGAAAGGGAAGCGACACCGAAGATCTGCCCGGTGGCATGATGGCCCTGTGGTCCGGGGTGGACCAGGACGTTCATGCCAGCGCTGGCGTAGGTGTCGTGCTTTCATCTCGCTTGGCCGCTGGTGTGAAAGATTACGATTTAGTAGGTCCAAGACTTCTCTGGGTTAAGATAAAACTGGGGATTACGCGAGTGTTTTTAGTTGCAGCATATGCTCCTGTGAGCTCTGCTGATCCCCAGGAGCTCGAGAAGTTTTGGGAGACTGTAAGGGGTATTCTGGATTTGGCCGAAGCGAATGAACGGATAATTATGTGTGGTGATCTGAATGGATGGGTTGGGACCAAGCGACGCAGTTATGAGGCTGTGCTTGGTCCATACGGAGATAAGAGAGTGAACGATGCTGGTAAGTTACTTTTAGACGTATGTATGGAACGAAACCTCCTTGTGTCGAACACGCTCTTCCATCACAAGGATATTCACACTTACGCATGGAGACGGAATGAACAGAAAAGTGTGATTGATTTGATTTTGATAGATGGACGTCTCCGAAAGTCGTTAATGGATACAAGAGCCTTCAGAGGTCCCACTCTTGAAACGGACCACTATCTGGTGGTAAGCCGATTTGTGGGCCTTTTCAAGAAGTGGAGGCACTGGCGAGTGCGTATTCCTTTCGGAGACCATGAAAGAATAAGAAGTGAAAAATTGGAAGATGAAAGTGTGAGGAGTACGTATGTACGTCTAGTCAGTGAAAGACTTGCGAACGCGAGTCTTTCCGACTCAGATGTAGACGAATGTTGGAAAGTTCTGAAAGAAAGTATGGTGGACAGTGCGAAAGAAGCATGTGGATGCGCAAAGAGACGTAGAACACTAAGAGGAGATGCCTGGTGGGATGCGGAGGTTCAATCCTCCGTGGAAAAAAAGAGAAAAGCGTGGCTGGATTACGTATCATCTTTGCACCAGAGTGATGGTATGAAAGAAATGAAGAAAGAAATATACCGTCGATGCAAGAATGACTCCAAAGCTTTAGTGAAAGAGAAGCGTGAAAGACTACATATGATTGAGGAAGAGAAGCTGACGAAGAACTTCGAGGCAAATACCAAACTCTTCTGGAGAGAGGTAAAGAAGTCTCGAAGTGGTTCGTCAGCATCCAGAATGGACAAGATAAGATGTAAAGCTGGTGGCATTCTTGCTAACACTCATGAAGTGTTAGAACGGTGGAGTGAATATTTTAGAGAAATGTATGATTATGTCCATGACGCTGGCATTGTGAATGAGTCTGTGATTGACTCGGCAGTGCCAGCGTACCATGAAGACATTACTATGGATGAGATTGAATGGTCGATACGAAGTTTGAAAGATGGAAAGTCAGCGGGAATCGATATGGTAACAGCTGAGATGATCAAGCTAGGTGGTACCTGCGTTAGGGACGCCTTCTGGTTTTTGAGCAAATTATGCTGGAGAACCGGAAGGGTCCCGAGCGATTGGAGACGCGCAGTCATCGTGCCCTTGTATAAAGGCAAAGGCTCACGTATGGACTGCGCCAACTATAGGGCCATCAGTTTGATCAGCTTAGCAGCTAAAGTGTATGGAAAAATCATTGAAAGGAGAATGAGGGTGAAATCCGATGGAATGCTTTGGGAAGCACAGGGTGGATTTCGAAGCGGCAGAGGATGTACGGATCAAGTTTTTTCACTCCGCAACATCGTAGAGAAGCATCTGGCTTTGGACCAGAAGGTTTTCTGCGGTTTTGTGGACTTTGAGAAAGCATTTGATAGAGTCGTGCGAAAGAATCTCTGGAACATTTTGCCCGGATATGGGGTTGACGGTGACCTACTCCGTGCTGTGCAATCCACTTATGAGGATTGTACAGCATGTGTGCGGGTGGACGGCAGCTTGTCGCCCTGGTTTGATGTCAACATTGGTGTCAGACAGGGATGCGTGCTGTCGGCTCGGCTGTTCATCCTGTATCTGGACAGTTGTCTTCAGAGAATAAGAAATATGAATGTGGGAATGCGAATGGGTGACTCAGTGGTCAACTGCCTGCTTTATGCAGACGATGCGGCATTAATAGCAGAATCACCATCCGAACTGCAAACACTAGTTACAACAATGAAAGATGATTGTATGCAGAAAGGCTTACAATTGAATGCGAAGAAAACCAAGATAATGGTATTTGAAAGAGAGACAACCAGAACGAACACTAGGATTATGGTTGATGATGTAGTGTTGGAGCAAGTGAATGAGATTGTATATCTTGGAAGTGCTTTTAGCAGCAATGGAAGGTACACCGCTGATGTGGAGAGACGAGTGAGTGCCGGAAATAGGGTGAATGGAGCGTTGGGTAAACTTCTAGGCTGCCGAAATCTAAGCCAGAAGGCACAGCTCGCTGTACACAACGCGGTGCTAATTCCAACGCTAACTTATGGAAGTGAGAGCTGGGTATGGCAGAGAGAGCATGAAAGTAGAATAAATGCGGTCGAGTTGCGAGCATTGCGCAAAATTTGTGGCATAACGCTTGCTGACCGCGTTCGTAATGAAGACGTGAGAGAAAGAGTTGGTCTAAAAGAGAGTGTCGGTGTTAAGATAAGAAAGGGCATGCTCCGTTGGTTCGGACATGTAGAAAGAATGCGGGACGAAAGAATGACGAAACAGATATACAATGCAAAAGTGGAAGGATGTAGGAGCCGAGGAAGGCCGAGACTAACCTACCATGACCAAATTGGTCGTGTTTTATCAGAAGGTGATGTCAGAAGCCCCAGGAACCGGCGAGCGTGCATGAAAAGAGCTATGAATGTCACAGAAGCGAGTGAAGTATGCAAGGACCGCGTCTTATGGCGCTCGGTTCTCTCTGCCTACCCCGCAAGGGACTTGGCGTGAAGATATACAATAATCTTAGTAATATCATTTATATATATATTAAAAATAAAATTGGACCTAATATACTTACCTGTGGAACCCCATATTTATTATATTTATAATCCGATACGTAAGAAGTAATTTGACATTTTTTATTCAGTTCTTCTCCATATAAACTTTTAACTGTGCTAAATTTCACACTCCGTGCATATTTTGGTAAAAAGGGTACAATGTTCCTGTTTCACGTATTAATATATTGATTTGATAACACAACCTGCAATAAAAATATTTCAACTGTTCTGGTTTCCCCAGGTCGTTCACGGTGGGCTACGGAGCACCTCCCAAAGAGAACTTCTCGTTCTTCGTGATAATGATCATCTCGATCGGGCTGGGCGTGCCCGTGGTGCTCGCCCTCTCCGGCGTCGTGTACGTGTTGGTGCGACGTTGCCGACAGCGGAACACCCGCACGCGGTTCGTCGACGACGAATGACTGAGATATAAGTTCACCTTGCTGGAAAACGAGTGAGGTATAACAATGGACATATAACTAGAAACAAAATGGCGCAGATAACAAACGTGACTAAAGACCCCGTAACAAACACCCACTGCAAAGACAATTTTTGTGTTTGTTATTTGTATAACACATTTATGGAATATATTTTTCATTTGCAATTAAGGCCGTTACAGGCGAAGCTATAATATACCGTAAGATAACGCGCTGTCTTCTCATTATATTCGTATGGAACATGTGGAAACAGGAGAAACAGAGCGAGACGGCGCGTTATCTTATGATATACTATAGACACGTGTGTTAACGGCTTTTCTGTGATATGCTAACTATAAGATATTTTTTTTTATCGAGATTATAGTATGGATATTAGGGCAGACGAAAATAACATTTTTATTCCAGTTCAGCATTGATATAAATGAATAGTTATTTGATTTAAATCTATCCAAAAGAAAATGCGCAAAATATTGTTTATGGTATTGTCTAGATTATCGATGAAATGAAAAGATATCTGTCCTTTTGACTGCGAATTGTCCGTAATTGCGTTTCTCATATTAGACATGCTATTTGCGAAGTTCCAAAGCAATGACGATATAACCTAAAGACATTTCACTAACTAGCTTCGACAATCAGAAATCTGATTCTGAAATCTTCTAAGGCTTTTCATGTTTCAAAGAATGAGTATTTCAATACTCATTCATGAAACATGAAAAGTTTGTCGAACTTTTTGTCGAATATAATAAAAATTTGATGTTCCTTCGTCGATATGGTGTAGTAGCTTATTAATCATGGGACGTGATGTGATTTTAGGACATTAAAAATTGACTGCTGATAGAGTATATCGCGATTCAGCTATTGTGACTTGGCCGTATCTGTTGCATGCTGACCCAATGATAAACCGAGTAGCTGATAATTTATTGTACTTATTGGTGTGACTGAATGCCCGGGATGCGAATGAGATAATATAAAATGCAATGTCGCTTATTCGTATATTTGGCGATGATTAATTACAATTCTGTGTATCGCACATTAAATACAAAAGCGCCACAATTCGAAATTTGCATATTTAACAGGGCGAGCGAACCAAAATTTTTTTGAAGTGATAACTTCTTGTGGGAGGGTAAACCGCTTCGTTACGTAACGCGTTACGGCGTCAGTCTGTCTGGCTTCCCTTTGTCTCATGCATACGGCAGCGGAATTGTTTAAGTTATCACTTCTGTCGGGCGTCCCGAGACGCAAACGTTTTTTTTTAATATTTTATTCGATAGCTACGTATATTTATATTAACCCTTTAACCGCCGTGCCCGTAATATTACGGGATATGAAAAATGTGCTCCACGCGCCACAGACGTAATTTCACGTCAAGTTTTATAAATTGTTTATTGGTGCATTTATATTAAAGATTAAGTTACAATAAACGTTGTACATTACAATCCAGGATGTATTCTTAATAATTAACAAATTTTGCTGCGTTTCATTATGATATTTATAGAAAAAATCGTTGGAAGATGTTACTTAGTACCAACACGAATCGCCAATAACGTGATATTACGTGTACTAGGGATGGGCAAATCAATGTAATCTAAATGAAATTTTATTGAATAATCATGGTGCGAAAGCAAAAATATTGTATTGAAATCCAAATTATTTCGTAAAATTCGAAGCACGAATAGTCGTACTAATTAGAAGCATGTTAAGACAATAAAAATGTTTATTTTATGTGTTAAATATTAGATATAATTTATTGTTTCAATAAAGAAGCGACTACTGAGAACTTCACTAGTTCAGATCGCCGTCACCGTGATTTTACGTGCGGCTCAAGGTCAAACGACGCCATATTTGCTGTTCCTCAGGCGCCGTCACCGTAATAACACGTTCCTTGTACAAATTAGTGTTGTTCCCTTGCCACGTTAGAAGACTACGAATTATTAAATATTTTAGAAGGAAATAATGACTGTTCGACCGAATGAAGCGTTAGGGTGTATGATGATGTAACAAAACATGGCGGTCAAAGGGTTAATATCATTTGAGTAAAATAAAGGTAGTCTTTATTTTATAAAAAAAATAACATTGATTTAGATGATTTTTTTTTAAATAGTGTCCCCTTTGCATTTAATGATCGTTGTCTGTACATGATAATATGTTCACTCATCTCACTCACACATTAAATTATCATTTTATTTTCAACGAGGAAGATCAGCACCTTCACATACCGTTTATGTCACGAGACGATTGAAACTTTGTTATTAAAATTCAAAGAACATCTAGTAATGTTTTGGAATAAAGGAGCATGCTCCTCTGGCTACGGGGCCAAGCTAAATACATGACTCGTGTTCTAATAAAGACGCGCAAAAACTCAACTACGACAAAAAGCATTTTGTTTAGTCACACGTCGTTATTAAATAAAGGTAACGTGCATTTTATTTAGACAGGCGTACATCGTAGAAATGACGATGGACAACGGATAAACAAAAACAACCTTTATTTTAATTATAATCTTCTCATATATTATGTATCACATTTTAATTTTTTGTCAATTATAAGTCACAGAAATGTATCTACATTCTTTTTTAGTTAGAATGTTTTGTCGTAATCGGATTTTAGTTTTTTTTTATTATTTTGGTGTAGGTCATTTTTTGCAACCATCTTCATCTCACAGGAAGCCAGATGAAAACTTTTTTGTTAGGTACAACTTGGGCGTAATTGACATTTCTTTTATCTATGAAAAGGTATAAGTAATATCTATATTTCTAGAATGTTAATTAAATTCATCAGTATACGTCGTATTCGTATGATTTTTCGGTCTATTCGATATAATGCGGACGTATGGTGGGTAGTTGTGTAATGAGAAATACAATGCAATTCGTATCGCACTATAATTTTAAATCAACACTTGTAATCAATGTTCGGAAAATACGAAACGAGAGGACAGTCCCAAGACGTCGTCACTTGCCGCCGTTTGCACTAACTCTCCATTTCTCCCAGTGTTGACCTCTTGATTCTGCCTGCTGCACGCCACCGTTCGCGCGCTTTCGTTTCAAACATCCATACTTATGACCGAATGCGATATATATATATATATATTTAAATCTATGCTCATTTGTTACTTGCATACCCCTAAACTATTCATCGTGGATTAACAAATAAGGTATCAATGGAAGCGTTTTACTGTTCATGTCACACAGGATCCAATGTGGCGTTGTGTGACAACGAAATGAATACACAGTGTTTGATAATGACAGGTCTTAATGAGCAGCTACATTCTGAAAATATATAGGTTATCTATACGTTTTCATGTGATTTCAAAAAATGAATAGAAAATATAAATTACGTCGTACGTAATAACGTCTCCTAATAATTTTCATCATACAAGAATGAACTCAAGCTCAAACTTACCATCTGTACGAAAAAAATGCAGTGCCTGGCCAAATATATAGCCCAAAATAAATGTACTAAAACTCGATTATGACAAATGCACTCTGTAAACGTGTAAACAAGATTTCAATGTAGGTATATTTTTTATTATGTACGAATGAAGAAATTAATAAATAATTAATAATATCGTATAATACCACTTACAAGACTGGATTATAATTAAAACAAAGGTCGATTTTTAACAGTAGTCACACGTCATCAATGCTTGTCTAAATAAATAACCTATAGAGAACCCATCAAACAATTTTTTCGTAGTAACCGCTACGAGTCGGTGTAAGAACACGCAGCTTTCATGGGCTAGTACAAAAATCGACATTTATTTATATTATACTCTAGTGTAAGTATGTAATGTGAGACTATATTTATAATTGTTTATTACTTGTGTATGTATATTATTAGTCACTATATGTATTAGTCAATTATAAACAGGTTTAGTTAATTCATTTTTATTGGTAACCTTGAATCAACTCATCTCACTGGTCTCACGTAAGTTTGTTATCATAGTGTTAAAGTGTGTGTTCGATGTTTCCAAACCTTCATAAACATTACATTTCATATTATGCGATAACACGTAAATATTTGATCTGTATTTCATATAAATGTACAGTCAAGAGCACATCGCTCGTGACGCTCTCAGTACCATTGTAGCTCCCATCGTTGGCGACATAAGAACCGCACAGAGGTCATCATAATATACTCTTAGCTATATCTCAGTCTAAATGCAAGATTGAAATATTAAATGCGTAGAATAACAAAAGTATTTTTTTGCTCAGTTTATTTTTCATAGATTTTAAGATCATTATGTATACAAAAGTGCCTATTAGATAATGACACATTATTTATAATAATGTCTAGCTATTATAATTATCAAAAGTTTGTAGATTATAAAACGAAATATTTCATGTTTCGTAGTATTTTACTTTTCCTAAAAATTGTAATTGTTAAGATTTGTAAAAAAAATATTTTTTTGGTATTCATTTATATTTTTATGAATTATTTACTCCACCACAAATAGAGACGGTGTACAATCGACAAATGCATTGCTTGCCACGCACATTTACTGCGTGAAATTAGTTCAAATTCAGTCTCCCGTTCGCAAAATGTGACTCGTTCAACATCTCATAGTTCTAAAAACAATAATTTAACATTATCACGAAATATGTAATCGGTAATCACGAATACAGTTTGTATGAACATTTTTCAAAGAAAGTTCATTAGGTCCCATGGAGCTCCGTCTTGTCTTTGATCATCCGTGGTAGCTCATTTCTTGGTAATGTACACACATAAAAGGCATATTTTGAGTACCTACTAGATATTATATTATTGGTACAGTACAGATCTCAGAGGGGTGATGTGTGCAGAAATTACGCCGGTAAACGTTTGCAAGTAAGGAGCATGATCCGTGTACACGCTGCCGTAATTTTCTGCCGACCAATGCTACACATTACCGCGAATGATGAGGTTATTGCCGAGGAACGTAACATAGTACCTATCAAGTTTTAGGGTTGCGATAATAATCAGATTACTGACACCGGTACATTTGGTCGAGAAAACAGTAGAAATTAAAAACTATGTAACACGTTACGTGTTAAATGATACGCTAAATAAAATTTTTATGTTTTACATATTTAATATAGAATATTCTAAATATCTTTGCATAAAAATACATTAAAAAAAAAACGTAAAACACTAATTGGTATGTATATCTTCACGCCAGGTCCCATGCAGGGTGGGCAGAGAGAACCGAGCATCTGTTATCCGTGTAGACGGATCATGCTTCTTATAGCATATTACGTCACAGAGCTTGCAAAGGTTTACATACCGGCGTAATTTCCGCACTCATCACCCCTCGTAGATACGTACCAATATATAATTTGAACACTAATTGGTCTCATTCAAAAAATGAAATCTGGTCACATAAATTTTCAGATCCGCATCTCCGCTGCCGGTGTACATTTGTTACCTGATGACACTATTGTAGATTCGATATAACTGTTTAATTTACGTTCTTTAAATTGACCGTGATAGACAGAACGGAAAACCTAAACCGGCACAGGTAACTGACATACACTAGGATATTAAAGCCAAATATTGTCGACTATACCGCATCTGTGTGGTAGCCTTTGTTATATACGTGTTTATGTGACTTAATTGTGATGGATGAATAAGTATTTCGATTTCAAACAGCACATCATACAAGATAGTAAAGTATAATTCTGACTTAATTGCTGTACAGACTCGTTTAGTGGCAGCGAAGAAAGTAATTCGATAACAATGTAAATTCAACTTTATTTCGTTATATGTTCGGCTGAAATTAGTATAACGAAAATGAATCCCATGAAACATGGGCGATGTTAAGTTTACATTGACATTGAATTAGGCTTCGTCTCCGTCGGTAAACGTGGACTGACTATTACAATTTTATTATAGCTGTGTATTAGTTCTATCTGGACACTGACTAACCGGCAAGTGATACATTACGGTTGGTATTAAGTTTAATCAATATATATGTGGTGTGTATGTCAAATTACATTTAACAAAATGAACTCGACAAACTTTCCAAGAGTAATGTACAAGTTATACCCATTACGAAACACATACACATTTACTAAATAAACGTGTCACGAAAGGTCAATAACCAGCGCGCGGCTGACGCTCGAGCTGAGCATTGGCGACTGGACATTGACTTTACGTGAAACTTTTACAAAAATTTGTAGTTTTACTGTTGGGCACATTGTAGAAAATAGTAAAGCGATTGCTGTATTTAATGTGATGACTAACATACAATTTGATCTAATTTTTTTTTATTCAATTTAATTTAGAACAGATTGCATGTAAATTTAACTTTGGCAAAAAACGTTTGAATTTATCATCAACTTGAAATTTGTTTCTTGAATCCTTTGATCAATATGAAACTCATCATTTTTGTATTTACTCATAATCGTTGTAAATACTCTCATAAATATTGTAAATATTATTATAAAAGTTTTACAACTAAAACTCGATTGATAACAGCACAGAAATGAAATTATAAGAGTTTGAGCGTGAGAGAACATGCAATTTGATCTAACCCGCTTTGTGTGCTTCTGCCACCAATTAGTTCATGCGGCCGGGCGCCGGACGGCACCCACCCAATACCGTTAGTAGATGCAACATGCCGACGGTCAGTCGGCCACATGAACTAATTGGTGGCAGAAGCACACAAAGCAGGTTAGATCAAACTGCATTTAAATCTGACTTTCGCAAAATAACGCCTGAATCTATTAACTAGAGAACAATAAATCGTGTTAATAATAGATTTTTCGATCACAGAAATACATAGACACAAGGCATGTCATACTTAAATCAATTCTCCGATACGATGCTACGTTTATAATGTACGCACCATGCGATGTGCAACCATTTGTGGTCGCGCGATAGAGAAGTATAGTGTCTACTATACTCTTTCACCGCACGGAAGTTCCAGATGGCTTGCCTGTACTCTCGATACAACATTCATTATTACTTAACAGACGATTACCGGCCCATTCGAGCATGCTCTGTGCTGCCGCCCTTCAAACCGTCCATGTATGTTTTACGTATTCAGGAACACCGTTCCTTGAAATCTATATGTTTGGCTGTGTGTGCGTTTTTTTCGAATATTCGAATTTTGACTTCAGATTCGATTTCAGCATAAAAAAGTATGTTCAGGAACACCGTTCCTATCTCTTAAGGAACATGGTCAAAATGGCCGACAAATAAAAAAAAAATGAATTGTTATATAATTGACGAGCCAGGTGTTCCTCTGGCAATGCAAGCTTGTGCATTCTAAACTGGTTTTTTTTTTTTTTTGTAAACTGTTGTATTTTTAAGAATAACATGATACTCCCTCACTAAATGTAAATACGAATACACTAGGAAACATACGAGAGGGAGCGTCCATTTCGTATGTTTGCTAGCGTCACTCTTGTAAGTTTTAATGACGCAAGTCACGATTTATTCTATATATAAATGAGTAAGTGAGGTCTCCGGTAAGTTCCTAAGGAGACTATGTTAGCAGCAGAGGTGGCATCGCGCGAGTAATACTTAAAACTATTGCAAGCGCACATAGGCCACGGTAACCGCTTTACATCAAGGCCACCTTGATGCCTCCCGAAGTTGTATAAAAAATGCCGCTAAGCTAAGTACACTCGCAGTGACGGCGGACGGCAGCCTGAGCGGGCGATGATCATGATTTTTGAATTCAACAACTAACTTGGTGTATCCATTTTTTTCTGTGATCGAAAAATAAATTAGGTTACTGAGATAGTCATTTATTGTATTGCACAGATAGTGTAAATGGTTAATATAAAGCAAATATTAAATAACACCATTGTAAAATATATTAGAAATGATTTCAAACAGTTAATAATTTTAATAAAATTAAGGCGTATTTCATTTTACAATAAGTAGTTTGAAAGTGAAAAAAAAAAAGTTTCTTTGAAACGTTATTGCCCTATTTGACGTATAGTTTGTGATGCAACCACATTAATAGAAGCTATAACACACATGGGCGTTATGAATGACGTACCTACGCCGCGCTTTGCACTGTTCTAGTCTGCATGTTAGCGAGCAAACGTGATGAAAAGTATTTTACTTGTGCGTTAAACATCAACTTTTATAATACATAATGTACTTTCTTTGCAATATAAACTGTCTCGTGTATAGTCATTTATAATTTTATAGATGAAGTAGCTGTTACCCGCATTTTCGCTCCTTTGGTGTTCGAATTAGGTTCAAACAGAAGCCCTAATTAAAAAAAAACAAGAAGGAACAATGTATCAGTAAAAGAATTTCTAAATCAGGATGGATACTTTATGAGATTACCCCCTACACCCAAACAATAAAATTATATCTTGATCATCTTAGTATAGATTTGTATATTTTGTGACTTATTTTTTTATATGTTAGCGTAATTGTTAGCTTTGTATTTTCATGTGATATTAATTTGACGCGCTACTGCGTTCGGTAATAGTATATGAATAAATGAATTCATTTAAAACGTGGTTTGTTTTAACAATTCTGTTACACTCCCATCTAGTGACCGATCATTGGTTGTTGTAGTCAAAATAGACCAACATTTCAAATAAGTATTTATTTAAATTATGTATATTACAACTACTTAAATAAAAATAATCGTAGATCCATATAAAGGTACTTATAGTATTTTTGAGACTATATATAACTAGTCTGGCCATAAATACTGTTACATGGTAATTTTTCATTTTTTTCTTTCGACTTCCCGCCGTTTTGCATATTTTTTTCGTGTTTATAATCAAATTACAATATGGAATGGGGTGTGTGTGGATTGCAGTGATTGCCGTGCACAAAGTCTATATCGTCGACGGCTCCATACCCAATGGAGTCGTCGACGATATTCAAGACATTTCAAAAGCTTGGTATCAGCCCTATGTTCGTATATCGTACTATCGACAGATATAACAACACTTCTTCTGTTGAATACCATAAAAGATCGGGGCGACCGTGCTATTAAAACTACAAAAGCTGTTAAAGTCAGAATTCGCCGAAACCCCATTAGAAAATAAAAAATCTTATCGCGAGAAATGAAGATTCCCGCTAGGACTCTGTCGCCTATAATAATACAAGAGCTGAAGTTCGTTGCTTATGGTCGATATACAGGACAATCAATCCTTACAGTTGAAGAGAGTGGGTCAATAAAAAGATTTATAATATAATAATACAATAAAATTTGAAGATCAAAGAGCACTACAACAAGCAAAATGACAACGTGTACGCACATAGTTCTAATAAAGCCGCCCAAGTGGTCGGAAAGTTACAACGTGGTCATCGTCCTGCGTCTGTAATGGTTTGGTGGGTGTCTCATCAAAGAGTCACAAAGCTTCATTTTTGTGAAAAAGGAGTGAAGACTTCACCCGTGCGCAAATCCATACATTCGTGGCCAGACAGATTAATACATACACACACAGGGCAAAATTTGTGTTCATGAACCAGTCTGTTTATCTTGGCCTGGGTGTTTTTAAGAGAAGTATGGCTCATCAAAGCAGCCAAATAACAACGATCTAGACTAGAGGGTTATTGTGTTCCTACAGAGGTGGCATCGCGATACTTAATGTGTTGCAAGCGTTCATTGGCTACGGTAATCGCTTTATATAAACTGGGCCGTATGCTTGTATGCCCCCCGACGTTGTATAAAAAATCTCAATTTTATTTTTACAATTACGCCACGATACGCACGTTGATTCGCACACCTAAAAATATATTTTTTTTGCTGTGTGGGACGCCAAGTCTAGTACATTGTTAGGAATCTTTGAACGCCGCCGTTATAAAAATGACGTAACACTTACGAGTCTCTTTGAACATACTACTTATTAATTATTACACCCTGGCTGGTATGACTCGCACGAAATGCGTCATTAAATACCTGTACAGATTCATAATGAAAAATAATAATATCGAAGGAAAGGGTAATAGTAGATTTATAAAAAAACAAAACAATTAAATGCTATTGATATGTAATTGAATTACATAACATCAGTAATTAAAGCACATATTGCCACCGATTTATAAAATACATGAAGATTCGAGATCCGTAGTCAAATATGTCCACGTGGCTTTAGTTAGGCGTCAAATGTGAACTTCAGGATTCAAATTATGATGTCTTGTCTCGTCGAAGACAAAGAGTGGCTTACACTATTACGCGCATAATCAGTCTCCCCGGAGTGTACGGAGGAACACATGTGGGCACGAACGAACAGACGCCGCTGGTATACTCTAAGACAAAGTATTTGGTCCACGTCGAAACATAGAGTTGCCAGATAGCGTAACATATCTTTGCTATAATGCAACTCGCAGGTTTAAGAAAAATGAATGCCAAGCTCCCGAATCAACGGAATCCGTTCTACAAGACTGCATATAAAACGGGGATTATGATATCTGGAGAACGGGAAGTAACCACGCGAGTGAACTTGCGACATTTTACAACTCATGTGTCTACGTAAAGTTGTCTAATGGATTTCTGAACCATTATAAAGCTTTCAACCATTATGAACTGTTTCACGAACTCAATGCGTAGCCGGGTGGCGACGTTAGCGCGGTGCGATCAAATGCATAGATTTTGTATTATTATATATTTTTATATATTATATTGAACCTTTCATGAAGACAGCGAGGCGGGCAGCGGCGGACGCCTGCAACCCGTTGACGTCGTGAAAGAGCCCTAATTTGAGTCGCACTGTACAGTATTCTATATTATTGTTCCAACATGATGTCAACATGTCCAGAATGCACGAGAAAATTACGAGATTAGTAGACTTGGGTAAAATACCTTGAATCTGAGTATACCTTTCAACAGTGTACCATCCTAATATCAACTGTTTCTTGTTCACATTGCCAGGCTACGCTATGTGGACACAGTGAAATGCTTTAAGTGAGGCAATCCAATATAGCTCGCGTGTCGAACTTGAAGTTCGCCCACGACGGAGCCACGTACGTGAAAAACGCATTCTCCTCTCGACTCTCCTTAGCTGGAGTGCTCTCCTTCAATTCCGGCGAGAAACTATTTGTTCGAGTATTTTGCGGAGTGAAGAGCTGCCTTTTGGCGACCTTGCGTTCCTTCCTATTACTATTTACGTATACGTTTGAATTCTTCGTTCCACTTCCGTTATGGCCGCCGCCGTGACCGTTGGTTTTGTATTTGGAGCCACAGCTTTGCTGGTATTCCTTTATTTCGTTTTCGAGGCCTTGAGAGATCGTTTTAGGCTTGTTCTTGGTGGTGGAGGTGGACTCGATGTCGCCCATGGACTTGTGCCGAGTGCGCTTTGTATTGTTGTTATATAATTTGGGGTTGCGTTCTGCCACCCAGCGGCGCATTCGCTTCACGAATGGCAGGACCATGAAAAATGCATTGGGACTGACGCCCATCTTCACCTTTGGCGTCATATCCTTCTTGTTCGCGGGCAGGTCGGCGAGCGCGAACCACTCGCAGGCTTTGATTTCGTTTCGAGTGCGCGGTTGGAATTTCGTGTCCCTCGGTATGTACCCTATTATGTACAGCCTTACTGTTTGTTCGTGAATTGTCGCTTCTATGTAGTCATTTTTGTTTATGAGCTTGCTGATGTCGAAACCGGTTTCTTCAAGTACCTGTAAGGTAATTCATCAATATCAGAAAACTAAAACTTACATACATACTTTTTTAAATACGTAGCGATTTTATTTTAAATACTAGTATTTTATTATTGTATATACGTTTTTTTAAAGTATAATATTAAAATTAGATCACTATTAGTATGATTTTGAAAATTTGTGTCTTTTATATTTAAGGCAATACAAGAAAAATGAAAAAGGTAATTAAAGCAAGATATTTTGTACGAAAATGTTTATAGAGGCTTGCCAGTGTTTCCGCCAGGTTACTGGAAAGTACCTGCGGAGTGCCACTACTGCAGCAGTTGTCACCAGCTCTGCTAATACAAATGGTAATGGCGAACTGCAAACATTACTTATTTTCAAACTGATATTAAACATATTATGACTTACTTCTCTGGCAGCACACTTCCAGGGCTCCTCATCCTCATTGACTTTTCCCTTAGGAAAGCCCCAAGAGGCTTTGGTCCAGTAAGACTGAACCAGCAGCACGTGAGTCAGGTCTCTGTCAAGGAGGATAGCTCCGTACGTGGGCACCGTCTGCTTGTACTCTCGCCAGTTATCCAGCACTTCGTCCAGACTACTAACATGCTCTCTCAGTTGCGGGACGTGCTGGAAAAATGACACATGTTGTTGTTACTATGATGATAGTGGTCAAGTGAATAGAAATAGTATATTTATAATGATCATGGGTTCGATACTCTATACTCATTAGGTCTAATTAAACATTTCACTCCTCTTCTTGCAAATGAGAGGATGCCATAACAATATATATACTTCTACTCTATTGTACTGCTTAACTTGCCTTTTTACTTAAAGCCTTTTATCTTCAGTGATGTAAAAAGAAAACTGATGCCTTTAGGTATGTTCAATTGAAAATATAAACAAATTCTCAAACTTAATATCTACAACAAAATTGCATTGAAGCTTGTCTTAATTTGTGGAACAGGCACGCAAATAAATAGATTCTGAATCAGGCTGATAGATATAGATAGATTCTTTATTTATATCTCTAGCACACACATAACAATGTTTAAATATATATATTGTGCCGAGTCACTCATCAGAATATATATAATAGAACTTGGTGGTGGTTGTTAATAACGCGACTTTAACACCAACATTCGTGGGTTCAATTCCCACACAGGACAAACATTTGTGTGTATGAACACATCTATTTGTCTTAATCTGGATATCAAACGAGGCAGGTGTATCAAAGCAGCCTGGCTGACAAGTAACCCCACCTCACAGAAAACAACAGTCAAATAACAATTTCCTAGAGAGTTGTTGTGTTACTTTGAGTAATTGAGGTTACTAGTAAGCTTCTAGGGAGTGGCTGTGTGCGGATGGCGACGAGCGAGCGATTTCTTCCTGTAACAAGCATTCATAGGGTAACGATTTCCATCAGGTGGTATGTTTGCATGCCTCCCGACGTTGTATACAAAGAAAACAATTAGTTATGATCAACAACTATACTTATGAAACATGTTCACTACAGAATAAAATACTTATGTGTGCACAGTAGCAGAAAATAGCCATAGCTGAGTTACAAAATTCTGACTATTCTACAACGATAGACCGGCTGGTCTATGGTTGTTGTAGAATAGTAAAATGTAGAGTAGGTGTCAAGTGACTCTACACTCTGTAAGCAACTGGCGAGACGGCGAGTGAGGTGTTCGGATTAGAAGGGGTTCAGATTAATGAGGTCCCGGTGTACCTACTATGTAACAAACATCAATTTGTAGTAAAACTGTGATTGACATAAAATATATATGGATGTTAGTTTAGAGGACCTTGTAATTTTACCTGGAAAATATGTGCAGCAAACTCTCTTATTCCACATGGGTTCAGTCTAGTGCTCTCGTCCGTACAGTAGTAGTCCAAGTAAAACCAATGAGCCAACTCAATTTGGAAGCATATTCGTACGAGGTTACCCCTATCTTCTTGAGGCAGATTTATTATGAAGCGACTGAAACAATATAGAATTAACTTACATTTACTATTAGAGATGTTCGATCCGGGTGCCTTGTATCGATATTTCGAATCGCAATGGATCGTAATACACTGTATCGATCCAACATTTTTTGGATCGATCCATGTATCAAATCAAGTATGTTAAGAAATAATAGACATGTTTAAATAGAAATTTAATTTCATAGATAAAACATGTTTTTTTTTTTAATTTTAAATTCCGCAAAAACTTTTAAGTGCTTTTGATAACCACTCCAAATTCAGACGATTACGATTTCGTTTAATGTATGATTGATTGGCCAACGAGAAAACACGTTCCTACCACTGACAAATAACGTAGGGCTATATCGCTCATTGTGCCCAAAACTACATTTTTTGCTGACCAATACTTTATATGATCAGACTTTCTCTCCAAAAACGGTTCGGATAAATATTTGCTTAAAAAAAGTGTGTAAACCTTCTTGTGGTCTGCCAACTTGTGCTACCATTTGGCTGTGAAATCTCCAAATTTCGTAGCATTGGTCATTAATATTTTCAGCTACATTGACATCACTTGTGGTTGTAGCAGGAGTAGCTTCCAGTTCTAATTTTATCATGTCGGAAATGTCATTTATAGCTTTGGCACATGACTGCGTATCGTTACATTTTCCTTCATTACCCACTTTTATAAAACCACACATTAGATTTTATGGCGGAGCCATAGTTAACTCAATTTTGTAATTAATTATATAGTATATGTTGCTGATGGTCCAAGTGAACACACAAAGTGTACTACATAAAAATAGAATGTTCTCTCATCAAACTAAATGTGATGACAAAACTGTTACTGTTCTAAGGAAATACTGTTCTAAGGAAATCTACCGCCACAGAATTATACATTAGGGTAATATTAATCCATTCGTCGGTGTAAGGCTATGCCCATACTTTGTACTTAAGGAATGCGGTATTAGTATTATGAATAAATATTTTGGTTTAAGTAATAGTCTCTCTAAGTTATTTGTTTATAACAACTACCTAATACGATTTTTTCGATCCGATTCTTGGTGCATGTGTATCGATCCACCAACGGATCGAAGGCTATAGTATCGATTCAAAAATCAAGCGGATCGTATTTGATTGTATCGATCCACATAAGTATCAGATCGGATCGAACATGCCTATTTACCATTAAGAAGAGGAATGCGTAATTGATAGCATACTATATGTTTGATGATACATAATTATATTCATTATTTTTAGTAGTGATGTCACAGTGCTTATAAAAAAAGTCTTACATTAAGTACTTGAGTATTTGATTAGATTATCAGATAATAACATAAGTATGTCAGCAAGAAAACATCAAAACAAAAACATTCCACTAGTTTGTAAACTAACCAAACAGCTAAGTGTTAAGAAGTAGGTTAGGTAGAAAATTTAATGAAAACAGGCAATTCCGGTTTTTTAAGTATTGTATAAGTAAGTTCCACTTAGTTTTATTTCAATTTAAAATATTACCTGCACAAGTCATCCAATATATCAATTGGTATAGAATGTCTTCCATGATTACCGGAGGTAGAGCCCATATTTTTGTACTAATAACGACTGAACGTATGATAATTAATTTATTGAAGTATAAATTTAATTTGTACCTATTTAATTTAGGTACTTTCCGAAATATGAGAACAAACTACATGTAACAGAATGTTAAAAAAATAGAGAATGAATAGGATCGGAATGAATACAGAATGACGAAGGTTATTTTCCCGAGAGTACTCTGACATAAGTACACGTCACTTTTTTTTCGCACCGTACGTGTCAGGCAAAGGGCTTTTAACACGAGTCCCAGTGTAGACCGTTACAAATTCTAGATTTACACATGCTTCAGGAACTCTGTTGAAAAATTGCTCGGAAAGGATTCCCAGCCGCAATGTTTAAATACCACCTATAAAATCGTGGTGAATTTTGTAAGGTTATCTTCATGGTCTATTTCGCTGTCCATCCATCTATATATATCTTTGCAGACAATGAATTACGCTGACGGGGCTTATAGTCCTAGATGGAGTGAAAGTATATATAGATTGACTATGATATGTAAGCATTCATTGACTACTATTGATCTCGATTTTATTTTTATTTAATGAATGTATTTTTGCTTAATTTAATTCAATTAGATATATAATTAAACAAGGACATTGCATCAAATGTAATTAATATATAGATATATATTTGCCATTGTATAATTTGAGTATGTATATAAGTAACCCAATTTGTAGTAGTATTATAATTACGACTATGTATCTAGCTATAAGTCGCATTGGGTATCTATGTAACCTGTAATGAATTTAGTATCTGAACAATAAATAAATCTTCACCCCAAATCGCTTGCGGGGTAGGAAGAGCGACCCGAGCGTCACGTGACTCGATCCCAACACATCTCACTCGCTTCTTTAACATTCATTGCTCTTCTCGTGCACGCTCACACGTGTCTAAGGTTCCTTACATCACCTTCTGGTTAAACACGACCAATTTGCTCATGGTAGCCTTTCTCGGCTCCCACATCCATCACATCCTTCATTTCACCTTTGCGTTGTATATCTGCTTCGTCATTATTTCATTTGAATGTTTCAGGTCTACCAAAAAGTTTTACAGACGTGTTATATTTGAGTTATATTATTACTGAACAAAATACATTTAAGAAATATCAAATTTATTAGATAAAATTAATACTAAACTAAAAAAATTATAACCATAGTGTTACTCGCCAAAAGCACGCCAATGCACATGTGTCAAGAACAGTTCTGTAACGTGGAAATTATATTTCTTCATGTTTATCCTGGCATTAGGAGCACTTTAAAAAAAACATCACAGGAGCCATCTTGCAAAGGATAATTTGAAATGAATATTGAAATGGTATAGCACTTTCCACATGATTTTTCAATGTTCTTGAGTTAAAGTTAATACATTCACGATTTCAGTGGGTGTCTTCACATTGACTCTGAAAGACATATTCGAACTGGAATCGAAAAGTTACCTGCCAAAATGTATACAAATTCCATACTTTTTACATATAACTTTTCAAATCCGTTTGAAATATGGTTTTTCGAGGCAACATGAATACGCCTACAAATCAGACATGATAAACACTAGGAGTATTCCCGAAACTAATGGGTTTGCGGAATATACCGGGTGACTTCTAATGCAAGCTAGAGGAAAACATGGCAAGCTATATATTTGTGTGTATGAATATAAGAGGGGTTAAATATGAAATTACCGATTTGTACTGAAATATTATAACTCGTTTTCTTCTAAGCTGTAACAGATTTATTTAATCAAAGTATTTACCCTCAATATACATTTTATTTATGCCTTTGCCATAGAACTCTGGGTTTCTAGATTCGACCTCCTGGGAAGAAAAATTGTTACCACCTAGAAAATTGTCCAAATCATGAAAAAAATGGTAGTCAGTGGAAGCAAGTTTTGACGAGTACAGATGATGACGTATGGTTTCTATATAATTTTTCAATACCTTATCAATGAAGGATATTAACGATGATAAGCTAAAACGCAGCCAAAGTTTTAGTACTGTGTAGTTTAACCCCAATATTAATGTGAAAATTTGAATTTATTATTTTATTTTCATTTTGAATCACCACATCAACCCTTACTCATCGCGATGCAGGGATACGGGTCTATCTTCAACCGTAGGGGTTTAGAGCATTCTCCGCTACGCTGCTCAAATGAGGATTGGTGGAGCCCAGTGTTCTCAAGGCGCCCGAGGGCCACTGACTTAGCTTACGACTGTCATCTATCGATAACAGCCGGGACCGAAGGCTTAACTTATCCTCCGAAGTACGAAGAAACTCGATATCGATTTATCGGTTGGCTATTCGCATTGAGTAGGAAATTGTGCAGTAGGTACTTTGAACGCCACCCACGTAGAAGCACGTGACAAGCAGCTTGCCGATTTGTAGTAAACCAATATTTTGTGTGAAAGGTGATAAGCTTCATCAGAATGCATCCGTATCATTACACCTAAGTACAAGCTCTGTGTGCTCCTTAACCTTAATCTCGTACACAACCTAATGTATACAACGAACGTTGGTGGAGTTACAGTAAACCTCATGAAATAAAGGGGCATGCACATCAGATATTCTTCAGTGTGAATGTTTGGGCAGTCATAATTAACGACCACATGCCTTTTTAGATGACGTTCCATTGACATATTTAAATGGACTTTATTTTCAACACGATGGATGCCCGGCTCATTAGGTCAGTACATACGAGCTTTTTTGGACAATGAGATTGGTGATGGGTGGATAGGGCATGGAGGTCCAGTAACTTGGCTGCCGAGGTCGACGGACCTTACATGTATGAATTTTTATTTGTGGGCGTAAATAAAACTCCTAGTGTTCACGGAGGAATCCATAAGTGTTGATGAGTTAAAGCAGCAAATCATTAGACGCTTTTAACACAATGCGAAGTGACCGTTCTTATACTCCAGACATGTTGATGCACACAAATGTTTGTCTTATATGGGAATGGAACCTTGATGTTAAAATGACATTGATAACGACTCCACCATGGGGTTTGTTGTCGTCGTCACGTTGAATTTTAACGAGTAATTAAGGTAACCAGCAAACTCCTGAAGAGATGCTGTGTTAGCAAAGGGGGTGCAAACGCGCGAATGATACTCATTGTATCGCAAGCATTCATAGACTACGGTAACTACTTATCATCAGGTGGACTCTATTTTTGTATGCCTCCCGAAGTTCTATAAAAACGTGTGTGTGTGTGAGTGATTGAGAAGCGAGCGAGGCGTAGGGGAGCGTGTTAGAATACATATTTGCTTAAATTATATTAGTAAGTATAGAGTAACTGAATATATTTATAATAACGATTTTGAGTTCAACAAGTTCATAAATTAACCGTCCACCTTTGAGCTGCCGGCGATTAGTTAGTTAGTTTTTTTTGCATATTTAGTACAACGAGCAAACCTACCAGCCAGCATATTGCACCGAATGCAAAGGTGGTCTGGGACCCGTTGAGATCTATTGTCGATATCGAGCACTGCGCTGTCATTAGAAACCGCTGAAGTTAATTCGCAAAACTAACTGTTACTCATACAGCAGCAGCATATCTTTATTATTTGTGAGCGAAATTCTATTCTGTTTACCCAACCATTTTGTCTTGTCGTATACTTTTTAACGTAACTACAGGTTTAGAAATTAGAAGGTATGGACTAATTAAAATAAAGATGATAAATCGAAATGGTTATCTAATAATCCACTGGAATTTCGTAAAAACGGATGAGCGTTTCGTGTTGCATTTAAAATCTGCTTCGGAAAATTTTCTTTCACTGAATTTCACTTATTTTGGTTCCTCCGGGAAGAGTTTATGCATGTTTACATACACACATGAAAAATCTTATGACCTTGATAGTGGCAGAAATTGTATTCGATGGAGGATCCGACTGATGCCAATTAACTAACTAAGAAGAGGAGTGAGAAATGTTTCAGACAATTTGTCGTCTCTACGGTCGCTATGTCCAATATTGTCCAATCCCAAATCCCATAATCCATCATAAGTAATTAATAGTACGGTTCAAATATTTTTGCTTTTATCTACAGTTCTACCCAGAATAATTGTACCTACTCACTTATAATTTCTTCTTCCTCATATAACAATTGTATCCTCTATGTAAAATCTTTTTCTAAAGATATGGATATCACACCATTATTTAGAGCGTGTATAAAAACGGTCAAAACTCGCAACAAAGCTTTTGGTATACAGAGCCCGGGATGTGAAGATAAACAGCGTATATTGAGGAGCAAAGCGAAGAGTGGCTTTGCGTCGGCAGCTAAAGATATAACATGTCAAATAACGAAATTACGAGACTTCCTTTTGGAGCACAGGGAAAAGTATCTGAGTTTCTTCAACAATGTTTCTGGTGACGAGATGACTGAGATTGAGAGAGATCAAATCGATACGGGCGCTCAGAGAATCATCAATACGTGTTCTCACCTGTTAAAAGAGTTTAGGAACGATAATCGCAAGTTAGCTGTATCCGAGCAGACTCGAGAATACATGGACTCCGTTATAGATTTGATAGACATGTATTTAAAATCTGTCTGCAAGATTCATAGCGAATTAAAAGCATTTAGAGTGAAACGCGCGCTTGATATTCGAAAACTATCACGGCTGGAGCTGCCACAAACTAAGTCCAGTATTCCTAATCCATTTATAACTGGAAAGGAAGCAAAAGAGACCGACTTCTCCATTGTACAAGATACAGATAATGTAAAAAGAAAGTTAGACTTGTCAGAGAATGACATAGCAGTTATGTCGGATGCAGAGGAGATGAGTGCCGAGGAGCTCCAGATGTTTGAGTCGGAGAATGTGCAGTTATTAAATGAACTTAACACTATGACAGAGGAAGTTAGACAGATCGAAAGCAAAGTACTGCATATTGCTGAGCTGCAGGAAATATTTACTGAGAAGGTATGGGACAAATTGAATTATTTGAACCATATAATATGCTTATACAGTCTAAAAGTTTGTTATTGTTTTGGTGACAAATCCTTATAGGTGTGCTACTAGGCTGCCGATGTATGGACACTTATTCAATTTGTTAGCCACTATTCATAACCTTACACAAGTATAATCAATCGGCAACACATTTATATCAAAACCCATTTACATATACATTACTGATGATGCCTAGACTCTGGTGCACATATTTATGTTTGCTAAGACTTGCTCACCTGCTCAGGGTTTGGTTGTTGAAGCATGGACAATATATATTATTCGATTAAAAATAGCCTTGAAAATTTCTCAGGGTATAAGCTATCACTGCTTGTAGCTTATAATTTCGACAAGATTAAAATCAATGCTATGTCTATTCTATTTTTTTTTTATACAACTAGATTGGCAAACAAGCATGCGGCACGCATCAGATGGTTTGCGGTCATCACAGCCTATTGACGCTCACAACAGCACGGGGATGTTATTTGTACACTGCCAATCTTGTGATGTAAGGATGTTTTGTCACAGTATCCAGTAATTTCTCTGCCATATCTCACCCTTAAACCAGAACACAGCTTTAATTATGAATGAATAATTATGTTTTTATATTTTCACAGCTGTTTACATTGTGTGGTTGGTTTTATATTTTCTGTAGGGTTTCTCATTCAGTGGACTGTATAACGTAGGTTTTCAATATTTCCAAGTAAACACGGCTAGATTTCTTTCTTGAGACTGTAGGCTGAGAATAGGAGAGAGGTTTCTTGTTCTTCTTAGATATTCTTTGCTGTTGCTCTCAATCGGTAGAATGACGAAAGTGCGGGGGGGCAGCGGTATTTCGATGCTCGTGTTGGTATGCCGTATGGTATGCATAATTACTAGGCTAGCCATACAATGTGCGTATATTTCTAGTTCTAAGTTGATACAATAAGGAATATGAATGAAATTTATTTTTCGTTTCAAATCACACATTTCTTCTTAGCCACACGGCTTGTGACGTCATCTGCAACGGCCTTTTAGTATGAATTGTTTTCAGGTCACATGATGAAATGCCACTTTCAAACAGCTCGCAAACTAATTATCCTAGAATTATTTTACTAGAAACCTTCCTATCTATATCTCCTCTTTTAAAATATGTTCTAAAAATTTTTCATGCATATTCCCTATTACGCAGAGCAGACATACATATAATTGTCTCTTCTGCAAGGTCAATAGCTCTACAAGTACATAAACACGATATTTATCTGATGGCAACACTACATCTTAACAATCATATACAAAACACTAGTTTAGTAAGACTATGGCTATTATGAATCCAATCTACCGGGAAGTTACATGTATAACCATTTTCGTACATAAATAAAAAAAATACCTTTTCATTAAGAAATAAAGTTAATTTTACTGTGTGCTGGCTAAATGATTAAGCTGGGGTATATACCTTTTAAATTATTACTCTTACAATTTTGTAGTAATGAAAAGAAAAAGTATTAATACCATGGGAAATTGTGTGTAGGGTATGCTTTGCAGAAGAACATCAAATCATGATGATTAGGAAACAGGATGATGCTAAGCAGACCTTATTGACGTGGTCTAGGGCGTCCTTCGTATCCTATGTACACCGATCCTTTCCCGTTGTTGCGAGTAATAACTGTGGTGGCAGCTGCCACGCAGCGTCAAGCGTATGACAAGAGTCTGGACGAATTTTATCTATGTCTCGTCCTCTGCTAAATTCATAGGTGTAAGTGCTATACTTATAGTCAGCAGTGTAATGTGAGAAAGTTATGTAGTAAATTGCACCATTTTTGTTATCTATTTCCAGGTGTTACAGCAGGAGCAGGATATTGACAGGATATCCACGACCGTGGTGGGCGCCACGGAAAATGTGAAGGACGCCAACGAACAAATAAAACAGGCTATCCAGAGGAATGCTGGTCTCCGTGTTTACATTTTATTCTTTTTGCTTGTTATGTCATTTACATTGTTGTTCTTGGATTGGTACAATGACTAGGGTTTATAAAATTAATTTAATTATATCCTTTGGATGTTTTATTATTTAGAGGTTTTCTTCAGTTCTAGATAACGCTGGGCCCACCAATGATGAAATGATTGATGGAATCTATAAAACCAAATTTATAAATTTTGAAAGAGATATAAATTATAAACTTTCAATATTCTGCCCAAATTTAACGTATATGTAATGTATATGTAAATGTACTCATAAATTTTAAAAAATAAAACCACTATAGAAGCATAGGACATGTAAAATGATATTTTAACATAAAAGTAAAACTTACCAGATGTTTTCAAATGCAAGTGTCTCTTGCAGTAGTTTTCGAATGAGAGGTAGGCCACGACGATAGCTCGGTCGTGCGAAGTACCACCACCTCACAGAAATACCGCAACCAAATAACAATTCCCTGTCGTGTAATATTCTTGTGTCGTAGTCGGGTCGGATGGCGTAAAGAAAGAAGCCTTGTAGTAGACTATACTTTATTATGATATACACAAAGCAACACCGCAATACTCGCGCATTAGTTCTGTCGTTCTGCGTTTCGACGGAGACGCCATATCGCAAGAATTAAGGCTTAGATTAGAATCCGAATCCTCATAAAATAACTTTTTTTTTTACATTAACTATGTAGTTGGCCCCTGTGGGCCGTTACTACGTCACCGGAAGGTAGAGGCGGGCGTAAGGCGCCACAGCCTGAAAAAGCAAAAAGCGATTGCCTAAAAGCCCCCTAGAGGGGTCGAACCTCGGCTTACAGTCGAACACGCGGCTTCATGCCTGAATGACGGCGTCTTATAAAAGCTAATACCAGATCATAGCAGAAGCATAGAAAAACTTGCCAGCCAGTACTTGCCTGGCCTGATTTCAGACTGGGGCTATCGTAACCGTTTCGATTTCGTACCCCACAAAACATATCAGCTCTGTAGGGGAATTTGCAGGTTCCGCGGATATTGATTATAAAAGGCTGTTAATTTACTGCAAATAATATTATTTTTTATTCTAGTAATATAGGCTAGCTGTACATATCGTTTTTAATGTAGTATATTAAAGCATTTTCTCGATAATTGGACGGGGTAAAAAGTTCATAACCAATTTTCGTAAAAATAAGTACTTGTCTCAATACTGGACACCTAGCTAGTCCCAATACTGGGTATCCGTATACGTTACAATGTTAAAATTATTTGTTCAGATGGAGAATTTACCGAAAAAACGGCAGAGGAATAAATGAAACACGGAGTCTATGCAAAATGCTTATAATATATATAATAAATAAAGAAATGGGATATTTACAGGACTCTAAAACCTACAGTATAGAGCAGGGATGTTACGGAGCTTCGATTCCGGTTCCGTTAAGTCGGAACTTCCGATTATTATTACACTTTCGGTTCCGACTTCGGCTCCGACACTTTTAAATCGAAGGTTTTAATCGGAGGCTGAAGCATAACATAGCGGCGGCGGCGGCCTGTGTCGACTGTTATGAACAGGTTCATACATGTCGCGCGGGGAATCCCCCCGACTCCCACTACGTGCACTCTATCGTCAATTATTTTTTCACTTGTTAATTTGTTACGCATACGACACGTTCATAGGTTATAGATATTTGTTTTGATTTTTGCGGCTTATGAGGGTGCACAAAGCTAAGTGGCGCCCTCATTTTGTTTTTATTAATAACGCTGTATTTAAGACCAATTTCTTGTTTATTTGGAAATATGCCAATTTTTTTTTATTGTTTGTGTTTTATTTTATAATTGAAAAATGAAATGAAAAAATTTGACTAAATAATGTTTTATTTGTCCTTAAATAAAAATTCTCTCTCATGCCACCACTTCTGATCCTGCCTCCGACTCCGATTCCGACTCCGATAAAGCAATTTTAAAAACTCCGATTCCGCCTTCGGTTCCGATAAAACTACCTCCGTTACATCCCTAGTATAGAGTAGTCAGTTAATATATATATTTTATTACATTATTCTAATTATCGTGGTTTTCAAAAAGTATCCAGTATTTGGTACATCTCCCTTAAAAGCTTACCAGATTTCCAGCTGTACTAATCTGATGATCCCCTGAAAATGTCATCAGCATCAATTTTCGAGTTCATACAAACATACATACACACATCCACTTTTAAATGTTAAGAAGATGAGAAGACGTTGCATCTCTTTCTTTTCCTATACCAATCCCAATATTTATAAGCGTGATCACATTATATGTATATGTGGTCCTACTTCAGATTTCTACTTTTTTAGTAGTTTTTGAACTTTACTAAATATGTTAGTTCACTTTACCAAAATAATGCTAGTGTATTAACATTTTTTTTTGATAAAATGACCAAAACTAAAAAAGCTATATAAAAATGGGTGCGTGTACTTATGTACGCGCGTGAGAAGTTATACTTCTCTGGCATTATTAAATAAATATTTAACATTAATAACCTAATAATATTTAGTATTAATAATATTAAATATAAGAAGAATATTAATTATAAGAAGCGTTATTGGAGTAAAATTAAAAAACGTCTATCAAGTAGTAGCGGCGATGTTTATGGAATGTATTACATACAAGTCAAATGTAAACTACAAATGTTATAAATTTTTTACTATAGCGCCATCTACCGGTAATATTGTGAAACATTTAGCCGCTTCAACCTGTACTTTTGTGTTAGTGATGCGCGCGCATCTTAAAATTTCACTCATCATTTTTTCATAACGCGTCTAAAGAAGTATAACTTCTAAAATAGTGCGTGTAGTCCCTCCGCGCGGAAGAAGTGAAACTTCACACTGTTTACTTCGCTATAATATTGGACGCTCCTCGTTGCTAACGTATAAGTATACTACGCGCATGCGTTCGTGTGCCACGCATTCACTCTCGCTCTGTCTCTTTCTATTCCCCTCCATGGTAGAGTTAAACGTTTAACGCAACCTTGTTGGAAGTCGCATTAGAAGTATAACTTCAAAAAGTTATACGTATATGTGGAGTAATAAAATAAGCACATAACTTTAACGTACTTTATAACAAAATAAATTGTGTAGCTTTCTATTTCGTGTTTGCGTGTCACATTCTCCGCTTCTCTCTCAGAAAGTCGTAGAGATCATCGACTTTAGATCTACCACGGCGATCTGTGCTAAAAAGAAATTTTAACCTGTAGATTATTCACAATAACACGTAACGCCATATTCGTCACGGAGTCGAAATCTTGACATGAATTCACGATTTCAGATCGTAATGATTTGACAATTTCATTCGTAAAATTACGACATTTTGGATAGAAATATTCTTGAGAGTTTGTAGGCTCGAGAACGCAAAAAATAATGGTAGTGACTAATGATAGTGAAATAAATAAGTACTATTATTTAAGGATTTTGAGTGCGTAAATATTGTGTAAAGTATAATATTGAAATATCCAATGTACATGTTGTGGAGAAAACAAGAGAAATTCTTCGAAATGAACGTGTCTGTAAGTACATTTATCTTAAGATGTAACGCCAATATTTGAGACATCTCCAGTCCCTATGAAGACTGGATTATTAATTTGTTCAAGCATAGGCTTACGCCTGATTTAGGTTAGGTTTCTTGGGTTGCTGCAACAACTGAGACAAAATTGGCATGCTCACCCTTATAGCAATACTTTGCTCATTAAACTTCAGTTAGGTACAGATAAGTTCAGATCAAACTTTACACTTTGAACTTTAAATCGGTCTTATGTAGTAACCAATAAGACTTACAACTGAACTTCAAGTTTTAAGCGAGATGAGACTCGCTTTAAGAATCTTCACTCTATGTATGCATATATCCACGAGACATTTTTTTATGCAACGTCGGGAGGAATACAAGCATACGGTCCACCTGATGTAAAACGGTTACTGTAGCCTATGAACGAGTGTAATATATTAAGTATCACTTGCATGATGCCACCTCTGCTTGCTTACACAGCAACTCATTAGGAGCTTACTGGAGAGTGCACTCACACGTAGGAACTCAACAACCCTCCAGAGCGTTGTTATTTGGCCGTGGTTTTCTGCGAAGTAGAGGTATGTACTTTCCCAGACCGGCTGCATTAATGCACCCTACCTCTCGTAACAAACACATAGAAATACAATTAATTTATTGCCACAGCTATTTGGCAAATTATGATACTTATATGTATGTATGCGAAGCTCAAGGCATGTATGCGAAAATCCTAAAGTAAATATTATAAATTATACCACACATAAATAGGAAATTAAAGTATTTAAGCTGAGTGAGACTGTTCCAGTATAGTTTCGTAGATCTGGCATCTGTTAGTTTTTTTAAGTGGTATACCGGTAGAGCAGAAGTGGTTCCAATGTCAACGGGATACCACTGGGTAGGTTGAATGAGGAGGATAAAAGGTAGAAGATGATAAGCAATTAAAGCATGCTTCACCCCCTTGTTTCTTAACAACGAACGATCCTGCTGAACGTAGCAAAACTATTTTTGTTTCATCTCTACATGGTTGAAATATCAAATTACACTAAACTAATTTATAAAGCACCATATGAGCATCAAATGATTAGCTAATTTGTAAAGCTCTAGGAATAATAGGGACTAGTGGCCCGGTAGACGAACAGATATGTCGTTGACACTTACGCCATTGTGTATGTTATAAGTTCCATCTAATTTATTACCAGCGAAAATAAAATAAAATGCTACGTAAATGTTTTTGAAACGCCAAGAATATTGATTTAATGCATAATTACATGTACAAGTATATATAAGTAATAATTCATTAGAATGTTATAGTAGTTGTTACATATTTCCCTGTTTTAAGGATATTTTTTTACAATCTCAGTAAATCTATAATATATTTACTTCCTAATAAAATATGATATTTATTTAGAGAAGTAGAATTCCCGCTCACTGAAATGCTACTTTCAATTCGAGAGAAAAACATTTCATTCGAATCCGTGGATAACTTCTTCCATTTTACTTGGAAACTGTGATACCAATTCCGTGTGACAAGTATTCAATTCAAAAATTGTCTGTATCAATGTGACCACTCCTGCTACACGATAGTAAAATAAATTATCAATATGGTAAATTTTCAGACACAGATGCAGTAGATTTACAAAAGAATACTGGTGACACTGTGGTTGTCATGAGTAAATAAAGCGCGCTAGGTTTTTCGTTTAGATTTGTTATCGTGTTCAATAAAACTCTTTGCTCGTTTCAGTTCTTTGGTTTATATTCAGATGTGTTTATTTTCGCTGCTCAATTAATTTATATTTTGTTATTAATTATTTATTCGCAAAGATACTTTTTAAATGGTCACAGCGTTAATGTCGTTTATAAAAAAGCTCCGTAAGATTGGGAACCGCGGAAGTTCTTCGAAGGAAATTGTAAAGGATATTAATATAAAATACAATAGTACACCCAGTTTTGAAGAAATGGATCCTATAAAATACATGAAAGAGCTGGGTTATGGATTTAACCCAGGTTGGTATAATTTATTGTTTCTTGTACAAATAAACAGTTGCCATCGCCGTCCCTGCCCAACCGCTTGTTTATTTATCTACGTCGATCTTTGTTTATAATACGAAATTTCACAGTTGTAAAAGACAAGGACAATCAAAGCATTAGAAAAGATACCTGCTATAATGTAACACTATAAGGATTAATTATTAAAACGTATGCTCGTAAAACTTATAAAGTTCTTTTCAAAATTCAGTGAAAATCTTAAAAGCTGAAATATATTACGCGTGCCGGCACATCTTTTTGTCAAGGCTGGTAAATCTTTTGTTATAAATTGTATTTCATTCTATAATAAATTACCTGAAACAGTTTCGTCCTATTCTATGTTTTCAAAAGGCACATCAAAAATACTCCTTGTAAAAGGGTTTATTACAGAATCCATGAATACCTAACTCACAAAGATGTCTGAGAATTATTCAATGCATGTATGCATATTTTATTATTACTATTTTATCACTTGACGTCATTATTATTATGGTATTGTTATACTGTCATAGATTTATTGTACCTAATGTCCATTGAAAAAAGACATACATTTCTTCAGGAATAGTTATTTTCGAAGTACTCGTAATTAAGAAAAACAAAAATTGAAACAATGAAAAATTAATAAAATATGATTATTTTAAACAAGTAAGAGGTGTCCAATTTGCCATTAGGCCCTTGCAGGCAGCAAGGGCCTAATGGCAAATAAATAATTTTTATCTTTGTAACAACCATATTCCAACATTAATTTTCAGGTGGCCAACTAAGGAAAATAGCAGAAGATGGTTTACCTGGCGATGAACCATTTCAGTTTAATGTGAGTGACCAACACCAAGAATGTCAAGCACATTATGAGAAGCTCGGAGATGCTATCACAGGGTACATCTACCATCTGTTGGAGAAACAGGAGAACCTTACACGTCTATCGGTGCCTGAAGGTTTTAGTGATGGAACTTTCATATTTGTGTCTCAGGACTATGATAAGAAGGATGTCTTGATGGTTCTGATCAATGGATCTGGAGCTGTGCGTGCTGGCCAGTGGGCTAGATCGTACGTATACGTTTATTGTAACATACAAGTCTGTTTCACACTCTGAAATTGAATTGTAGGAGAGTAAATTTGTTGTTTTGTACAAAGAGCCTATAATATTACTAGATATGTGTGTGTATGTAACCTCATGCAACTAGCTATGTGATCTAACGTTGATAAATATGTAATAAAAGTAAAATGTTAACATACTCACTGAAATGTTGCAGTGTGTCCATAGTGGGATTTGAGAAGTATTTCCACAAACTTAAGGGTCTGAAATGTTATGGCGTTGCTTGTGATTACCAGCACTTGGTGGAAAATGACAGATATTTTGCTATAAACAAAATTGGGGCTCCACAAAATGTTTTCTATTTATATAAGCTATAATTTGTCAACAAACAATATGGATTAATAAATACACATTTGGCAATAGAGTAGGTAGTTAGAGCACAGCAATGTCTTAAATAATTGAGATTGAGTATATATATAAAAAATAACTGGAAAGCTGTGTTCATGCCAGTGAGTGCGGCAATATATATATATACTCAATGTGTTGCAGACATCTTCACCAACACACAAGTCAGTGGCTAATATATTGTTAGCCGGCTAACTTGTCAGTTTGTCATAATCAGTCAGTTCAAAAAATAGTAATATTTCATAAGCAGCTATTTTGCAAAGTAGACCCTCAAATTGGCGAGTATTATTTAAAATTGGATTATGGACTAAACTGAAATTGTTTGTGCTCAGTTTAGCTGATTATTTTTATACAACTTCAGGAGGCATCCAAGCATTATGCTAAGTCTTAACTGCTTTGAAAGCTTGCAATCAGAAAGTATTGCTCGCGTGTCACACCTGTTCCTAACACGGCAACTACTTAGTAGATTATTGCTAACCCTGCTCACTTGCAGGAAGACGACAACCTTGCAAGTTATATGGTTGCAATTTTCTCTGTGGTGAATGTATTTCCCAAGTCCTAGTCTGGCTGCTTTTGTATTTGTTTACCATGTCGGGAGGTATACAAGCGTAAAGCCCACCTGATGTAACGTGATTACTGTAGCCTGTGTATGCTTGCAATACAGGAAGTATTGGTGCCCTACCTGTCTTAAAAACAGCAGAGCACAATTGTGCACACAAATGGCAACCAAACCCTCAAGGCTTGGCATTCAAGAAGCATTGCTAACTATTCTACCATCAGTCTTGTAAAATAGGCCGTTATATATTGAAACAATTATCAAAGTATTTGGATGGTCAACATTTCTTCCATGTTTTATATAATTTATTTTATATCACTCTACAGACTCATCATCAATGAATGTTTGGATATGGGAACCCAGATACCATATGTCCAACGAGCAGTCAGTAAAGGCTACGGAGTTATGATCTTAAATACTAATGACAACTGCCTGCCTAATGGTATGAAAATACCACACAGTGGAACAGCAGAGGAACATGCACGTTATGTTTGGGATACTTACATCTCCAAAGCAACGGCTTCGTCTGTAGTGATCGTAGCACACAGTTACGGTGGAGTGGTGACCCTCACACTGGCTGATCAGTTGAAAGATCAGTTTGATGAGAGGGTAAAGGCTATAGCGTTTACGGACTCAGTTCACCCTTTCTCCAATATAAAGAGCTCGCAGCATTTCAAAGAGGTGAGATTTTACTAATAATGTTACTGGAGTATTGTCGTAAGTTTCGCTTCATTATTATTACAAGAGGCCCGCTGATACATATGTGGCTTTTCCATAAGTAAATAGCAATGACTCAATATGATGTTTATGTTAGTTCTAATTGGTACATTATTTGTTAATTTAATTAAAGCATTGTTTCCATAATTAGGTAATTAACCAATTAATGGTATGTACTCATATATATGTATATCTAGGCATGCTCCATTGGTTCAGACATGTAGAAAGAATGCAGAAACATAACATACAATGTAATAGTAGAACACCAAGATTTATCTATCATGACTAAATTGATTGTTTTATCAGAAGGTGATGTCATGATTGTGCATAAGAAGAGCTATGAATGTTAAAGAAGCGAGTGAGTGTTTAGGGACGGAGTCCTGTGGCACTTGGTTCTCTCTGCTTACAATGCTAAGATAAAGATATATATATATCTATCTATCTTCAGTTTTTTGCAGTGTAAGCAGAGAGAAAATGAGTGCTATAAGATGCGGTTGGTATATACCTCGCTCGCTTCTTTAACATTCATAACTTTTTCAAGCACGCTGGAAACAAACAAACAGACAAATTATTAATTGAAGGACAAATATGAGAGTGTCAGCATATTATACTAATATTGAACATATACTATGTTTTACACTAGAAGATGAGTCCTTCAATAAAACAGCATCTTCACGTAGCAAGGTGAACAAATGAGATCACTTTATTTTAACACTGAAAACACAGCTGTATAATTGTCTGTGTCTACCAGTTGACTAAAAACACTTGTGGCTAAAAATTATATTATGGCAGATAAATAGAGCCGAGTTGTCAAATTAGGCAGGAGCACTTTTACAAATAGCCTGCCAATTATTGTATTTTTGATACATTACTGGGAACATTTAGATAAAAACACATTGGCAGTTGGAGTTTAGTATTTCATAATTTGTTATGATCTTAGTGTTTCCATATTATTTCTAACTAGCGAGCCGCCCTGGCTTCACACAGGTAGTAAAGCATAGTATGCCTACTAACATATTGAAGTTGATAAGGACTAATACTGTATATCCGTATAATATCTGATGACAGCTCCCAGTCAGCTTGACATTTTTAACAGTTACTGCCATATTTCAACCGATTTACACGAAATCTGAACAAATTATACACCTAAACCTCCTCAAGAATCACTCTGTTTATTGGTGAAAACCACATGAAAATCTGTTCAGTAGTTCTTGAGTTTATCACAAACAGACAGACTGACATGGTGTGGGACTTTATAATGTGCAGTGCAGCAGATGTAATATAGCTGCTAAATGTCACATGTTATATTTGTCATTTTAGATTAACAAATGGATCACAAGGATTGCAATTTTTGCAATCAAATGCCATTTTCATGAATAATTCAGAACATTCTCATTTCTAGATGACACTATTAATAAATATTTGGTGTTCACAATGCCATAAAATTATACTGGAAGTAATTTCCACCATTTCTTTGCAGTTGAGCAAATATGATGGTTATATGATGCTATGCAAGAAAATTTGCTTTTTGACTTATATATGTTTACATAATAATGGGTAATTGCAGTGATAATCTGTGCTCTTTTTTCGTTTCAGATTTCAAGGAATTGGATATCATCTTCTGCTCCTATAGATACTCCTATGAATACACCAGAATTTGACTGCACAAGGGTTTCAGCAGGTATACCATTAATATCACATCTGTCATGTTTTATGTGTTGCAGACTTTTTCATGAGTATAAATTACACTGTTTTCAGGCCATGCAAAACACGAGATGACATCTTATGCCTGCATTGAATCAGTTTTCAAGTTTATTGAAGAAAAACTTGACAAGAAGTAATTGTTGTTATAATGTTGTTGTCTGTTCTTAGGATTGTAAGTCATACACCTTGTTGACATTGTAAAGTGTGGTTTTATTATAAGATTATAGATTATTTTACAAGTAACTAGTTTCACTTCTTTTTGCCCTTCGAGTAATGTTTCATCCAGTGCTGGATATCTTGTTTGTTTGCCCTCACTCCTAAAACTGCAGATTTTGAATTAACATCTTTCATGACAAACGGTGAGAACCCAGCAATGTAATCAGGGTCCAAAGCATTAGTCTTATTCCTGGCCAGTTTTGTAGCAAACCTCTTGTGAATGTGTTGGTCCTCTGTGAGGATTGGGTATTGAAAGTGTTGGCCACCTCTTGGTGTAGGCAAACTGAATTTTTTTCCCCTGGCTGTCAGTGGTTTACGACCATTTATATGTATATGTTGATTCCCTTCCTCATCAATACTGACGGCTACTTTCTTTAAGGTGGCATGGCCACACTTTGGACAGAAGAGTTTAGTCATTACACTTGTGGTTTTGAAACATGTGGTACATCGAAAAATAAATGTGCGCAATTGCCTGATGACCCTGCCATCTATTGCAGTAACATTTAAACCAATTTGTTTGAGGACATTTTGCATTGCAAAATCTGATGTGATGCATGCTACATCAACAGATTTATCTTCAAATTCACCCATGTCCATTTCCTTTTTCTTCGCAGCCAAGTTTCCTGGTGTTATCCATTCGCCGCCATCACTGTCAGAATCCTCCTCATTGTCCGTATCTTCATCATCATCAGACACTTTAACAATTAATTCCTCAACGTCTTCTTCATTGGCTAAATCCATATTTTTAATCTGTTCACAAATGTCATTAGCAATTTTATCATCTTCATCATCATTAATGGAGTTAACTTGTTTGATTTCTTCATTTTCTGAATTCTCTGATGCATGTGGCTCATGTGTATTGATATCTTGAGATTTGATAACAATATCTTTGTTTACACTGTCAGTGGCTGTGACTTCTGTTGCTTGTTCGTGTTTGTTGGCGTGTTGATTGGCGTTCTGTGGATGGAGGTTAAATCCACCAATTCCACTTACCCTTACAGTTCTCTGCATCGTAGGTTCTGTTTTGAGGTGATCTGTGCCCAACTTCTCTTTCTCTAACTGATATGTCAGAGCCATAACCTTTATATCTGTAGCAGAGAGACTTGTGTAGTCTCCCGTTTTTTTGGCAAATTCTGAGACGAACTTGATATTTTCTGTAAATACATCTTTGATTTTCAAATCGTAAGGCAATACGACGAGTTTCTTACGTTGGCGATCGTTGGTGATTTCGTCGACGACTTCTTGTACGGAGTACACATTTTCGGCCAAGTCCTGTAGGTTGGCTGCCTTAATGAATGCTGTGGTATCTACTACCAAATGCTGAATTTTTTTCAACATTTTGATAGTTAAAAAGAGAAATGTAATAACGCACGTGTATATGTAATAAAGAAATAATGTTAACTCCGACGGAGCATATGACATTGACACGATTGGTTCTTTTTATCCCCGAGGGGAAATGCAAAGGGATCTAGCCCATACAGCCTAGTGTTCAGTTTAAAACCATTTGAAAATCTTAATTCTATGTTCCAGCTTCAGGAACTGTGCTGCAAAAATACTTGGGGACCTAGACACAATCAACCCAATTTAAATACCACCGTAAAACGATAGTGATTTTTACAAGGTTTTCATGATGAACTTATTCACGTCTTCCAAAAAGTGCACAAACGTGTTACATATATTTGAGTTTTCTCATTACTGTATAAGTTCACTAGCACTTATGTTACAAAATACGAACGAAATTGTCACACTAAACTAATTTTATACTAAATTGTAAAAATTTCAAGTGTACCTAACAACAATGTCACTCGTCAAAAGCTCGGAAAGTCTATTGACACGAACTGCAACAGTGTTGCCAGTATATGATGTTCATTTAAATGCAATACAAGTCTCAATAGCGAGTGAGAAAAGATATATATATAATTAAGAAATATAAATATTAACGATATTCTTATGTTCAGCCATGTCATAAAAAGTAATAACAGAAACTAATAGGTTTCCCACTTGATAGAAATCGTGGGTCATTATTAATAAAAAAAAAAGGTACCAAATATTGTTGTTAATATTGTACTATAACCGCTTGCAATTAGACATGGGCGCTTACCCGGTAAATACCTATTTTTTATCTACCCATTTTAAATTTATACTGGGTAAAAATTGAAAACAGTACAAAATGCTTGAAAACGCGTTATTTCAAAAATATAAAATATACATTTTTTTTGCAAAATCGGGAGGCGTATAAGGATACGGTGCATCTGACGGAAAGGGGTTACCGTAGCCTATGAACACTGGTAATACATTAACTATCACTCGCGCGATGCTGCCTCTGATGCTAACAGCAACTCCTTAGGAGCTTACTGGCGATGTCACTTACACGAAGGAACACAACAATCCTCCAGGGAGTTGTTAATTGGCTCTGGTTTTCTGTGAGGTGGAGGTACTTCAGCAGACGGGCTGCTTTGATGCTCCCTACCTCTCGTGATACTATTGAAACTGGAATACAATTCTAATGTTGTTTGATAATAAGATAGATTTACACGCTCTCTCAAACGAGGATAGTAAACGAACAGTGAATCGTTGGCAGAGAAATACGTTATAATGACTACAAAACGTATATATTTGATGATAAATATCACCTAAAAATTTAGTACCATAAACAAAACTCAAGTATCAAAATGGGTCGTATAAAATAGTAAAGCGCTCAAGTTTCACACATAGAGACACACCGTTGTAGTGTGCGTGTAGCATGAAGTAGCATCTCGCCGTATTTGCGATCGCTAAAGTTTCGAGTTGCGTTAGATGCGTGCACGCTCTTAAACGTTTTTCTATCTAAACGATATCGGGGGGCACGGCAGTGCCCCCGCCAAGTCGAGCGCGAAGCAAACACTGCAGTACCATCCTTTACTGGAACCATTTCGCCGCATTTTCAGGCCCCTATTTGAGAACCTCTGGATAAGACCAGAACGCAGAAATTTTCGTCATCCAGTAAGCTATAATCACATACTTAAAATCCAAAATTTCAAGTCTGTAGGTCATTTAGTTCCGAAGTTAAGCGAAAGCAAAGTTTCGCATTTATGACACTCACTCATGATCATCAAAATAGAACTAGTACTTCCCATAAACTCCGAGAGCTGAAATTTGGTACAGAGTTAGGGTTTAATGGCCACATAAAGGGAAAACTATAAAAACTAGGATAATCGAAGATCTGGAGTACCTGGTGACCCTGATTAGAAAACACAACAGCCCAACCAAACTATTAGAGATCGACATACCGCCTTTACAAAAAATGTTCAACTTGGTGGGCCGCTTCATTTGATGTCAAAAATCGAAGGTCTGAAGTATCTGATGAAGAACCCTCAGCTGGTCTCAGCTGTATTCGAGATATGGTAATGCCCCCTTTTACTCGTACTATGAGAAAAAAACTGTGTCAAATAAGAAAATCTAATAAAATAAATCAATATGCCCACGTTTCTACAAAAAGAAGTGAAATCCCACCAAAAACATTCTGTAAAAAACTAGCCAAGTCTCGACGGAGCTGCTTGTTTATCTCTAAAAAGTAATGAAATCTAGACAAAGTCGTGCCAAGTCTAAGGTTCCTTACTGCGATTTCTTTATTATTATAGTTAATGTTGTGTGACTTGGCCGTTGAAAGGTACACAAGGGTACAAAACCAGGTGCTCCATGACACCATTGCACCAATCTGTCGCCAGAATCGCTACCCATTGACGATGGAAAATTGCCACTTGGAAAACGTTGATTCAATAACCAGTCAATTGTAGGCTTGATAAAGCTGCGGATTTCAATAATACTTACGTATAAGCGAGCCTGAAACAAACAATATAAAAAAATATTTCAGTACAGACGGACTTCTAATCATTGATAGATAGAAGTCCGTATGTACGTCTATTTTATGTTGGATCGGTGGTCGATTTGACGCTCCAAAAAGAAGAGAGCAGAAGTCACATTGTCAATGCTGAATGCATGTGTTGCACAATCAACAACAGCCTAAAATGAGACACTAGCGTCCAATTACCAATACCAGTATGGGCTATTATCTCGCTTAATAAATATAGGTAGTTACAACAGACATAACATTATTACGTGTAAACAAAATTGACTTGTACCCACTAACGTATAAAGAATTTTCAACGGCCAAGTCACACAACATTAACTATAATAATAAAGAAATCGCAGTAAGGAACCTTAGACTTGGCACGACTTTGTCTAGATTTCATTACTTTTTAGAGATAAACAAGCAGCTCCGTCGAACCTTGGCTAGTTTTTTACAGAATGTTTTTGGTGGGATTTCTTTTTACAAATACCATTAATGCTGTAGATAATGACTTTTCGTTTTGCTTACGAAACTACCCTATTCATAGAAGAAAAATATCTGCCTCGAAATATTTGTATCGGAAAACAAAATTCACTGAAATCGGCCAAATATATAATAATTTAAGTGTGAAGGTAAATAAACAATTAATCGTAAAATGACCCTGTGTCTTATTAGAGTTTGAACCTAGAAATCCTTTAGGTTATCTACGTCTTGTTACTTATAAAGAAACCATCTGCCGACGTTCCAAGACACACATCGTACCTACTGTAATTAAATTCAGATTCGTGGCGTGGAAGCATAGATAACAGAAACAATGGGAGATGTGACATACCACGCGAGTTTACACAGGGACGGTTGTCGCCGAGTTTCACCCCACCATAAAACACTCACACACTTAAATAAATAAAAAATATCATTCTACGCACACAAGTACAACGACACACATTTGTTAAGACGCTGTCATTGGATGTTTATTTAAACTACACCCAAGTAAGCACGCACTACTACATTTATAAAGCGGCAGAAACAAGCGACCGTATCTCGAAATTGTACACACAGTGAACGAATAATATTACTCACTTTACATTGCGTGTTGGTAAACGAGCGGTGGCGACTGCGTAATGGTAGAAAAGCAATGTATGATTAAGAATGAGAAATTTGATATTTATAATTTGTATCGTGGTAAGGCCCTGGTAGAAATGGCGTCGGAGAATTTTTGAAATTAATTCTGTATTTATGCTTATAAAACGTAATATTATTTGTACTTATAGGTGATAAGTGATTGCATTTGATTTAAAGTTAACCACTGCACGTCTATTTTTGCAAAAAGGCAACAGCACAACTTGGCATTTTGCTAAAACAAGGAGCAACGTATCTCAATCGAACTTGATTGCAACTAACTAACTGTTCTTGGCAATGTTCTCGTTTTGAGCATATTGCGGCGACACCAACCACGCCCCCTCGTCACATCTCCCGTTGTTTCTGTTATCTATGCGTGGAAGTTTCAAACTGACCTTTATGTCGTAGGTCCGAGTTTTGTTGTGCATGTACAAATGCACAAGCGAATCATCCGTTAGATTAGATCCGATTTCGGACGTTATAATTCCGTGTATAAAATAGTGCATATTATTATAAGAAATGTCCTAGTTGACGTCTATATATTATCTATCTTCTTTCTTGATTGTCTGTCGGTCGGTGATAGTTGTCAAATAAATCTATTACCTTGCCGTCTGTTTTTGTCACTCGTTGGTGCTATTACAATTTTAATATTAACAATTTTTGTAAACTGATATTAATCTGTGACAGTCCCACATATTCTGTATTTGCACTTTCTGCTATATAACTGTTATTTCATGCAATTCGGCTTTTATCGAAAAATGTTCATTTGTAAACAAATTACGAAATAATTTTGTTTGTTTTGCTGATGTAAGGAAGAAAGTAATAATATAATAAAAGATGAGTTCGAAGAAAGGTAAAGGACGTAATTTTGGGAACAAACATTTTCCTATTGCCGAGTCCGTGAGTATAGCCTTGAAGATTCAGCTGGACAAATTTCTCAGCGATGAAAATGAGACTGAACTTAAGTTTCCGACATTCTTGTCTGCCCAAGAACGAGGTTTCATTCACGAGACTGTCGCTAAATTAGGTCTGAAGTCAAAATCGCGCGGGAAAGGTAAGATGCCTTTAAATTGGATCATAATGTACTAAAATTTCTTATGAATGTTAATGTAATAACTTTTAATAGAGCTAGACCGTATATAAGCAGCCCAAGTAGGAAAGTACCTCCACCTCACACAAAATCACAGCTATTAATTTACTGGAGAATTGCAGTGTTCCTGCGAGTGAGTGAGGTTACCATAAGCTCTTGCATAATTGCTGTGTTAGTAACAAGAGTGGCAAACATGAAATGGATACTCCTCGCATTGCAAGCATTTATAGGCTATGAACCATTGCATCTGGCGGGCTCATATTTATAAAATTAGTGATCCCATTGCACAATTTATTGAAATGGAATCACTAATTTTATAAATCAAGAAAAATACCTACTGTAAAAAATATGTGCCACTAAGCTGTGGTATTGCTTGGTTTTCAAGATATTTAGTACCATAAACAAATACCTACCTACCTATGTTTACCTATATATGTTTCTTGTTTAGTTTTAGGTTATGATGTTATGAATTTATTATTTTTCATAAAATTAGGTTGTAAGGTCTATAGATTTTTAATTACATGTTATTGCACAATGTCTGAGTACCTTTTGAAATATGTTGCCCTCCCAGACGCACTTCTAGCTATAATTCATCCATAAACTGAAGAAATATGATCTTTAACCACTCGAGCACCGTCTGGTCATATATGACCAGGCGCTTATGGCGGAATGCATAGAAACGTGTATATAACGGGCCTTGAGTGGATATTATAGATCATATTCCTTATATATACATATTACATGTCAAGTTTTTTTGTGAAGTTACACAATGACATGGCTTAAGTATGTTGGGTTAGTAAATTCAGTACCTACGTTTTCCATGAATGTTGTATTAGCACTTTAGATTTTGGATTTTTGTATTCGATGACACGTGGTTCTGACTTCTGTGTGATTCAACTGTAATTGGTCTCTCTTATGATTTTTTTTTTGTCATCTGGCTTATGTGATATAATATACCAGTATCTTATAGGCACAATTTTCTAGGATTGAGTTCTTCAAATTGTATTTATATTAATTGTATGCTTTACTTTTATCGTTAATTTTAAACTTATATGACCTATGGCGCCGTAGTTTATTCAAATGTTCAAACTTAAAAATTAAATGAATTTTATTATGGTTGAATTTCGACCACTGGGCGACCACTAGTTATATTCAAAATTTAATGTATCAGTAACTAAAATAAATATTCATTTACTACAAACACTATTTAATGAGGTGTTACAGTAAGTAATGCAAACTTTGGTGAAATTGAACAAATGCAAAATGGCAATCTATTGAAGTGCAATGTGATTTTCATAATATCTACGAAATTTCACTATAATAAGCAAAATTTGTCAGTTTTTATATCAGTTGATAGGCTTGTCATTGAGCTAAATTGTGTAAGTAGTTAAATTTACACAAAAAATGTAAGATGAAAGGTTAAGTTCCCCAAGTCCAGGATAGTATATGTGTATCTTTTAAAGTTGATTTTTAATAACCATTTTTATGATATTTAAATCAAACTTGTTTTGAAAGAATGCTTTTTTGCGAAGGTGTTTTTACCAATATAGTATTAATTCTCTCAATATCTAATCCCATTCATCTATCAAGCCATCCTGAGATGGCTCTAGATAATTAGTGCTTATGGTGCTGGAACAGTTTGTTGTATGATAAAAACATAAACTTTCCATAAATTCTTATTTATTACTGGCTCAGTTACATAACTGATTGTTTTTGTACAAAGTTAGAATGTATACAAACACATATCTATATAGCCCTGTTAATTTGTCAATTTTCAAGCAGCTTACTGGTAACTACTCAATCATAGGAATATGACAACATAACAGGTAGTTGTTATTTGTTTACAGTTTTTTGTGAAGTGGAGGTACCTCCCCAGTTGAAGTGCAGAGGTGTGTTGCGCCGTACTCACCCTCTCTAAAATTACCTGATTTTATATCTACACAGTTTGACATTTGTCATTGTAATGACACAATTTGTATTCAGCGTTTAACAGCCACTTTGTGTGTTCTACTCATTGTATATTTTGTCAGTCTTTCAATATGATGCTGACAGCCTCGTTTTACTGCTGGTTACTTAGTGGTTTAAAAAAAAAAATCGATACGGGAATATCGCAATATTAATTAGTGTATATATGATACAATGTCATATTTTTTCAGGTGTTAACCGATACCTGACGATATACAAACGTATCGGCTCCACCATCATTCAAAATGATGCCAAGTTGATTCTCGACTCAAACATGAGGTGCAGCATAGCTGAACTCTCAAATGCATTTCCAATCACAACTAAGGAGAAGGACGACTTGAGCTGTTGTCCTGAGAAGGAGCGAAGCCCGCAACTGACCCACAAGTCCCTTGGACAGTTGAATAATGGAGTTCCACAGGTGAGGAAGTTGTCGGCCGGGTAAATGATTGAACAGGGTTTCTCTGTGGGTAGGATCCTTACATAAGGGGCCGTCCATTAATCACGTGAGGCTCGAAAGGGGGAGGCGGGGGGTTCGGCAAAAATCACGAAATATCACAAGGGGGGAGGGGGGTGTAATAAGATATCACGTGTATTTATTTTTTATAACCTAATTCGAGCAATAATAGTCTAGAGATGTACAATGTTCGTTCGTTCGTCCTTCACGCACCCTCACGCCACGATCGATCGGCAGATCGAGAGAGATTCTCTGCGAAAATGATGACGCCAAGTGACGTGATGAAACCGACGTTGAGCTTCAACAGAGCACAGTGCCAACAACTGACTTGCAAAGATGCTTGTTCAGTTGTAAGTGTTGAAGAAAGTCTTGGTAATCCATGGTCCGAGGACTATTTACATTAAATATGTTCATGTATTAGTACAATATATGTTTTCGCGTGAATACACCATTCCTTTAATATTATATTTATGCTAGTCAAAAGCAACCTTTCTGTCTAGTCATTTTTATTATGGTCCTTAATTTTCTAGAATAAAAGTAGATTATACTGTATACCTGTATTTAAAGATAATATTCTAAAAATTTTAGGATTCTTTGTAGGTACTAAAAATACACGTGATTTGAGGGGGGGGGGGGGGGGTTAGTCTTAAACCTCACCACGGATCACCAAGGGGGAGGGGGGAGTTAAAAAATGCTAAAAAAACATCACGTGATTAATGGACGGCCCCTAAGCATTGAGAAGTGAAGTGCATAAAGAACCGACTTATTAATACCGTCTGCTCTATTTCTGTCTGTTAATTGGCTACGGTACCCGCTTTACATCACGTGGGCCGTATGCTTGTATGCCTCCCGATGTAGTATAAAAAAAATCAGGCAGGCTATGTGCTTGTTTGCCACCTTAGTGGTATAAAAAAATCTAATGACACGGGAAACTGGATAACGCCATGATGAAAACCTACACCACAGGTTTTTTCTTGACAAACATTTATTTTATTAGGTGTATTGATTTCAGGTCCCTAATACAACGTACAACCCCGATCTGCTGAAGTTCAGGGACAAGTTACCAGTCTACGAGCAGAGACAAGACTTGATTAACGCCATCACTCATAATCAGGTAAGCTGGCGGGCAAACTGTCGCTGAGACGAGCTGGGGGAGTTGTAGACTATCCCAAGCATGAAGGATCGAATCGAGAACCGATTACATTTTTTTTTATTCTACTTCAGGAGGCATACAAGCATACTTGTAATATATCAAGTATCACTCTCGCGATGCCTCCTCTGCTTTTTACACAGCAACTCCTTGGGAGCATGGTGACCTCACTCACACGCAGGAACACAATAACAGTCTAAAACAGTCTAACAGGAGTTGTTATTTGGGTGCGGTTTTCTGTGAGGTAGAGGTACTTCCCCAGACGGGCTGCTTTCATGTGCCCTACCTCTCTTAAAGAGATGATTTTACATATTAAATAAACTCTACGGGTCGGGAGGTAAGTAGCACGTTCACCTCTTATTGGCTAGTTCGCGGATCAACATCGCGTTACTTATCGGCTTATTGGTTAAAATATCCTTCCATTGGTCAGTAGGCTCAAAACGATAAGATATTTAGGCCCTAAAACACAACCTTTCAGTGAGCCTTCATGCTACACCTATTGGCTTGTGATCCCAAGGCTTTTAACAACCACACTTTTTTTTTCTTCTTTGTCTCACACGGAATTGAGCCCTTGAGGTTAAAGCCATTGTGTGTTCTACCGATTGTACAACGGTACAAATAGGTGAGACAGTGTACCCACACAGACGACTTTTGTACAAAGCCTCCTTGTGATAAAAGTTATTTTAGATATTAGTAGCATAATGGCGCTACCTCCCTTTAAATTGAAATAAATTATTTAAATACACTTTTCAGATATATTTTTTAAAGGTACTGATTTAATTTTTTATATAGAAAGTGGAAAGCAAATCCTGATATTGAAAGGAGACTTATTATTGTCGAGATAAATGAGCAGTTTTATTATTATAATATAATATATACATTAATATATAAATATAATAGTATATTAAAAAATAAATAAGCATGCAACCTACTTGTTGTAAAGTGGTTACCATTGACTATAAAGGCTTAAAACATAAGTGGTACCGTTCATGCATTCACCTACGCTGCTCCTTATGAACTTACTGGTAATCTCACTCATTCGCAGGAACAAAAGAACCCTTCGGAGAATTTTATTTATTTATATTTCTGTGAAGTGAAGATTCTTCCCTAGTTGGGCTGCTTTCATGCGCCCTAGCTTACGCTAGAGCCTTATTTGTCATTTAGTACGGTACGCCATGTGCAGGGAGATTGGCTATGACGAGTTCGATTCCCACACGAGACAAACATTTGTGTGCATCGACATGTCTGTTTGTCTTAGTCTGGATGGTTCAAGAGAGGTAGGGCTGCTGAGATGCGAGCAGTCCGTTTGGGGAAGTACCTCCACCTCACTGAAAACAGCAGCCAAATTACAACTCTCTAGATGATTGCTGTATTCCTGCGTATGAGTGAGGTCACCAGTAAGGTCCTAAGGAGCTGCTGTGTTCGCAGCAGGCGAGGCATAGCGCGAGTGATACCTAATATATTTCAAGCGTTCATAGAACCGTATGCTTGTTATGCTTATGCCTTCCCCATAGTGTATAAAACTGACCCTAAAGATAATAGTGGGCCACGACAGCCCATCACGTAATACGGGTCATATTTATAAACCAGACAGGTTACATTAATTTTCGCAGTCATAGATAAACCTGTATATTTTTTTGTCAGGTGATAATTGTGGCAGGCGCTACAGGGTGCGGCAAGACCACGCAGCTTCCGCAGCTGGTGCTGGACTACTGTCAGGAGCACAAGCAACCCGCAAGGATATACTGCACGCAGCCCAGGAGGATATCCGCCGTATCCGTTGCTGAAAGGGTATGGACACTCTTAATTTTATTACTCGTACTGCGGATATGTAATATTAGAGAGAGAGAGAGAGAGTCGGTCTGAGAGAGTGTCGGTGTTAAGATAAGAAAGGGCATGGGCAAAAACACATGCTCCGTCCGAGACAGAATGCTGAAATAGATGTAGAACGCAAAATTGGATGTCGGAGTTGAGGAAAGCCAAGCATCTACCTCGACTAAACCTGTCGTATTTTATCAGAAGGTAATGTCGTGAGCCCTAGAAGCGTACATACAAAAGAACAAGGAATGTTAAAGAAGCTAATGAGATGTGTAAGGACCGCGTTGCTCGGTTCTCTCTATCTACCCTACATAGAACCTGCCGTTAACCTATAAATAAATAGACAGATACACTATGGATATGTCATTGCACACCGCGTGTACACGATAACACTTAATGGTACATCATAGGTAAGTTAAATATGGCGTTAAATGTAGAAACATATTAAATCAACTTTTCATGTAATTTTCTTGATAAAAGAGACGTTATATCAATGAATACTATTTTACAATTATTAAAATTAGTGATCACTTGTCTTTGAAAACGCAACGTGCTAAATCTGTTGGCTAGTATTTATTATGTGTACACGCTGCAGGGCGCAGTTCCTAACCGTTATTGGTTTGGTCGATTGTGAAGCTATCGCGATGTATTCCTATGGCCGAGTAAATGCAAAAATGCACTGCAGGCGCGAAATTACCGTTATCCCGTTTCGTAATAGACAGTTAGGTAATTATGACGAAGTTAACGATGCTCTCTCTAAAGTTATGCATTGGTTTAATGTTAATAATCTGGTTTCAAATGATAAAAAGACTAAAGTAATTAAGTTCTCAACACCTAATGTAAGACAGGTGACTACCAATGTACATGTTAATGGAACTAATTTAGCCCCTGTGGAGACAACTGTGTTCTTGGGTATAACAATTGACTCCAGACTACAATGGGGCCCACAAATTGAAAAATTATCAGGAAAACTAAGTTCTGCAGCCTATGCAGTGAAAACTATTAGACGGCTCACTGATGTTGATACGGCTAGAATAGTTTATTTCAGCTACTTTCATAGTATTATGTCATACGGAATTCTTCTTTGGGGTAACTCCGCGGACATTAACACCATCTTTTTATTGCAAAAGAGAGCCATAAGAGCTATCTACAAACTTGGTCCCCGTGAGAGCCTTAGAGAAAAATTCAAAGAAATAAATATTCTAACAGTCGCATCGCAATATATCTATGAAAATCTTTTGTATGTCCATAAAAACATAGACTCATTTTGTAAAAAGAGTGATACTCATAACATAAATACTAGATATAAGCATAATCTTGTGTTACATGCAAGCCGTCTCCACAAAATAAGTAATTCTTTTATGGGGCAATGTATACGGTTCTATAACAAACTTCCCAGCAATATAAGAGAATTGTCAATAAACAAGTTTAAAAGTACTATTAAAGCCAAATTGTGTAGCAGGGCATATTATAAAGTATCTGACTATATTAATGATAAAAATGCCTGGGATTGAGTCGATCCAATTATAATGTAATTAATAAATTATGTAAATTTGTTTGGATACCAAAAGAGGGATGCCTGAGTTTTTGGGCAGTATTTTTATCAGTGCTCACCTAGTCATGAACTGCACGGTAGGGAAAAAAATTGTGACGATTCCAAACAAATGTAGCCATTTTTACGGAATAAAAAGATTTTGACTTTGACTTGTAATCCATTAGGATTGGTAAAATACGCTACCTAAGGCCAAGGGTTTTGTGAAAATATTGATCTTATCATGGAGCGACAGTCGTTAGATCTCCACAACCCAGTATAAAACCAGACCTTTCCTAGGTCACATGTCTTGCGAAATATAATTTCTTGGACGTGTGGGTTTTATCACCATGTTTCCCTCCACTGCCGCGCAATGATAATTGCAAATGTGTCCTCAAACACGGATTTAGTAAGTACATGCCGTACTAGTATTCGATCGAGAGACCATTCGGTTAATGCTTTATCTATCGATTATGCTATCACAGCTAGTAGATGGAAAATTCGCTATTGTACCTTAAAAAAATCATTACATAATGTTCAAAATGTAAGGGTTTACCGTCATCTCTCAAGTCAAATTCACCCGCTCGTGCCGGGGGTACACTTAGGTTAGAGGAGATGGAAAGAGAGTTTCTTTCCTATTTCATATCTTATTTCTTATATCTTCCACGTAATTTTTCCTGTTTATCTTTTGCCCATCGCGACTGTCTATCTCGTGATATTTGTTTATAAATTCGCGAATCGATTTTCACTTTTATCTATTTTCTGTCTTTTCTATTGGACCTATTTTTTCTATAATATCTAACGGAAATATGGTGAACTGCTTGTATATTAAATAAACAGTAAGAATTAATTCGCTAGTAAGAAGACAGTATATTCAATATTGTTTTCACAAAAACATGTGTTTAAGTATTGATGGTTTTTTTGGCAGGTAGCTTATGAGCGCATGGAAAAGATAGGCCAATCCATCGGGTACCAAATTCGCCTGGAGTCCCGTGTCAGTCCGCGCACGGTGCTGACCTACTGCACCAACGGGGTGCTGCTGCGGACGCTCATGGCTGGAGACACCGCTCTGACAGGTCGGTATATATGGAAACAATATACGCGTGTAGCTATCCTTAGGCCGCCAGTAGTCGGACTGCGTGAAACCGCATGCTTTGTATTAACTGCACGCGGTTGTACTCTACTTCATTCAGTTTCCACTGCGTGCCGAGCCCTATTGATGTTATTCCTTGTTTTCTCTAAGCTCGGTGACGCAGTGGTGAATCGCGCTGTTACATTACTTTGACACCAACGCTCGTGGGTTCGATTCCCACACAGGACAAACATTTGTGTGCATGAACATGTCTGTTTGTCTTGGTCTGGGTGTAAAATGTACACATATTCCTTTGTTCGTGTTTTGGTCATGAATTCTAAAGCTGGACAGTACAAAATCACATACTAAAATTAAGCCTACAAAATAATCCAAAACATTAAAACCATATGTTCAACTTTTGGTAACTAACTTCTTAATTTCACTGAAATTCATCGCAGTCGTTTTGTTTGATCCCTAAGCATGTGTTTATACATTATGATTCATACAAAAAATGCTCTTTCTCCATTAGTTGAACACTGTTCATGTATTGGTTCAAGAAAAAAAATATTAATCCATTACTTGAACAGTGAATTTCTCTAATAATATTGAAAATAAATACAATACGTATCAATATAATCAATGCCGAATATACTAAGATTTGATTCCAATCAAATGCATTCATTTCTGTCCTAAATTCTCTCCACCAGACGACAAAGTTTTTTCGAATCAATTTCTTCCATATTTTCCAATGTTTTTTTAACTTTAATCACTTGATGATTTGTTTAACAGTACATAAATATATACATAAAATGTACCAAGGTTCGTAATACGCAGGGGCGCACACGCACGTATTAACTCACGTACAACGCTCGGTCGGTAACTTTATTTTTATATTGGCTTTAGCTTTATCTTTCTTTCAACTGGTACTTAATGTATTACAAGCTTTCATAGGCTACGGTAACCGCTTTAGATCACGTGGGCCGTGTGCCTTCCGACGTTGTATAAAAAAACTCAGTTAAATCCTATAGATACTTCTATCTCATTCTCTCGCACGTTAAATTCTACAGATGTATGTTTGTCTCTTTTTAAGCGGACGAGCGTAACGGTATCATATTTTGTTAACGCGTTCACTTGATTTTACTCGTCATAAAATTTCTGTACCGGGCCTTGTAACTTAAAATCGTTTCTTAAGGAGTAAACTCCATAAACAGACTAGTGAGTACGTTAACTGTCCGAATGCAGTACAATGGCAGGCTTAATGTATGTATATGTTACATAGTGTCGTAATGATCATTGCAGGCGTAACGCACGTGTTCGTGGATGAAGTGCACGAGCGCGACAAGTTCAGCGACTTCCTCCTGATCGCGCTGCGCGACGCCCTGCCCCGACTGAAGGATCTCAAACTTGTGCTCATGTCCGCTACCATGGACACGCAAATATTCTCCAGGTAAGTGGATGTGGAAACTTTTAATTCAAATAAATGTAACCCACATTTATTTAAATTAAAAAACTGCTTACAGTATGCCCCGGATTGCGTGCGTCATACTGTTAATTGCTATTTATTTTTGAATGATGTTTTTCCCAATTACGTTTCTTTTTTCATTTATGCATTTATTTACTGCCTCAAGAAATGGTAACAGGCATTTTGAACATAACTGGATCATATACAAAAACTCCCTGGGATCTGAGAACACGTGACGTAATGTGTCTATGTAAACAAACTATGAGCTTTATGTAGCTTTTATAAGCTGTTATTGTAAATGAATTCTATTTGTAAGTTTGTAACACTTCTAACTTGTTTTATTTGTAGCACTCGATTGCAATAAATTGAATAAATAACAACTTTTACGGCTGATAGTTTGTTTACACACAAATGACATCACGCGTTCTGAGACCACACAATGCTTACGTGTCATTTTTTAATAAATAGTTTTATTTTTATCGTGATAAATATCCATTATGATTAATTTGAATCAATATTTGAAACGTCCGATCCCCTATCGACATATAGGCACGCGATCTCTCACAATGCACAAACATAAGTTATAATAATCAGAACTTTTATTGGTGACACGAATTCCTGTTGTAGGTATTTCAACAACTGCCCGGTGATGACTATCCCGGGCCGCCTGCACGAGGTGCAGCGGTATTACCTAGAGGACGTCCTGAAGATCACGCAGTACCGCACCAAGAAGATGGTGCAGGTCGAACGAGAGCTCCGGAATAAGCTGAAGTCGGGGCAAAGCTACTGGTCACATCTGGAAGGTACTCTATGGTCATTTACAATAGTTCTAGCGGAATACTCAGCTAGGTCAAGATATAATTAGTTGAGTGGTTCTACGTCTTCGATCAAAGTTACAATGACTTATAGAAATAACTTAGAGAATGATATACTAGATCTGGCTCGACTATATTTGGGCGTTTTATGTCCCGGCGGGTAGAGGAGAACTGAGTACCTTAGGTGAGAGATGGATTGAAATACAAGATGACTTAGCAGATATATATAATGAACGAGAGATGCGTAGATGCTTTGTGTGTGACAGAGATTAAGCGAAAGGGAACCGACATTGAAGTTCTTTCCGGTGGCATGATAGCCCTGAGGTCCGGTGTGGTCCAGGACGATCATGCCAGCACTGGCGCAGATGTCGTAGGAACACGTGACTGTAGTCTCTCAAAACCAGAGGCTAAGCGAGATGACGTGCTTAGTCTGGGGCGATCTAAATAAATATATAATTATGTACATAGCTCGTACACTCTAGAAACCCCACTCGATAATTACGAATATTTAAAATAGAAATTAAACAAAGTCACCTGTTAGTATTGTCTTAGGTTTTCGCGATTGTGACACATTGAATTAAACAATTTTTAACGGAAGTATCGCGTTTTTTATTTATCTCTTATCTTTCTCTCTTGTGTCTTCCTGCGACCACGGACGCTGCAAAGCGTTCGAAAAGTCAGGTTCAACAAAAAAAAAAAACACGCGATATTTGTTAAAAATTGTTTAATTCAATGTCACCTGTTCTTAATCGGTACGATTACCATTGAAATGAATTATCACCACTTCTATTATCACGTATATCTTTATTAGTATCTCGATTTATGTATTTCTTATCCCCCAGTAAATTAAATAATGATTCAGGACAAAAGAACAAAGAAGATGACACTACAAACAATAGCAAAGACAGCGGCGAGGACAAGGAGAACGCGATAGACCCGGCGCTCCAGGCCGACATGGACGGGTTCCTGCAGGACTGCTTCAAGGAGGGCAGTCTGGTATGTCCGCTGGGTGACGTATGAACAAAACGATTTTTCTTATACAACGTCGGTAGATATACGCATACGGCCCACCTGATGTAAAGCAGTTTACCGTAGCCTATTTACGCTTGTAATATATTAAGTATCATTTACGCGATGCCTCCTCTGCTGCTTACGCAGCAACTCCTTAGGAGCTTAGTGGTGACCTCACTCACACGCAGGAACACAACAATCTTCTAGGGAGTTGTTATTTGTCTGCAGTTTTCTGTGAGGTGGAGGTACTTCCCCAGACGTGCTGCTTTGATGCGCCTCTTAAAACATCCAGACCAAGACAAACAGACATGTTCCTGCACACAAATGTTTCTCTTGTGTGGGAATCGAACCCACGAGCGTTGATGTCAAAGTCGTATCATTCTCGGCCGAGCCACCGAGTTCGTCGTATTAACATTATACATGAACATTTGATGTCTGCATCTTCCAAAGATTGATAAGTGGAAAATGCCTTATTTGCCTATCACCGCCGCCGTGATCCTGGCGACCACAAAGTCGTAACAGGGGTGTCGCGGTGTGGGTCGTCAATTCGACATACTTATAATAAGTGTGTGTTTGCGTGCAGGACTCCTTCAGCCAGATTCTGTACATGTACATGTCGGAAGGAGTGCCGGTGGACTGCGCCACCAGCGGCGAGCGGAAGACTGGGCTCATGGCGGCGAGCGCGCGCGGGGAGACCGACACCGCCCGCCAGATACTGGCCATCGGTGGGTGACGACGTGGGGACGACGAGGTTTTACACGAGGCACGTACATACTGATCAATGTCTTGTCCGTTCGCAGGTGCCGACCCCGCCGTCAAGGACAAGGACGGCAAGACCGCGTACGACTACGCCGTGGACAACGGGCACACGGAGTGCGCCTCGCTGCTGGCCACGTACACCCGCGGACACGAGCCGCCCGCCGCCGACTCCGACCACGCCGCCGACGACTTCCTGCTCGACGTCTACCACCACTCCGTATCTGAGGACAACATTGACCATGACCTGCTGCTCGCGCTCGTCAAGCACGTGCACCTAACCATGCCCAAGGGCAGCGTGCTCGTATTTCTGCCCGGCTACGACGATATAGTCACGCTGCGCGATGCTATCCAGGGCTGCGCCGAAATGAACGCCGCCAAGTATCAGATCTTCACGCTGCACAGCAACATGCAAACGCTCGACCAGAAGAAGGTGTTCAACCCGCTGCCGAACGCGCGTAAAATCATTATCTCGACCAACATCGCAGAGACGTCCATCACCATCGACGACGTCGTGTACGTGGTGGACTCCTGCAAGGTGAAGGAGAAATATTACGAATCGGGCGCCGGCGTGTGCTCTCTGCAGTGCGTGTGGACGTCTCGCGCCTGTTGTCAACAGCGCGCGGGCCGAGCCGGCAGGACGCAGCCCGGCCGCTGCTGGCACATGTGCTCGCGGCGTCGGCACGCCGCCCTGCCGCTGGCCGCCACGCCTGAAATGCTGCGCGTGCCCCTGCAGGAGTTGTGTTTGCACACCAAGTTACTAGCGCCCGGCACCACGCCCATTGCGGACTTTCTGTCGCGTGCACTCGAACCGCCCTCCTTTCTCGCCGTGCGCAACGCCGTGGCGCTGTTAAAGACCATCGGCGCACTCACCGCCACCGAGGACCTCACCGAGATCGGTCAGCATTTGCTAGACCTCACCGTCGAGCCCAAACTCGGCAAAATGTTGCTGTACGCCTGCGTGTTGAAGTGCCTCGACCCCGTGCTCACCATCGTGTGTTGCCTGGCTAACAAAGAGCCCTTCCAGATGGCAGCCAGCCCCGATGGACGCCGTCGCGGTGGCGCGGCGCGGCGTGAGTTTGCCGCGGACTCTCACTCCGACCACATGGCTTTGCTGCGGGCCTTCCAGGCATGGCAGGCGGCCCGAGCCGCCGGCAGCGAGCGGGCATTCTGCGCTAGGAACCTAGTATGCGGTGCTACTATGGAGACTGTATGCGGCCACCGCGCGCAGTTGCTGGCACAGCTGCGTGCGCTCGGCCTTGTGAAAGCGCGTGGCCAGGGCGACATCAAGGACGTGAATGCCAACTCTGAGAAGTGGCACGCGGTAAAGGCCGTGCTGGTGAGCGGGCTATACCCGGCGTTGGCGAGAGTAGACCGCGCGGCTGGCGCACTGCGCACGAGCCGCGAACCACGTGTGCAGCTGCATCCAAGCTCGGCGCTACCACGCGCCGGAAACCTTCCTACCGATTGGCTCGTGTTTGAGGAACTAGCGCGCGCCGGCCGCCTGTGCTTCGTGCGGTGCTGCACGTTAGTGACGCCGCTGGCAGTGGCGCTGCTGGGTGGGCCGCTGCGGCTGGCCGCCGGTGCACTCACCCAGCGCGCTAACCCGCCCGGTCTGTCCTCTGACAGCGACAGCGAAGCCGACGAGCGGAACGCGGCGCCCGACGCTGCCGTGCTCGCGCTTGACGACTGGACGGCGTTCGCGTGCGACGCCTCGGACGCACTCGCCGTCTATTACCTGCGGCAGAAGCTGTGCGCGTTGGTAGTGCGCCGCATGTCTAATCCCGCGAAGCCCATGACGCCGCTCGACGACCAGATCCTGGCTACCGTGGTACACGTGCTCGGCGCAGAGGAGAAGAACGTGGGCCTTAGCCAGCCGAGCGGTATCGGCCAGCGGCCCAAGCCGCTCACCGTCGATTCGTCCAGCTGGCGGATGCGCGTCGACTCGGACGAGCCGCATCGGTACCCGGTTTACGGCGCGGACTTTGCCGGGCCCGCGAACTATGGCGGTGGCGGCGGGCCCTACGGCGGTTACAGAAACGGGCAATCGCGCGGTTGGCCGGCGGGCGCGGGATTCTCGCCAGCGGCGTACAGCGGCCCGCGCAGCCCTATGTCGCCTAACGGGAACACGTTGCTGGCCAATATCGAGAAGTACGCGGAAGCGGAGCGGGACGCGCGGTACATTGTGGCGAAGGTGGATGATCTGCATGCTGTGGAGACGGCACAGCGCGGCGGCAGCTTCGCCTTCTCGCAGACCACTGCCAAGAAACTTCACAAACTAAAGCAGGTGAGATGTTCCGGCGATTTCAGGCAGATATTGTTTTATATTATTCAAACATCAAAATTATATTAAAGCTCATTATTAGTTTCACTAAACTGCACTGCGGTAATTTTTATTATGCTATAATTTGAAAAAAATAATGCTTAATTAATTGCCCCTGTTGCTGAGGCTGGAGCCGAGATTTCGTACAAAGTAATACTAAAGTCAGCTCTATTTTAAGACCAATAGCATTTTTCATAATACAGTTTTATAGTAAGTAGGACGACTGCAGATGCTGCGGTTGCATTGGTTGCCCGTATTCTTAATGAGTGGGATTTGGAGTGACCGGGATGGTATCGAGATTTCTGTTATCTCTCCAGTACCTTCTTGTGTCCAGTCCGTTATTTGAAATTATTGCTCGAGCTGTGTTACGTGGGGCATTCTGAAAGTTTCTAGAACTGATCAGTCTGATCACTTATGATCTTATATTAACACCAATTGTTAAACTTGAATATTTCACTCTCTGGGAACATGTCAGTGACTTGCGTGATTGTCATTTGCTTTTCATTATGGCGTCGTTTTGAAAATTGTGAGTTGGAATTACTAAATATTTAACTCCAGAAAATGTTAACTATGATTGTTTACGCTGCAGCTTTTGTCAGACTTGCCAGAGACTTTGATTGGAATTTGACAATAAAGATGTATCTCGTAATTGATGCGTGGGTCAGTAAGTTTAGATATAAACTTAATCATCTCCCTGACGACGGATGTGAAGGTCCGACATATTGATACCGTCAATGTATTGAGACTGACAAAAATACTTGTCAGCAAAGCAACAGTCATGAATCAACACCACGTACAGAGTGGTATCGCAAAATGGTAGGAAAATTTGATGGAGATCTTTGTTTGTATATAATATTGCGACAGGTAACGAAATCTAGGTGCACTGCTTTGAAACGGAAAGAAAAAGCTAATCATTAGAGTAGGTCTTTCCTTTGAAGATTTGCTAACGAAAGTTAAGAAAGGTCTTTTTTCGGCAAATCAGAACAGAATGGTACAACAAGACTTGCTTGCTCATAGTATTAGAAAAAAAATTGCGTCGCCGACAAGCGTTTTCGGAGCAATGTCGTTTTTCACTACGATAGTGCTTCCGCACATTCCACTAACGTAAAGAAGCATATATGAAGACTTCAAATAAAACTGTAAATAAATTAACGATTTCATAGCTAGTATCTAAGCCTATTCCAGAGAATTTCAATATTTTCAAGTACTGGTATTCAATCAACCGTTATTGTTTATTTTATTTTACTATAATGTAACAGATACGGTTAAGGGGAGCCTATGTGAATATATTGAATTCAAAAGATTAGTCAATTGTAAGTTTGCAATAAGGATTCTTTACCAACTATATGTTAACGCCTTGTGTCTTGCAGACATTGACAATTTATTTTCTATTTTTTCCGAGACCTTACTCTTTTTTACGCTTGTCTTCGAGAACTTAGTAAATAAATAAATATTTACAAACAAATTACATAGCGCCATCTACTCTCACCCTAACTAAAGCTTGTACTATAGGTACTAGGCAACTGAAATCCATACACGACCTTTTTTTTGTAAATACATGCTTTTAATACATAGATCCATCCAGACCAAGCCAATAAGACATGTTTATGCACATACATTGCCTTGTACGAAATCGAATCCACGAGCCTTAGTGTTAACAGCTATTATTAGCCATGTAACCACCGGGCATCGTCAGATATACAAGTTTTCTTGATATTGTTACATTGGTGTGTCAATTTGGTGCTGGTGTTTGTCCGCAGGAGGGACACCAGGTGATAGTGTTCTTCTCGTGCGCGAGCGCGTCCAAGTTTGTGGGGTGCGCGTCCGTCACAGACGCCAGCGGGAACCTCGAGTGGATTTACACACACCACGTGCCTTTCCACACCGTCCGGTGAGTTACTGCGTGTATGAGTGTGTATTGTCGTGTGTGAATGTGCACACATGACAATAATACTGTGTAATCGAAAATCGTGATAGTGATGAAGAATCAGCCTTGTAACCGACGGTCCCTGGTTCGTAATCCTGACGTGGTCGTGTGTAGGGTACACTAAATTTTATACATTTGGTTTTAGTTGAGTTTAATAAAAGAATATTACATGTGAACCAATTTAGAAAGGCAGATAGAACACTATTTATCTTGTCAATATTTTCGCACCGGCGAGTAACATTAAAAATTAAAGAAGTATCATCAGCAAATAGTAGTCTATTCGTCATGCATAAGACGAGCATGCGATGCTTGAACAAATTATTAATACATCTTAGCAAATTTTCCTCAACCATGTAAAAATAATTAAATTAGTTGGTCTTAAAACAGCTACAATGTGTTCTTTTCTGGTTCTTAAATTTTAGGTAATTATACGACGTGATTACATCTCATATTTAATATAATTTGTTATGTATACAAACAAATCTGAGACTATTTGTTCCTATGAATAAGTAAATAAATTTGTTACATATTTGTAATTATGTTCATGCAGTTAGAATGCATTTGTAATTTTGCGCGTGTATTTTACCTCCTCGTCTCCTTTTATTTTATTTTAATTACTATGGAAAATAATAAAGATATAGCATTTATGAAAACATAACGTAATTAAGGATTACCTACCAAAAATATCGTCATTTGATACATTTTAGAGGGTGAGATGTACTGATTTCCCGATAACGACGTAGCAGACGCGCGATAACCAGGTATGTACGTGTGTGCAGGAACTCAGTGCCGTACGGCGCGCGCGTGGCCGGCGCCCGTGACGGCAGCGAGCTGTGCAACGGAGCGGCCGCCGCGCTGCACGCCGCCGCGCACCACGCGCGTCGGAGGCACAACAACCACCCGCACAACCACACGCACCCGCACCAACACACGCACCAGCAGACACACTCGCACCCGCACGTGAGGCCCATACAGAAACACAATGCCGACCAATAGTCGCGGTGCACGACACGCGATGCACATACGAGGAATTTCTCTTGAAACTCGGAACAAGATGGCGTAGAGTGTGACAAGAAAAATGAATTGTTGCTGTAAAATCTAGTTTTTACAGCAACTACGAATACTCGTTAAAAATGTCATTGTATGATCGCTCTCGTATCTCTGAGATCGTCCTTATTTCATAAGTTTTTAAGATCCGAAGCTGCGAGCGCGGTGCAGTTTGCTAAACGAAGACAGATGAGTACTAGGTAATTATTTTAGTCTAGGAACAACAAATCAGTCAATGTAATATTTGTGGATATAATTAGTCGATAATTCATTGAAGAAAGTAACACTATAGACAAAAATAATAGTCCCTAATAAACGTCACTGTATGTAACCTAACAAAAAACGTGCCGAAGAACTAACCTAATATCCACTGAATGTTTGTATAACCTCGACCACTACAAATATATGATGTACCAATTTATTGATATGTGTTCATAGATAGTCGTCAATTTAGCGCAGCAGCGCGGCCGCAGCTCGTGTGCGCAGGGAGGCCGTGGTCCATCGAACAACGGGCAATGCCCATTGTTTTAATATAATTTCTTAAATATATTTTTATGCATGTTTGATAACGACGAAATTTTTTGGGTGATAATAGCCGCAAATACACAGGGTGTCCTAGAGTGTAATATAAAAGAAAATGTGGAATCAAAAGTAACCATATCGGTTGGGTTCTATGCTATTTATAATCTTTCGCTCCTTTTAACCTGCACTGGTTAGAATATCTATATACAGATACATGAATACAGATAAGAAAAACTCTTAATATAAATAGCAACAAAGTCGTTAACACATTAGTAATCAATCTACATTAAATTAAATACCCAGATCTTATTTGTACATTATCTGTGATTTTAGTCAAATTGACTTGAGCCGTTTGAGTCGTATTCTCTTCACAAAATCATAAATTCAAACGAAAATTGTTTGTTGTTACTTTCTATAATGCTGAGAATAGCCCAACATGTTACATATTATTAAGCTTCCTTATCCGCATTTTCAATTCATAAGACTTAAAATTGAATACACCCATGGTCGTATCGGTCGGTATTCACTTACACCTAATTTTGGAACTATACACATAAGAAAGTGATTAAAGAACCGCTTTATTGACTAACAGGTCCCCGGTTCGAATCCTGGCATGTGCCACTAAATTCGTGGTTTCGGATCATATTTGTAATAATCACTAGCTCGTCGGTGAAGAGAAACATCTTGAGGAACCCCGCAAATCTAAAAAAACTGTATTTCGTAAGACATGTGCATAACATAAGAAAGGTCTGGTTTCCCCTCTGGGTTGTGGAGGTGTGCCGTGCAAAAAATAACATCTTCGCCAAATCCTTAGGTAGCGGACCCCGCCAATCCTAATGGGTTAGGATACGGGATTACTTTAGAAAGAAGAAGACCTAATTTTGGAACACTAACTTGTCGTTTCTCATACTGCGTAAAAATGAAATGAGCGCTAATTGTAATGAAGTTTAGTATTTTGACCACGATGTAACAATCAATTTTAAGCCTTTTGATAGTACACCGGCGCCATACGTACCCATTGGAACTTGTTGCTGTCCTCCGAGTTCGTATACATGAGACGTTCACGTCTTAGTTTCTCTTCACTTATGGTGTGTATAATTTTACAAGTGTAAATATGTTTGCTGTTTTTTTTTTCAGTTAGTGCAATGAAAGTATTTCTATTAGTAAGATGTTAAAATGAAATGATTGTGATATACACATTAACATTTTGTCGATAAAATTGTAAACATATTCAGTTTACTTAGTTATTTAAAAAAATACTGAATATTTAGTTATTGTTTATAGAGCGATTTTGAAACAAATTTAACGGACCGTTTTAATAAATACAGGTTGTTCCAGAAATGAGAGTAAACATATGATTGATGGTGATTGTACTTTTTAATGTGAACAAATTTTACGCCAAATAAATTCGCCTTAACTGTGTTCTCTAACAGATACGATATCCCTTTGATAAATGAGTTCCCCTAGTAGGTTGGTAGGGAATCGGTGGCTAAATGTTAAATTTGTTAAAAAAAAAGTAATAGTTGACTTTACACGTAATTTCTGGGATATCCTATATATCAATGTTCTGAGCCCTATGTCTCTGTCCAGTACTTACTTATCGTTCTTATTAGTTTAATAAGAACATGAAAATAACGAAACTAACGAATAGTTAAGTAACTATCTATATCTACTTTGTATTTCGTATGCTTTTAGCTCAATAGAATACTTGCGTTTTTTATGTGATCGTTTTTCAAACGTAAGGATGAAAACAAGCATGCTTTGCTGCATTTACTGCAGTCTATTGAACTTTACACCAGAGCCATAATACCGAGACTCCTTCAAGGCTAATTCGAGCTCATGTTGGCCATTTCTTGGGAAAACAGCAGCGTTCATTCCACGTTGCGGGACGTTTGTACGAACGCTCAATACATTTCATTCATTCTGTCTGTATAACCAATAACACATGTACCCACAGCTACAAGTCAAGTTAGACACTTGCAGCACCATTTTAAATCTTATTCCGTGCGCTATAAGAACGGTGTAAAGGTCAAACAGTCTAAGCTTGAAGTGTCGCGCATAGATACAATTCATCTTTACGAATTTGAATTTGTTTCCTATTTACCGCACATTAATCTATGCCATATAAGAGAAGTTATTTTTATGATGTTAACATTTTTAACGAGATTTACATAAAAAGTCCTTTTAAAATAAAATCCATGGTAATAAAATATGAAGTACAATTATTGTAACCTGTTTAGTTCACTTTGACAATGAAAAAAAAAAACGAACAATATTGTTACATACATCTATAATATAAAAAAGAATCGCTAAATGTGTTGCTAAGCGCAAATCTCGAGAGTAGCTGAACCGATTTCGCTAATTCTTTTTTTAGAATATTCCTTGAAGTACGAGGATGGTTCTTACGAAGAGAAAAATTTTAAAAGTTGCCTAAAAGTATGGCAAAACAATGTTTGCCGGGTCAGCTAGTTTTTAATAGAAATTATGTGAGGTTAATATGTTTTGCCTGGCGATTGTATTGCGTTATTCAACAACACTCTATCGTTGTGCATTTTTGTGAAAAGGAATTTTATTTAGAATAAAAGCTACTACTTTATTTTACTTTACAAAGTCTTGTCAAAGCTCGTATGTTTTGACAAGACTTTGTAAAGTAAAAGCGAATAAGTTTATTTTTGATGTTCACTATTATTTTCTAGTCTAAATTTCAGTTTGTGGCTGGATTTCGTAAACGTCTTCAATTTATTGTGGATGAACAGTATTGATGACTGGGATCCTCTCGTTCGTTTTCATGTTATAGGTATATATATATATATAAGTCATGCTTTTAAGTAAATTAATTTGCTCAAGTCAATATTAACTGCGAGTAAAGAGCGAGTTGCAAATGATACTTCCTCATGGTTATTTGCTATTTGCACTTGTTTGCAAAAAAATTGATATACATAGAAAAAGATCGAGTTGCAACAATATAATATTTTGCAATTTAAAAAGAATATTGCGAGTTTTTTTATATCTTCTTCATTGTGGCTAGTTCTCCATTGAATGTAGAACTTGTATGAAATCTAACTATGCCCGCAGTTTTTTTTGTGTATTGAGAATTATTTTTTAATAACACTGGCATAAATATATATTTTTAAATAGTTAGGGACGGGCACCCTGAAAATTTATCTTAAATATGTGGGTGAATCAACTATTCTTTGCAAAAAACATGTCCCTCAATCAATTAAAAATATTTAACTATGTAAAAACAATAGTTCGCTGTAATTTTATATCCAAACAGTAATTTAGAATACTTAGAATTGATATTAAAGAGCGTTTAATTATATAATTTTAGTTATTTTTTACAGAGGTTTTTAGACAGGAATAATTTGTATGGGGAGTGAATGTTGTCACCTAAGTTACCATAAAAACAATAAAAAATAATATTAAATATTTTTAATTGATGGAGGGACATGTTTTTTGCAAAGAATAGTTGATCCACCTACATATATTTTTACGAAATATTTCAATACAAATAGAATACATTTTCAAGGTAGAAGATATTTTGTGAACTTGCCTATTCCTACATCGTCGTCGTAACTTTCACTATTAAAAGTGTTACTTTTATAAAACAAGCGGTCCTTGCAAAATATGATAGTGTTTTTATAATATATAATTATGTTTACTTAAGACCCCTTGCGTATGTATTTTCTCTTTTACATAGATCCACTGCCTTACTAATGTGTGACATTTATGAACCTATTGTATATGTCGCCATCGAACCCTGGTGGATATATAGACACCTTTGAGAATCGATGCTCTTGGCCTGCCTACTCGGCAGGTTTTGTAATACGGTACAATAAGGAGCCGGGCAATTAAAGCAACATTTTTATGTCTTCCTGCGACCACGGACGCTGCAAAGCGTTCGAAACGTCAGGTTCAACAAAATAAATAAAATACGCGATACTTCCGTTAAAAATTGTTTAATTCAATGTGTAACAATCGCGAAAACCTAAGACAATACTAATCTCGTTATATGTATAAATACCGCTTTGTTCAGAAATATGCGTCCTTTTTTACTTAAACTATAGATTAATGCATTCTGAGCTGTGAAGCACAGATACTGTATGTAAAAACCAACCGTCGCACCATCTGCTTATGTGAAAAACTTATACAAATAAATACAAGGCGAAAAATTCTCTTTTCATAAAGTCGAATATTGATAATATTCTAATCACTTTTTCATTTGTCTTGTTCATATTCCGTTACTTTCTATGTAATCGTATCATTTACTGAGTTCTGAAAACATTAACATCATCTGTTCTTATTAGCTAGTTTTATTACTTATTAGTTACTACTTTCAAATCGCAATTACTTGAAACGATGATTTTGTCATTTAGCTAGTTTTACCTCTAACTAGGTCACGGCAAGGTCACCGGCATATGGTACTTATCTATAAAGACAACTTATTTGTGTAGTGCCTACTATGTATATTCATATATATATATATATATATAAATATATATAAATAAATGTACGAATGTGTAATAGATACCTTGTAAGGACGCTGTAATGAGCTCAAAAGTAACACTGTTTAAATATATGCGTACATGGAGTTTGTAAAACTTTATAATATTACAGTTTCGAATGAAACTATTGTTTTCAGTTTTAATAAAGTAATGTACAAACGTTTTGTTGTTTTTCCCACTGGGGTGCTTTTTAACCTACCCTACCAAATGACTTGCGGGGGTGGCTAACAAAAAGCAAACGTAAGATTCTCCTGCTTCGAAAAGGCCTACGCGTACATATATACATGTTCTCTGTAGTTAGCGCACTGATATTCCTGTCTGTGTCACCTGAAAATGTAATACAGTTCGCGACTCGTACTTGACCGGTTGTTGGTGAACGGAAGTTTCTAGTTGGCATTATTATGCTTGGACATTATTCTATTTGTACATTAATCTGGGTGGACATTATACTATTTGTACATTAATCTGGGTGGACATTATGCTATTTGTACATTAATCTGGGTGGAAATTATTCTAGTTGTACATTAATCTGGGTGGACATTATTCTATTTGGTCATTTTTTTTGTTGCCATTTGTAGAGAGGTTCAGAAAGTATGTGTTTTCGCGGCCAATATCCGAATATATGAACAGGTATTTATCAAGGAGCGCTTGATTGGATGAAACAAAAATACAGTAGGTAGTCAAGAAGATCTGAAATAATGTATAGAAAAATGCTATCATAGCAGTAATACTACTGAACAACATAATCTTTTAGACAATTTAGATTAAATTAACTAAATTAAAAAAATTAATACACGTTACGACCGTTTAATGCTAAAAAATCTTTATTTTTGAAGTGATAACTTCTTATGGGAGGGTAAACCGTTTCGTTACGTATCGCGTTACGGCGTCAGTCTGTCTGGCTTCCCTTTCTCTCACGCATACGGCAGCGGATTAGTTTAAGTTATCACATATCGGCGTCCCGAGACGAACACGTTTTTTTATATACAACGACGGGATGCCTACGGCTCACTTGATGTGAAGTGGTTACCGTGCTCTACGAACGCTTGTAATACAAGAAGTATCACTGGCATGTTGCCGCCCTTGCTGCTAACACAGCCACTCCTTAGGAGCTTACCGGTAACCTCACTCGCAGGAACAAAACAACACTCCATGGAGTTGTTATTCGGCAGATCGTCTGTGAGATGGAGGTACTTACCATACGCTGCTTTGATGCGCCCCACGTCTCAATGATGTATAAATAAAAATTGCAGTTAATTAAAAAAATACCTTTATTAGTTTTATCACGTCTTCAACGTCTGATGCATTATCTATGCTCCAAATTACACAACGTACAGTTTTTACGATTTTAGAGGACATAGCCTTCTTTATTTACCCAAGGCCTTGTGTCCCACCACGCGGTCTGTCAGCCACATTATTTCGAGCCCAGCTCAACAAATCATACATGTAACTGTTTCCCAGCCAAATCGTCACATTTAATCGATTATTTATTTATAACTTCTGCTGTGTGTGTTGTCTCGTCCGGTCACTTCTGTATGACCTGTTTCTCGATCTTGTCCTGTTGTTCCTGCGACTGCAGCTGCTGCAGGGTGAGCAGGGACACGCCCAGCTGGTCCTCCCTGGTGAACGGCTGCGCCATCTGCCGCAACCACCGCTTGCAGATCTGAAATATTAAAATGATATATGATCAGAATCCGTCTATCTATATTTTCACGCCTTCTTGGGGTGGGAGACGAGAGAGATCGGAGCGTCACATAATTCTTTTTTTTATAATACATCGAGGGGCATACAAGCATACGGCCCACCTGATGTAAAGCGGGTACCGTAGCGTATAAACGCTTGCGATATATCACGTATCACTCGCGTGATGCCTCTTCTGCTGCTTGGGAGCTTACTGGTGAATTAGAGACGCGCAAGGCAAATGGAAAAAAGTAAACAGAACATGCTTAGGCCCGTCGGGAACTAACGAACGAAACTTCACTGACACTTGATGTAGTCAAGAGGAATAAACGGCTTCATTGTGTCATTTTATCGTATATGGTTATTTAATAAAATAAATACCTGCACGGCCTCCTCCGTGCTCAGGTTGCAGAGCGAGTCCTTGAGGTGTTCCTGTATCCATCGCGGGAGCTTGGTGCGCTTGTCCGCGCGGCTAAACCTCTTGTCAGCGAATATCATTATGCCATAGTCGGTTTTACCACTAGAAAAATAAAAAGGAAAACATTTACACACTACAATGACAGGATCTAAAAGCGCACAAAACAGGGAATACACTCGCGTGTAGCTTGTATTACAATAAATGTATGTCAGTGTATATTTATAATGATGTCAAGTAGTGAAATGAAAGATATTTAACTATAAGACATCAAACATCTATTGTTGCTGTCGATGACAGTCAATGACATCATCATCATCCAAGCGTCAATCACGGTCGCGTCTTTCGCTTTCGCTTCGAAGCCCAGTAGGCCAATTCTGCTAAATAACTGTGACTGCACGTTTACGTCTGTCACTTGAGTCGTGCAGGAATAGTGCAGTGGCAATAGGAGTATTCTATTAAAATTTCCTGCACTGCAACTACGCTGGAACTGTGCGTATCCTGCAAGTGAACTACTTAACACCTGAAATGTTACCATATTTCAATGTTATAAACTGGATTTTTATTTAATGTTGACTCCTATAGTTTCACACCCCATTGCCCTTGGTTGCCGGCGTGGAGGTATTTTTAACTGAAAAGAAGCTTTATTTAATCATATATATCCACAAACATCTCCCAAAACAAAATAAATATAAATCACCGCTTCAGAATATTAATTTCACTTCACAAAAGTTGCTCAAGAGTAACGTTAACAAAACTGCAAGTAAACTCCTTCAAAAGGTCATTGGAATTGGATTGGTCATTTTACTATGGAACATTTACTCACGGCGAACAAAAATAAAATGTGATTAGATATTTAGGTAATTACATCTAGATTACAATGGAATAGGTCGCATATCTGTAGGTCGTGGGATTAACATGAAAATTACCATGAAAGTATTAAAAATAAATTCATAAAAATAGACTTTTTTACTTGTTTTTGCGCAAAAATCAAAAGATATAATATACTACTCTGTGTAAAAAGTATCGGGAATATGTCAATAAAAAGACCCGCGTAAAAGAGGTCGTTCTAATTTTTTTACTGCATGTTGGTAGCACTGTACTGATTTAGCGCGCAAAATTTGAGCGGGATCTGTCATTTAATTTGTTTTAAACTACACTTTTTGTTGGTCATAGTTTTGAGTCCTCGGCGATTTTTACAATGGAAAATATTGTTGAACAAAGAGTGTGCCTTAAATTTTGTGTTTCAAATGATATTTCATGTGGTGAATCACTAAAAATGTTGCGAAATACCTACGGCGAATCGTGTATATCGAAAACAAGGGCTTATGAATGGTATAAGGCTTTTAAAGAAGGCCGAGAAGTAGTAGTAGACTTGCCTCGTTCTGGTAGACCTTCAACCGCTACGACCAGAGAAAACATCGACAGAATCAAGAAGCTAGTGCTCGAAAATCGACGTATGAGTCTGAGAGAGTTGGCTAGTGAGGTGAACATATCTTTTAAGTCCGTCCACAACATTCTCATTGACATTTTAGGCATGAAACGCGTCGCCGCTCGACTAGTTCCAAAAGAGCTCAATTTTGTTCAAAAAGCGCAGCGAAAGCATGTCGCTGAAGACATGGTTTCCCGAGCTTCTACGGATCCGACCTTTATGAAACGTATAATAACTGGCGACGAGACATGGGTTTATGAGTACGACATGCAAACAAGCCAACAGTCTTCAGAATGGCGTCTCGAAAACGAGCCGAAACCCAAAAAACCGCGGCAAAGTCGCTCCAAAATCAAGGTGATGCTGACAGTTTTTTTTGACTACCGTGGTGTGGTTCACTCCGAATTCCTTCCAGAGGGAGAAACAGTGAATAAAGAATATTATTTAGGCGTCATGAAGCGTTTGCGTGAGAGTATCCGCCGAAAACGTCCAGATTTGTGGCAACACAACTCATGGATGCTGCACCATGATAATGCACCATCACACACAGCCATTATAGTGAAAGAGTTTTTAGCGAAAAATTCAACAAAAGTTCTCGACCAAGCACCGTATTCACCTGATATGGCTCCGTCTGACTTTTTTTTATTTCCCAAGTTAAAATTACCACTTCGAGGAAAACGTTTTGAGTCGATAGAAGCCATAAAAGAAAATTCGCTGAATGAGCTAAAGGCCATACCGCAAATAGCCTATGAAAAATGTATGGAAGACTGGGTGAAGCGGTGGAGATGTTGTATTGCAAGCGATGGGGCCTACTTTGAAGGCGATAAAATAAATTTAGATGAATAATTTGTATTTTTTGTTTTATTGACAAATTCCCGATACTTAGTACACAGAATGTAAAATATATTTGTCGATTTATTTTTATTCTGCTGCATAAAAATCTATTATTGTTTCGTCTAAAAACACCGCGGGTGCATGAATTTCTTGTTTAGACATTAACAAGAATTTCAAGTTAAAAAGTATAGGTACCATATGATGATATGCGCGCAACTTCCAAGAGTGTATACAGGCACAGTAATAGATTTCTAGACTTCGTCTTGCTTGCAGTCTCGATTAATCAAAATATACATGTAATATTGTTTTGATCCTTTATAGGTTTCGACCTATGAGCAATATTTTATTTATTATCAACTCTCTGTGATGAAAAATATCTATTACATACAAACCATTTGGTCGCATGTACTCCTGGTAATATGATCTGGCTAACTTTAAATGATATGTTCCCAAAGTAAATACAAGTAAGTCATTGTAAGTTATCAGAAAACTCTTAATTCGGCACTATTTACCTCTAGCGGCCTAAATGTAATTTAGATTGTTTCTGACCAAGTAATCAGCCAATTCATTTTCTCGATTAATATTATCCATTGTACCTATATTAATAAATTGTGCCGTATGAGCGTTATCTTCATAAGGTCGATAAGTGACATTAATGGGTACCGCGTTTATTTTAAAATCAGTCATCATATTTCTTAGCTATGCTACATTAAAATAGACATGGCGGAATATTTTGAAGTCTTTTTTAAATCGACCATTAGTCGTTTCTACAACCCAGCGACACATAGTGATAAACTATGATTTATTGGTGATTTATATCTACTGTGCTAAACTGTTTTCTTCCCACCCTTGATGGTGGCATATGCGCATTATACCCATGCTCTTGGAAGGTAGGGATGGAGTCTCTAAAGCTGCGGTCCGCAATGAAAACGCTGTTGGCATTTAGAAACGAATCCCTAGTGAAATCCTGCATCATGTTAATTATTATTTAGGCAGACGAAGTAAAGGCTGGGCTTATCACATTTATAATACAGCCGTCCGTGTATACGATAAAAAATGGTTTCACTCAGTTGCGAAACTTGTGCAGGCTATATATGTTTTTCTCTGGAAAAGGAAATTGAAAGCTTTTGCACGTATAACGGTATTGTTGAGGGAGGTAAATACCACGGAATGATATGATTTAAACACTGATTATTTTCGTTTGTCCATTGATCTGAATCGAAATAACTACAAAAAATGAAATCTGGATGAAAACAGTAGGATCTAAAAATATTTTGGTTTTTGTTCGCGACTTTTTCAAAACCGGGTAAAAAATGCCCAATGACTTTTATGTCACCAGTATACAAATGTCAAAACACTAATAGAATACGATTATATTGCAGGAAACGTGCAGGTGCAGTGCAGGGTTTTTAACAGAATAGCGAGTCATTTACTGCAGCGTTTCTGCAACGTCGCTGCTGTCAGATCGCTTAACAGAATAACGAAACGTGCAGTGCAGTTGCAGTTTTTAGTAGAATCGGCCTACAGGGTCCGCTGTATGACGCTGGCAATGTCAGCAAAATAAAGCAGAGGATTTTGCTGACCGGCGGATCATATTCACTAAAAAATAATCAATGTAAGTACCATGTAAATTGGTAGGTACACGACATTTCACTACCCTGACTTACATGAGCCAATATGACGAGATTGCCATTTGGCTACGCTCTTCTGAATCGTAACGCCGATTCCTCGGCGGCGCTGCCGTTAACGTATTTGTCGATGCGTTCTAATTTATTTTCGTTAAAGACTCGTTGCTAGTGGGCGAGGTGCACCACATGTGTAGCGCTAGCTCTAAAATGAGTGAACCATTTTCACAAAAATAGATTTTGTATATTTCTATCTTTTAACTGAAGCTTTGCTCGCGTGGTCTAAACGAAGGTGTTCTATTGCACTATCAAGCTATCTTTGCTGAATAAATCGTCATAGATCAGCTGTTGTTCTGTAGTGACGACAAGGACAAATAAGCACACTTTCACATTCATAATAGTATGTATTAGCCGCAGTTCTCACCGTAAAACTCTGCCGACGCACTGCGCCGCGTGCCGCATCGCGTCGAACGTCAGGAAGTCGTTCTCGCGAATCTAAAATAACAAGCGCGTATATATATATCGTATTTGTATAATTTCAATTCATATATACACAAATATTAAAAAGTATCCGGGGATTTATTTTTATTTTGGAACCGAGAAATTACAACATTGTTGTACACAATACCTAAGCGGGTAGGCAATCCCTTAAAATTTTTAACTTTATTTAATTTCATTGTTGTTATAGCGGCCATAGTAAAACTGTGATTTTTTTTCTAATCTCTACCTCTGGTTCAAAAGATACAGCCCTCTGACAGACAGACAGACGGGCAGACCATTGGGTATGAAACCCGAAAAACGATAATGCTCGCTGGTTGCCCCCGCGTTCCTCTTCCAGCGTATAGTGGTAATCTTATTCACGCGCAACAACACATCAACCCTCCAGAGAGCTATTTGGGTGTGTTTACTCTTTTTTTATACCAATCAAGCGTACGGTCTGCCTGATGGTAAGCAGTTACCGTAGCCTATAGACATTTGTAACATTGTGTAACACTAGAGGTGTTACTCATACTCTTCACGCCTTTCTCACAGCTCGTCTCTGAACCGAATCACACGGTTCAAGGTGACTGCAGTACTCCATATGTGGTCTTGAGACTTTTATAATACTAGTTTATATTATATATGTGTTTACTCATAGTAAACACACGCGAGACTTCATAAGTTCGCAACGGAAATATCCAGAGGCCACAGCTTAACGCCAAGCAGGTCGTACACTAGTTTGTTTACCACCAAAAATACTTCGGTACTTTGTCAGTCCGGCTGAAAATTGTATATCACTGTTAAAGATACGAGTGACTCGTATTCCACCGTACCGTCAGCCGTAATAAATACCTGAAACTGGTCTCTGAGGTAGTCGAGCCGCGCCTTCAGTATGCGGCTCTGCGTGAACACGTACGGTATCCCGAACATGAGCACCGCGCGCCCGAGGTGGTGGTCGAAGTCCACGCCCTCGGACACCTTCCCGCGCGCCACCGACAGCAGCACGGCGCCGCGCCCGCTCTCGCACGCCTGCCGCCCGCACCCGCAACAACACACGTTCATACATAGACACGAGACACCGGTAGGGGCGACCAGCGTCAACTAACGAACTGGGGCTCGCCGGGATACATACGAGCAGAACTCGTGCCTTAACGTAACGTATTGTTATTAAACCTTTCAAGCAAAAATAATAATAAAAAACTAATTTTTCTGCGGGTCGCGAGTATAATTCTTCAGTCCTTAAAAAAGGTTACTATCTATAAACTGTATCTTTCAAACGGAGTTTACCAAGACACAGCCATAATGTATATTTTACAATATACAATACAATGCAATATTTTTTATTGCACCACACGAAACAGTAAAATACATGAAATTAACTTATAATTAATGTACAAAAGGCGGTCTTATCGCATAGCAATCTCTTCCAGACAACCTTAGGGTAGAGGAAAACAAAAGAAAAATTCAGGCAGATAGGTGGCGCAATATAAAGTAGAAAATATAAAAGAGGATTAATTGTTAATAATCAAAATATATTATCTTCTTACTTCTTGTTTTCATTACAAATAATTGCTAGAAACTATAAAAGATCCATTCATCTGTATATCTCGTTACGATTCAATAACTATTTATTTGGACCAATTGATTCGCGTCGGGCCGCGCGGGGGTCCGTCATAACATGACATTTTACTGAATATATACTTGTTATTCTTGATACTTATTGTAGCTGAGTATTACAGTGAATATATGTCGTGACAGTGTTCCACACGTTGGCTGTCATTTATTTTACAATATTTCTAAGGCGTACTAGGATTACATCCAAGATTGTTAATTTTGTTTTCCCTTTACATGTTGTTTGTGTGAAGAACATGATGCCGTATTAGCGCGTGTGTGCAAATACACGCCACTTAAATTGGAGCGCAGTGAGTACATCTCGATCGGAAGGAGTTCCTGCGAGAGCACCTTGAGCGGACCCCGGCTCTTGACACTGGACGAAATAGTTCAGCAATGTCAAAGGCCTTCACACAGCTTAAAAACACTGGCTTCCACAATAGAGCAAAGTGGCGGAATATGATCTCATTCGGTTGAAGGGAATATCAACAGTAGGATAATCTCCATGCTTATGTTTAAGATTCTGGGACAAGTGGAAGAAACGAATAGGTTTTCACACGTGTCAAATTACTATGAAAAAATGTATGAGCCAATAATGGGACATACATTTTTTCATAGTAATTTGACATTACGGTACTTGAATTTTCAATACAACAAGTTTTATATATGAAAACCTCCCACCGTAATTAAGAACCAATTGTAAAACAAAGAATTATCAGTCGTTAACAAAATCTAATTCATTTCATCCCTGTCATAATGTTAAAATTACAGTATTCAAAATTTTATAGTCACATACATATCCAAAATATTCAATATCACGGACATGGTGAGAATGTAGTTTGCTGGAAAGGCATCCGTCTAGCGAGAATTATTCCTATCATAGCCGCGTTGTAATCATGTTTTCCTATAATAGTCACAAAAGCACGCGCTTGTTTACATTAATTTTTCCTAAATTGTATTATTTTATTGTCTATGGCAACTCGAACATGACGGTAAGTACCGCACACGCTGGATATAGGTTTGGAATCGAAAGCCTATGTACAATGAAGAGTATTTATTGAATAAGTGTAAATGTCCGAGAATTTTAGTAGAAAAAATCAACCATACACAGGCTGCGGTCAACATTGACTTATGTGTTCATTTAATACGGACAAAGACGCCATTGAATGATCTATAATAAATAAATATATAAACCTATAATAAACCAAGATCGATATGTCTATATCTTAAAACCCCAGAAAAAAAGATAAGGCAAATGGTAAAAGATAAAAGTCACATTCACCTTGATAAAGTTGATGAGAGCGAAGCTGGTTTCTGCTGAATCTTGTGTCTCTATGAACAGCAGTTTGTGACGCTGCAAACTGGCCACTACGCCTACGAACAATAACACAGTGAACATCCGAGTTAAGTGGGGTTAGGGATCAAAACCAGACTGGAGAAGTACCTCCACTTCTCAGGAAACCGCAAATGTATAGCAACTACCTGGAGTGTCGTTGTGTTCCTAAGGCGAACGAGGTTATCAGTAAGCTCCTGAAGAGCTGCTGTGTTAGCAGCGGCGGTGGCAACGTCAACGCGAGTGACACTATTCTTATTACAAGCGTTCATAGATGACGCTACCATTTTGGTCGTACACTTGATTACTTTTTATCTTTTTTGGTAGAGCATATCTTTCTGACACACTTAAAAATTATGTTAGTTTTCATGTATATATTCCTATATATATACAATATAGAAAAGTGTGGGAGAGGGAAGTCCGAATTTAATCCCTTAGAAAAGCATAATTCCTTGTTAATGTGGATTGCAAGGGAACATTCAGCGGCTTCGGTGATGGTAGAGAGGCCATTCAAACCATTAAGGTAAGGTACCTTAATGGTTAATCTAAGAAAACCGAGTGTGCTTTAGACGACACGTCCGAAGTAAAACTTCTTTAGCTCCATAGTGTGATACAGACAATAGGCCTGCACTGTGTCTTAGATATACGAAACTTAACTCGCTATGAGAGAAAGAAAATGTGTCCTCGCACCGCTCTCTCCTGCCCCTACAGTAATATACGAAACGTAACTCTCTCTTTCTATCTTCACTAACTTATATCTCCCTCTCAACTTTGGTTCACCTTGCCCGATCACACTTTTCGTAACTCTCTCGTCACGCATTCACCAGCTTACTCCCCAAGTTAAGCGTGCGTAAAGAAGTTTTACTTCAAAAAAAAACTGCACCAAAAAATATAACATACCTTGATCGTACCACGCGCCCACGACGCTCTCCAAATATAAGTAAGAAGTGAAGAAGCACACAACGCCGTCGGGCACGCACGACGATATCTGATACAAAATAATAGCTCCACGTAAACCAGTTTCCCCTACTTGCGTTACACCTTACCGATCAGCATGCGGGCTTCGGCGTAAAAAATACTAGTAAATAACAGCAAGCTGTGTAGGCAGAGCTGATATTTTTTAAATTTAAAAAATATTTAAATATTTTATTTTTAATTTTTTAAAAATATATGGAACCCTGTACGACATCTAGCGACGAGTGCTGTTACTTTTTCTGTTGATGGAAGTGCAGTGCAGACTCTGCACTGCAGAGTGGCCGGCTATATGTTTTTTTTTCTAATTGGAACGATTTTGGACCGTTCTTCCTCACCAACGAACATTTAAATTTCAAATTAAAGGATACAAAACTACAATATGTTAGCTATTAGTGTGTCGATTTTGGAGTTTCTCACTATTACCGTCTAAACGCTAGCTGGATGACATCAGTCTACCCCAAACGGCAATTTTGAGGGTAATGTGGCTCCGCTGGCTATCGCAGCTCTGCCAAAAATCCATTTTTCTAGGAGCAGCCCCGCAAGAGAAGTACCTCACAGAAACAGAAACTGACGAGCTGGGTGGCGCAGTGGAGAAACGCACTGTTACGTTACTTCGACACCAACGCTCGTGGGTTCGATTCCCACACAGGACGAACATTTGTGTGCATGAACATGTCTATTTGCCTTGGTTTTTTTATACCACCAAGGTGGCACACAAGCATACGGCCTGCCTGATGGTAAACAGCCACCGTAGCCTATGGACATTTGCGACAACAGAGGTGTACCTCATGCGTTGCTGACCCTCTAAAAAACCTCTTTGCGCCTTTCTTGAAAAGCGTCATGCTGGTTGGTTTGGGTTGGGGTGGGTTTTTATGTTAGGTAGGGCGCATCAAAGCAGCCCGTCTGGGGAAGTACCGCCACCTCACAGAAAACCGCAGCCTAATACCAACTCCCTAGAGGGTTGTTGTGTTCCTGCGTGTGAGTGAGGTCACCAGTAAGCTCCCAAGGAGTTGCTGTGTAAGCAGCAGAGGAGGCATCGCGATATCGCAAGCGTTAATAGGCTACGGTAGCCGCTTTACATCAGGTGGGCCGTATGCTTGTATGCCTCCCGACGTAGTATAAAAAAAATACTATTCTGGTGTTAAAGTAGCCCACTTTGTCCACTCCACTAGAGCAGCGAGCTCGTCGATATGAATACTAACCTCCACCAACAGCTGTCCGTAATTTCTAATAACGGCAACGTCCTCTCTCGTCTCGTACTTAGACGAGATGGCGACTTGATCGCTGCCTTTTGATACTATCTGAAAAATACATCTTTAATTCTTGGTCGAGTCGAGTCAATCGCAAACTAAATACATTTGGACTAAATTATAGCTATATTTCTTGGTCCTGGATTTATTTTATACCACTAAAGTAACAAACTGTGGAAACTGCTACGGGCATAAATGACGATGGAATAACGTATTTTTCCTATGGCAACACTGCGTGGCAGTACCTACCAGTGGTGCCATGGGACATTTCTCTTTCACGCGAGTGTAGTGAGTAAAATTGTGTATCAATAAAAACCAAAAACAAGGAATATCAGTTGATAGAAAATATATACAAAACAATTGGAAACATGCAATTTTTACTCATAACATTACTGTTAAAGTTACGAAAACGAAAAATTGTTCCATAGCACTACCGGTAGTATTAGCCTAGGGAAAAAGAGGGTTCTCATTCGTAGAGAAAAATAACATATATAAAAATATTGCCAAGACTACTTGTGTATCGGTTAATGTCGTCGGCGGTCAGTGAAGCACGCTAAGGAAATTAAACGATACAGCAATGCAGTTTTCAAAATTGCCAATTTGAAAATTCTAGTTAACTGAGAATGTTCACAATTTGTAATTTATTTAAAAGTACCAAGGTTGCACGATCGGTAATCTGAATATGAGGAACTGAAAAATTACTGAATTGTTGTCGGAAGATAAAGGTTTAAGAGAGGTAGGGCGCATCGAAGCAGCCAAATGTCTGGGGAAGTACCTCCACCTTACAGAAAACCGCAGCCAAATAACAACTCCCTAGAGGGTTGTTGTGTTCCTGCGTGTGAGTGAGGTCACCAATAAGCACCTATGGAGTTGCTGTGTTAGCAGCAAAGGTGGCATCGTGCGAGTGATACTCAATAAAATAAATAAATATTGTCGGACAAATTACACAGCGCCACCTAGCCCCAAAGTAAGCGAAGCTTGTGTTATGGGTACTAGACAACTGATAAACATACGTAAATACATTTTTTTTTTTTTGTAAATACATACTTATTATACATAGAAAATACCCAGACCAATACAAACAGACATGTTCATGCACACAAATGTTTGTACTGTGTGGGAATCGAACCCATGAGCGTTGGTGTCAAAGTAGCGTAACAGCGCGTTCCACCACTGAGTCACCGAGCTCGTCATCAATGTATTGCAAGCGTTTATAGGCTACAGTAACCGCTTTACATCAGGTGGGCCGTATGCTTGCATGCCTTCCGACGTTGTATATTAAAAAAAAAGGTCCTATCACCATGAGCAGGATTGTCAGTGGTCCTCTCAGACACATTCTCAACTCATTATGACAGAGCCATTTTTGTTACAATGTTTTGTATATTTGTATACTTGAAATATTGATTTAATAATAATTTTACATAATAATTAGTTTATTTCAAAACAATATTCGGCTACAAATCAGGGCTATAGCACCTTCCTCACTCTCCTATAAGTACAGTATAGTCGTCGTATATGTGAATCACTCACCATGGGCAATATGCAGGGCCTGGCCAGCGTCATGGTGAATGAGGTCATGATCACTGGGTTGAAGTCCAGGATCTTAGGGTACATATCCAATGGGGACAAAGTACCTGAAAATTGTAACAGTCCATGCATAAATGATAAACGCGAGATTAATTTAATTTCTTTAATATTAGTTTGGTGTATACAAAGTATAGGGCACGTCACGAGAGAGGGTGGTATGAATTTTGGTAGTGAAGAAAAATCTGTCTGAAGAATAGAAAGAATTGCATGAAGGGGGTATATGAATGAAGGGAAGTTATTATGGGTTATTTATAGAAAAAATGTACCTTTTCAAACGTGTAACGAAAGTGATATTATTTTTGCGGAAGTTTTAATTGAATATAAATGTATATACATTATTTATACCAAAAGGTTGAGTGATAGATAATGTTTTTAAAATTACGTCCTACTTTCGAAGCCTTTTTTAATGTACTACGTCGGGAGGCATACAAGCATGTGACCCACTTGATGTAAAGCGATTACCGTAGCCTATAGACGCATGCAATACATTAAGTATTACTCGCGCGATGCCACCTCTGCTGTTAAACAGCAACTCCTTGGGAGCTTACTGGAGACCTCACTCACACGCAGGAACACAAATTATTTGGTTTTCTGTGAGGTGGAGGTACTTCCCAAACGGACTACTTCGACGCGCCTTGCTTCAATCTGTCTTAAGATTTATTTTTAGATGTCGTGTGACTTTTCACATACTGAAGTGAAAAAAAGGAGAGTTTTGTAATGTACATAAGTATCACGGTTACGTCGAAACTGCAAGAATTAGTACACATTATTCTACTTACACAACCCAAACCATACATTTCATGTACACATATGAGCGAGAAGAAATGTTAATTTTATTTGTGGTAAGTAGGTAGGTGATTTTAAAATGTTACATAATGTTAAAGATAAAAAAATTGTAGATGGCCTCCAAAGTGTTGAGTGTCTTACCGGATGTTATTACGACTGTTTGAAATCTGGAGAAAATAGGCTTCATTGCTATTGAAGAATCCATGCATCTGCAACCAAAGGAGTTATTCGTAATACAAGAATCATTTTCTTTCAATCCAAAACACAGTAACGAGAACCGAAGAACCACAGTCGCATACGATGTGTAACATCTGACATCTCATCTTGGTAATAAGCACCTAGAATTCAATTAGAATTAGAAATATTCTTCTTTAGACGTGATATGACGAGCAATTCAGATCTTTTTCAGACGGAAATAACGTTTTCAAACGGAAATAGTTTGTTTTTTTTTTTGGCAGTAGAATGACTAAATACATATTTGGATACAAATTGAGAATTCAAATAAATACAGTGAATACGTATTTATTTGATTAATACTTTTACAAATGCAGCAAAGTATTAGTTCGTTACCACTGATATTAGTTTGTTGCCAGTGGCATTGTCTGTATTGTTTTGAGTGATTATTGACATCTTTTGTTAGTTAATCAGTCCAATTATGATAATAATTCAATTGACTTTGGAATAAAGTTATGTAAATGTGGCTATTTATTACTCATACTTTATATTATCAATAGTACCAACTTTCCCGAAAATGAGTTGATACCATCTGACGGCCAACTGTACCACCTCACACGCTCATTAGTCTAATTACCCAGAACTGGGACAGAAATGTGTAACAGGAAACTGGGATAGCCCTAGCTTCCTGTTACACATTTCTGTCCCTTTTCACAAAGTTACTTCCACAGATTGCAGGAAATCGATAGAAAGATGTTACACATCAGAAACAAATTTTATGCAAATTATATCCCAGCTATCCTTCCAGTAAGCTCCCAAAGAGTTGCTGTGTAAGCAGCGGAGGAGGCATCGAGCGAGTGATATTCAATATGTCGCAAGCATTAATAGGCTCCGGTACTCGCTTTACATCAGGTAGGCCGTATGCTTGTATGCCTCCCGACGTAGTATAAAAAAAAATTGTAACGAAAATAAGATTGAATTACCCTATTATCAACAACTTTGAATTAACTAATAAAGTTTGCAATTTCCTTATAGATTAATCAATCAGCTAGACGAATTTCATATGCGAAAAAACATAATTAACCTTTTTGGTCGTCAAGAAAACAAATATACAAATACTTACGAAAAGTGCAATATCGGATTGGAGACAGTGGGTGTTTTATCATCGAAGGGCTCTATGATGATGGTGAATCCCTTGGTGTACGTCGAGACGAGAGTGGCCAGGTGCGTGATGAGAGTCAGCGACGCGAAGTGCGAAGGGTCCGGGATCTCGAGCGTGCGCAGGAGGGATGCCAGCCGGCTGGCGCAGAACCGGAGCGGCTTGCGCTCGATACACACGCGGGACGACACGTCCTTGAGGAAGCCTGGGGGCGGAACACTTATTAACGTGCAAGACGCCATGTTACAATCACGACATCAGAGATGATCACGAAAACCCATGAGAGCGTTTTGAAATGACCGAAGAGTGAAAGCGTGTCAAATAGTAGAGTTGATGAGGAAGTGATTATGAGGAGGACGAGGCAGATGTGGAAATGTCTAGCGTAAAGGATGAGGAAGAACGAGAGAAGGAGAGGGAGAGTGACAAAATTTTATGATGTATTCACTAATTTATCTTTGACGCACAAGCCTCTGACATCCAGCGTTACTGATAAGACCCTCGCTGGAAAAAGTTGACGGAAGAGGAAATAAGTATTATACAGTCCGTCCATAAGTTCTGTTACAAAATATGCATTTATTTTTTTATGAAGTAATGCCATCTTAATAAAAGAAGGCATGTCGTTTCGAGCTGGCCACGTCCTCTAAAACTGACCATAATTTGTAGTCTAAGCGGTTTAGATCTGGGCTAGGCGAAGACCAGTCTTCAGCTCTTATAAAGTACGGAACATTGGTTTCGAGCCAAGCTTGAGTAGTTTGTGCCTTGTGACCAGGTGCAGACCCCTGCTGGAAAGTCCACGGTATATTTTTTAAAAGTGTATTGCTGAGAGGTTTCGTGTCATGATCCAAGACAGTCTCTTGATACACTTTGGCTGCAGTTTTCACTCCTTTTTCACCAAAATGAAGCGTTGTGATTCCTTGATAAGACACCAACCAAACCATTACAGAAGCAGGATGTGACCACGTTGTACCTTTCCGACCACTTGGGCGGCTTCTTTAGAACTGTGTGCGTACACGTTGTCATTTTGCTTGTTGTAGTGCTCTTCAATTGTGATTTTTTTTTTATTAGTAAAAATTATATTTTGTTTTTTCACCTGCGTATCGGGACAAAAGGCGTTTTGATCGATCCACTCTCTTCAACTGTAGGAATTGATTTAGGGCATGTGTCGTATATCGATGATAAGCACCGAGCTTCAGGTCTTGTTTTATTGTATGCGACAGGGTTTTAAAAGTTCTTTAGCTCCATAGTGCGATACAGACAATAGGCCTGCACTGTGTCTTACATATACGAAACTTAACTCGCTATGAGAGAAAGAGAGAAATAAAATGTGTGCTCGCACCTCTCTCTTGCTCCTTACAGTAATATATGAAACGTAACTCTCTCTTTCTATCTTCACTAAGTTATATCTCCCTTTCAACTTCCGTTCGCCTCGTCCAATCACACTATTCGTAACGCTCTCGTCACGCATTCACCAGCTTATTCCCCAAGCCAAGCGTGCGTAAAGAAGCTTTACTTCAAAAACTATCACGTAACTCGGCTTGTTTCTTTCAAATTAAATAAATATTTTTGTTATTCCACTTATGTGAAATAAATATATTTTGATTTTATGATTTAATGCGACTACTTGCAAGGGATTGTGAGCCTTGTAGACCGCGTAGAGATTATTTACATTTGACATAGATATATCGTGCAAATACACACCGGCAGGTGACTCCTGGACGACATGTTGGATCCTTAACCTCGTCTTCAGATACTCTATGAATCGTCGCAGAAAACACAGGAAGTGTTCCGCATTTCTGATATTCCCGGGAACTACCTCTGTAACAAACAACAATCATTTGATCATTGGCACGTCGAATATTATATGATAATATCTACATTCAGCACAACTATCACACATACAATCACTCTTCGAGTGAGGTGTGTAAGGGACGGGTCATGTGGCACTCGGTTCTCTCTGCCCGCCCCGCATGGCATTTGGCATGGAATTATATACATAGAGAGTTCAAATTTAAAACACTCATTAGGATTTTTATACAAAAAAAATATGTCAATCAACGAGCATTCAACCAGTACAGTCGGTTCCTGTACATTTTTGATTATTATTCTTTATTTTTTATTACACTACACTAATCTACGTGACTGAGTTGGTTGCCATTGTAGAAGGAAGTATCACTTTGTAAAATTGGTAATCATATTTGAAGAGAATAACGTGAATAGTCTGTGAATAGATTTCAGTTTACAGGGTCGAGTTGGCTATTGTACCACCTCAGCGATGTTTCCTGCGACGAGAGGTCACAGGATAAAGAATAGCCCTGCACTAACTCCCTGCCTACTATCTGCTGCACTACATACCGAATGAACGTTTATCATTTAGTTTCGTAAAACTTTCTCAGTGATCCACGTAAAACGAAAGTATCGATGCAGAGACAGCTAGTTTTTTTATAAGTCGGGAGACCTACAAGCATACGGCCCACCTGATGTAATGTGATTACCGTAGCCTATGAACAATACAAGAAGTACGGCTCGCGTCTTGCCGCCTCTGCTCCTAACAGAACAACTCCTTAGGAGCTTACTGGTAATCTCATTCAGTCACACAATAACCCTCAAGGTCGTTATTTGGCTGCGATTTACTGAGGTGCTTCACGAGTCGGGCTATTCTAATGCGCCCCACCAATTATATACACAAATATTAGTCCTGTGTGGGAATAGAATAGCAAGACTTAAGTGTTAAAACATCATGTTGACCACTATACCACCAGGTTCGTATAAATTCATCAAATTCATAAAAAACGTATGAAACAGAGCAGCGTGTTACCGTTGAGCACCTCATCGGGCAGTATGGGATTCCCCAGTATGTTGTCGGCGTCGCGCGCCACCGCCGCCTCGCGGAGCCCCTCCACCATCTGCTCGTATTCGGCCGTCAAGCGAGCTGCATCTTCGTCACGTATTCTGTAACACGAGCATTTTATTACCTTTTTATGCCACATATTGAATCATACGACCCAGCTGGAAGGTTAACGTAATCAAAGTCAAAATCTTTTTATTCCGTAAAAATAGCTACATTTGTTTGGAATCGTCACAATTTTTTTCCCTACCGTGCAGTTCATGACTAGCTGAGCACTGATAAAAATACTGCCCAAAAACTCAGGCATCCCTCTTTTGGTATCCAAACAAATTTACATAATTTATTAATTACATTATAATTGGATCGACTCAATCCCAGACATTTTTATCATTAACATAGTCAGATACTTTATAATATGCCCTGCTACACAATTTGGCTTTAATAGTAGTTTTAAATTTGTTTATTGACAATTCTCTTATATTGCTGGGAAGTTTGTTATAGAACCGTATACATTGCCCCATAAAAGAATTACTTATTTTGTGCAGACGGCTTGCATGTAACACAAGATTATGCTTATATGTAGTATTTATATTATGAGTATCACTCTTTTTACAAAATGAGTCTAGTCGTAGTATGCACATATACCCTGGAAAACCACAAGCTTAGCTAATAGTAAGTTTTAAAGTGGCAACAGTGTAATCATAATAGTGCAATGTGAAAGTTCATGTAATTATAGAAGAAAATACGCTATCCGAGGCTCATTCACACACACCTTGCAACGTGCAACATTGAGCTTTCGTCTGAGGTCCATAGTAAGGGACCACGTTTCTGTGTCGTAAAAACACAACTGGTCGAAGACTTTCATCTTGAGACATTGAGGTATTTTGGACGAGAATATCTTTCGCAAATTTCCAAACGCTATAAAGATAAATTCAGGAAACAGTATTTAAATTTACTTGGAGACTGTCTTCTCGAGCTGCTGCAAAGCCTGCGTGCTCTTGTCTATGGTCCGCCTCGTGATCTTCACGCTGAGCGAGTCTATGCACACGTTGTCTATGTTGTGGGCCTCGTCGAACACGACCACCGCCTCTCTGTTCAACTCTTTGGATACGACCTCTGCTATCTTTGGATCCAAAAGGTAGTGGTATGAGTATACCACGATATCTGCATGGATCACCTGAAATATATGATAACGATTAATGTCACTTCGGCCTGCAACCTTTAAGATTATATGTATACAACGTGGGGAAGCATACGATCCACCTGACGTAAAATGGTTACTGTAGCCTATGAACGATTGCAATACAGGAAGTATCACTCGCACGTTTCCTCCGCTGCATTTAATACAGCAACTCCTCAGGAGCTTAGTGGTAAACTAACTCACTCTCAAGAACGACCCTCCAGGTAGTTGTCATTTGGCTGCGGTTTTCTGTAAGGGGTTACTTCAGCAGTACCACCAGCCTTTGATATTTGAGCTTATGCTTTGATCTTTGATCCCTACATCTCTTAAAAATACCTAGATCAAGACAAATAGACCTGTTAAGGCACACAAATGTTTGTCTCGTGTCAGAATCGAACGAACCAGCCTTGGTGTTGAAATAGACATTTCTAACCACTTAACCACCAAGCTCGTCAGATATCTACGTTCACAACTGTGGTGTGCGTCGAATTTCCTCTTTCTGGATTCTATCTCTGAGATAGAGAAATATCGAACATATTTCTCTTATATTCCCTAATTTGCTGTTTCTCTCTTTTTTTAGCATACCGCCCGCCTGATGTAAAGCGGATACCGTAGCCTATAAACGCTTGCAATACATCAAGTATTGCTCGCGCGAAACCACCTCTGCTCAGTTGCGTGCACTCCATATAGGCAAAAAGACATTGCCTACCCTATCAATTTGATAAATACCATCCGATGTTTCTTCATTCTTAAACATAGTTTTTAACTAATATTTCGTATCAAAAGCAAAAAATTAAAAACAGCTCCATCTATCGGTATCGGTGCAAGTTATTAAAATAGATTCATTAATACCCGCTACATCGATGTGCTACACTAGCGCCGCAATGGGAGCTTAACTGCAGAGACACAAACTATTTCTGTCTAAATTTACATATGTGTGCCGCGTTGGTAATACGAATAGTGTAGTGTGCTTTCCTGTAAATATATTACCCACAGTAACACAAATAATGCACACAATCGCATAGTTTAGACAGTGTCTTTTCAACCGAACCATGACGTAAATTACTGAAGTGTCGCGAACATTGCTACGTAACTATTTTAAAGAGTAGTAGTTGCTCCATATAATTAGAGTGAAAGAAACTGCCATTTCTTTTTTTCGTATAAAATTGATGTTAAATTTTATTTTGTTTTTAAACTGGGCCGCCATTATTTGTTTATTCAAGTTGTTCAGGTGGTGTGTGTGTAGGGAAAATAAAAAATGATGCATTTTCAAAACTATCTTTCGGTGAAAAAAAAAAACAAGTGATTGAGAAAGGCCGCTGTATACCGGATTTAAAATTAATACAAACTAAAGGCAAAGTTAATCGTAACTTTAATGCAAAACCGAAAGGCCGCTTCGAATATCTGCAAATTGATATGTACGAGGGTCATTTGAAAAGTTCTTAGCCTAACATACTTAATGAAACCACACGATTTTGAGTTTATTTTTATTTTTCAACATACTCTCCTCCGAGCTCAAAACACTTTTTCCATCGACCCGGTAAGGCTTCGATACCCGTTTTAAAAAAATCTTCGTCTAACTCCTCAAAATAAGCATCCACGGCGGCTATGACCTCTTCATTTGTAAAAAAATGTTTACCACCTAAAAATTTTTTCAGCTTTGGGAACAGATAAAAGTCGGACGGTGCTAAATCCGGTGAATATGGGGGATGAGGTAACAATTCGAAGCACATTGAGGGATTTCTGCCATGGATTGCACAGAGGTGTGCGCATTGTCCTGATGAAACAAGACTTTTCTTCTCAATAAACCTGGACGTTTTTCTTTGATTTCTTCTCTCAAACGACGCAACAGGTTGCAATAGCAATCGGAGTTTATTGTTTCACCCTTTTTTAAATAATCCACGAGAATTATACCCTTTGCATCCCAAAAAACGGATGCCATGACTTTGCCCGCCGATAAAACCACCTTTGCCTTCTTTGGGGTGGGCGATCCTGCTCTTTTCCATTGTTTCGACTGTTCTTTTGTCTCGGGTGTATTGTGGTGAACCCAGGTTTCATCCATGGTTATAAATCTTTCAACAAATTCTATTGGGTCAGCTTCATATAACTCTAAACAGTCGCGAGAAGTTGTGAGTCGGTTGCGTTTTTGTTCCACTGAAAGCAGTCGCGGTACCCACCGCGCAGACACCTTAGAGAATCCAAGTTCAGTAGTAATTATATGATGTGTTCGCTCAGATGAGATGTACAGTCTTAGCTATCTCCTCGACAGTCAATCTTCGATCAGATAAAATTAAATCACAGATTTTTTCTTTGTTTTGATCAGTGGAAGCAGTCGAAGGCCCACTACGGGGCTCATCTTGAATGGTCTCACGACCACGTTTAAACTCTGCCACCCAGTTTTTAACAGTCGCATACGAAGGAGCGGACTCACCCAAAGTAGCAGACATGTCTTCATGTATAGCTTTTGGAGTTAAACCTTTCAAATTCAGGTATTTTATCACTGCACGATGTTCAATTTTATACATTTTCAAAAATAGCTCTGACTTGACTTACGGTATCACGTGTAAACGAACAATGAGTTACTGTGAATAAACTAAACTGTGCATACTTGTTGCTAAATAATGTAACTACAAAATGAGGGTAGTTATAAAAAAACCAATGACTTTAAGCATGTTAGGCTAAGAACTTTTCAAATGACCCTCGTATATAAAATCAAGATCTCTAGATATTTGAGGTGGCTAACCAATCACATACATCATTATTTCCACAAGACTGGGTAACCAAAATCAACATGCTGTATTTTTTGGTAAGTTAATAGCTTTAAAAAAATTCTGCCTCTGCCTCTGCTGTTAACACAGCAACTCCATAGGAGCTGACTAGTGATCTCACTCACACGCAGGAACACAACAACCCTCTAGGGAGTTGTTATTTGGCTGCGGTTTTCTGTGAGATGGAGGTACTTCCCCAGACGGGCTGCTTTGATGCGCCCTACCTCTCTTATAAATTTAGTGTCAATTACTAACACACCAGAGCTAGATTAGATTCCCATACAGGACAAACATTTGTTTTTTTTTTATGAAACTAGATTGGCAAACAAGTATGCGGCCCGCATTAGATGGTAAGCGGTTACCGCAGCCTATTGACGCTCGCAACACTACGGGGATGTTACTCGCGCGCTGCCAATCTGACCTTGACCTAAGGATGTTTCGTCACAGTAGATATTTCTCTGTTCGTAATTCGTCTGAGTGTTTTTAAAAAAGGTAGGGTGCATAAGCAAAGGTAGGGTACTTCCCCAGACGGGATTTGCGTCTGGGGAAGTACCTCCATCTGACAGAAAACCGCACCCAAATAACAACTCACTGAATGGTTGTATCTGCAGGTGAGTGAGGTTACCACTGCCAGTAAGCTCCTAACGAAAAGCTATGTTAACAGCAGAGGTGGCGTCGCCCATGTGATACTTAATGTATTACCAGCGTTCACAGGCTACGGTAACCACTTTACATCGGGTGGACCGTATGCTTGTATGCCTTCCGATGTTTTTATATAAAATAAAACATTAAAAAGTTCGTACAGCAAACCTGGCGAGGAAGTAGGGACACCAGTTCCTGTCCGCGCCGTACTGCTTCATGTCGTCGATGGTGTACACGCCGTACGGCAACATTGACTCCTTGCCCTCCCGGTTAAACCCCTCGTAGAATTGGCCTGCAATTGGAACCATATACGTTAGAAAAACAAGAAAAAAGAACATCTAACACATGAATCTCGGGATTTTGACGAGCTTGGTTAGTAACGCTACTTTGACAGTAACGTTCGTTTTTTGTTATACTACGTCGGGAGGCACACAAGCATACGGCCCACCTGATGTAAAGCGGTTACCGTAGCCTATAAACGCTTGCAATACATTAAGTATTACTCGTACCACCTCTTCTGCTAACAAAGCAACTCCTTAGGAGCTTACTGGAGAGACCTCACTCACGCGCAGGAACACATCAACCCTCTAGGGAGTTGTTATTTGGCTGCGGTTTTCTGTGAGGTGAAGGCACTTACCCAGACGGGCTGCTTTGATAATCGAGGTAGAGCACCTCTCTTAAAACATCCAGACCAAGACAAACAGGCATGTTCATGCACACATGTTTGTCGCGTGTGGGAATCGAATCCACGAGTGTCGGTGTCAAAGTCGCGTCATTCACGACTGAGCCACCGAGCTCGTCAAAACTCGTGGACGAATATTTGTTACGCTGCAGTTTGTCGCGACAATGACACAATTTGAATTTGACATGTACTTTGTACACTTCACATATTATGTAGTGTTGGCACAAGCGATGAACTCTTATGTTCGTTCTTAATTCTCGGTCTTCTTCGCATTCGTATTGGATCGAATTTGTAGAGAAATGTTACTTAAGCAAGGCTGGTGTTACACTGCTTGATCATCAGAGTTATCAAGTTATATTATGCTACACCACCCATCGCATGAAAAGCTGATCGAGCTGATAGCGTGCAGTCCTGCTGGACACCAATATTGATGCCAAATCAAGGCGACAACCATGCACATGCATGTATATTTATCATAAGTGAACTGCAAAGTATGAGGCACGTAAACAAATGTGATCAGTACATCCCCTGCCACTTCGAAAATCCACCCTGTGCCTCACTTCATCCTCATTTTCCTTTAAATATTTTTTTCATACACTTTATGCTAAAAATTTGATTAAAATGATATCCATACACTTAGTGCTATGAATGGTTGCTTTTATACAAGGGTATGATATCAGTTCATCCCTAATTCGTTAGCACCCTTGCGGTTTTCGGAACCAATTGCTTAAGAACTAGATTTCCGGCACGTGACACAAAGAGGTTTTGTTCCATACATACTTACGTCTAAAATTAGCTTATCTGTTTGTTTACAGTCTTATCTCCATATTTATGCTCTTTTATCTCCATATAATAGTCTCATAAATGTTTTATTTGGTCCCCAGCTATCTGTTCAGATTTCCACGCGTCCTATCATTCCCTTCAGCCAAATCCTGAACGTGCCTTGTGGACGCCCAAAACTTCTGAGCTCGCGCATGATACCAGACTTTATTTGAACCCACAGAAATCTTGAACTTATCAAACTCTTATCTCTCATATACCTATACGGAACTGAGGTATCCTCGACTTGGCGCTGCGTGGATGGGTGGGTGGCAGCCACATGCACTACAATTCGAGGACGCCCTAATCCGCTCATCTATAGTTTTGGTACACAATTGGAATACACTGGACATTGCAGGAAACTCCCAAGGAGTGGCTGTGTAAGCAGCAGAGGAGGCATCGCGCGAGTGATAATTAATATATCGCAAGCGTTAATAGGCTACGGTACTCGCTTTACTTTACAGGCGGGCCGTATGATTGTATGCTTCCCGACGTAGTATAAAAAAAAAATTGCCCGTTGCCCACCACCAAAACTTATTTTAACCCCTTAAAATGGGAACTTGTGAATACATAGCATACTTACATGTGGGCACACTGGGATCCCGCTCGTTTCTTTCTCTTATGTAACTCGCTGTCAGTGCATGACATTTACCGTCTACCATCTTGCCTTCTCTTTCTTTTGATACCTAAAAGAATGCATAACATCATAACTGAGACATACAATACAGTATTTACAAACACTCAGGTGGCAGGCGGAGGTTTCCAAAGGTTTATATCAATTGAGTATATCCATGATTAAATAGCTAAATATTAAAGGTACTCGGCAGGTTTTATAGTACTCGTACTCGGCCGAGTAACTCTAATGCTGAGTACTTGGTTAATGTAATGTATAGTTAAGAATACTGTTTTCTCATGCATTCATACTTCATTAAGGTAACATTTAATAATATTAAACAAAAAAGAAGCATACACTAGAAAACGGTATGGATTGTATGTTGTTCTATAAGCGAATATTGGAATTCTAACATAGTCAAGTTTTTATACAACGTCGAGAGGCATACAAGCATATGGCTCACCTGATGTAAACCAGTTACTGTAGCCTATGAACTCTTGCCATACAATAAGGATCACTCATGCGATGCCATCTCAGCTGCTAACACAGCAACTCCTTACGAGTTTACTGGTGATCTCACTCAGACGCAGGAACGCCATAACCCTTCAGGGAGCTGTTATTTGGATCCGGTTTTCTGTGGAGGTGCTTCTTCCCTACCTCTTTTAAAAATACCTCAGACCAAGACAAACAGACTTGTTCATGCACACAAATGTTTCTCCTGTGTGGGAATCGAACCCATAGGCGTTGGTGGCAAACTAGCTTTATTAACCATTGCGGCACCAAGCTCGTCAAAGTTATGAGATATAAGCAATTTTTTTTTACTGCCTTCGGAATGCTCTCTCGCTGTCTATCTATACTTAACCGAGTAACTCAGCCAAGTACTCGGTACCATAAAGATTGAACTGAGTAAAACTCGGTACTAAGTTACTCAGTAAATTGTATGCTTGGCGCATCTCTAGTATACATTATTTGAAATTATTTTTCTTCAAAATGTTTTAAAGTTACCTCTGGATGTATACACAAGTTCTTCCTGGAGGTGAGCACGACGCCAGTCATGCTTGGCAGCTCGCCGTGGTGCTTCTCATAGTACTTCATTAAATTCTTTAATTCCTCTAATACTTTCTCTATTTCGGGTACTGTCCGGGAACAGTAAATAAGCTTCCTGAAATATTATCAATTTTGTTCTATATATGTAATGCTTGAGACAAACAATATCCTAATTGTACATATATTCCATTGTCTTGTAAAGTTTGTTGTACTGTCCAAAGGACTCTGGGCCTTATTACGATCTTTTATACAACCAGAGTGGCAGATAAGCACATGCCTTGTTATGTCTATTGTTTTTACATCCATTAGACCAGTGTTCCGTAAAGTGTGTGTGGCATATTTGTTTACTGTGAACATTAGATAAAAAGTGAAAGATAAAAATAATCCCTACACAAAGGTGAGAGTGGAGCAAGGGTACAGTGACAAGTAATAAACAGTCATTCGTCACTAGCTTTTCTAGTACCTAGGTTAATTATAGTTAGTTATTTAAATGTTAGGTTTTTTTCTACGGTGTTATAAAAACTATATTAAATAAATATATAAAAACTCATATTACCTCACGTGATGGGGATTCTGCAGCATGTAGGCGACAATAAGAGATAACAGTGACACAGTCTTGCCAGTTCCAGAGGGCATCTCCAGTAGCCCATGGCCCTGAAAGTGAAATGTAAAAGTTACATAGAGTAATAAATATGTAGCATCCAAAAAGCCATTAAATTTATTTAGACAACATCGGGAGGCATACAAGCATGCAACCCACCTCATCTGAAGAGGTCACTGTACTGCCTATGAATATTTGCAACACTGGAACCATTATAGCATCACTTTTTTTCCAACATGTAATTAGCACACTACTATACTACTATATATCTACATATAAAATGTAACTTTGGATCACCTGTTGCTAACACAGCAACTCAATCAGAGCTTACTAAAGTGTGTTCGACAAGATGAGGCCTTTACTAAGGTTTGTTACAAATCAATCTCTGTCTGTTTCTGCCTCAGGCAGAAATAGAAGGATTATGCGTAAAGTTTGGTAATATAAAATTTACATTATATGTAAATTTTGGTATGGGAATCATGTCTGCACATGAATTCATTACATTATACTCAATAAAAATATGTTGTGTACTCCTGAATGTTTGTTTACATTCATTACCTTGGCTGCTTGAGTATACTTTAGTAACCTCACTCACTTGCTGGAACACAACAACCCTCCAGTATTTTGACTGTAGTTCTCTATAAGGTGGAGGTACTTTTACCACTCAAGATTTGTTTGTATGTAACCCATAAGTATTGGTGATAAAGTAGTAACTGGTAACCACTGCGCCACCGGGATTACTGTAGATCAAGCATAATTGATATTGAGGTCCTCTTTTTGCAGTTGTGATAGTAACAGCTTTTAAATTGTTGTGCGATCAATAATTTCTATCACAAGGTTAGCTTTAGAAATTGAATTAGCAGTTGAAAATTATTTCACTTTGTTGATATTTAATTTCAAACCACCATTCTGTTTTATATATGTCATAAGGAGACACGCCGTTAAAGAGAGAATAAATGCTAGATATGTGTAACACTGCGCTGTGCTGTGCAATTATGCTGCGCTAATACAATATACAACCTATCGTATCAACACAGTTTGAAGAAGTCAACACACTTCTTCAAAATGTATTAACGCACAGCACAGTACCGGAAGTAAGCAGTTCAAAATTTAAGTAATGTGTTAGAACAAATAAAATGCAATGTAGTCATTGAACACTTGTGGTAGGTAAATAAGTTTACATAACTCATCATCAACTAAATTCAGGAAAAGCATTGCACATGTTAAATCAACAGAACTGAGTACCAACTGAGCAGACTCCTCTCTCTCACTCACTAAACCATCAAGCTGAGCGACGCTTAGTAGGTACCTACAGCATGGGCTCGCGTGCCGCGCTTTACATTTTACGGCACTGTAGTGCAATATTGAATTAAGTAACTCAAAGAGTCGGTACAGTAAGATGCGCGCGAGTTACTGTGTTGATGCAGAGATTTTTATAAACTATGTCTAAAGCATGCAAACGATTCTACGGTTAACGAAAACTAGGGTTAGGGGACTTAAAATACAAATAACTACGATTTTGGCTTGTCAAGCCTGGTATTGTGTGCCTGTTATATCAAAATAACCTATATAAAAAAACAAAAACATGAAATTATAAACCGTCATACCTTAGCATCTAATGTCCGTTTTAATTCCAACATATATGCATACTGCTCGGGATAAATGTAATCATAAGGGAAATACACTAGTAAACCGTCTACCGTTAACCTGAAAGCAATTAAATAATAAAAATATATTACACGACAAATATTATTTAATGTTGCAATTCACACGTCATATTATATACTAACTTCATTTTTAGTTATGTAGCATTAATATTTATCGTAAATGAAACGCTTAAGTTACGCGTGATTTTTTTGAGTTGGTATAATTTTACGGTTTTGGTGTTGTTTAAGTTTTACTGTTTGCCTCAGAGCTCAGAGGAAGTATAATAATATACCTCAGAGGAACAGTTTCGTAAGCCGGTGAGGTGTTATTTCACAGATTTGACAACAAGGTGTCACTCAAGTCTGAAGGGGCATCTGCTTCTTCTTAGTTTAGTTTATTGGCTCCAGGTGCTCCACTATAAAAACATTTTGTACATTATCATATTCATAAAGATTTTTCGTGTGTACTTCGTGAGTACTTAAACGACTCTCACAAAATACTCTGATAAAGACTATAAAGAAAAAAATATGCAATAAACGCATTTTCTGACAGACAAAATGATCCGTTTTTACGAGATTCTGGCCAAATACTCCAACCATTGTAAATTTCGACTAATGTTTACTATATATTACACTAATATTAGTGTATGAGAAACTTCAGAACATTTATATATATATATATATATATATATATATATATATATATATATATATATATATATATATATATATATATATATATATATAATATTTTGAAGTTTCCCGTTTCGCACATGTATTATACAAATATTTTGAAATTACAGCCCGAACTACGGTAAATCTTAGGTTTAACCAGTAAATCTTAAGAATTACTGACATGAGTTGGTAAATGTAAGTATTAATAAAAAGGGGAACAATTTACCATTAGAAACTGGTACCTGCTAGGTTTTACCAGAGGCGGTTGGTTTTGGAAAGAAAACAATAAGTACTTTATCTTTATTTATTTCTATCAAATCAAATCGTCTAATCCTTATCCTTATAAAAATATTTATATTTGGTAAGTTTTTATTTATTAATTATTAGTAACTTGTTAATATAAGATAATTTAAACATTTTTTTTTAAATAACACAAATTAAATTGTCTTCTTAATAGAACATTATTTTAAAATTATTCTTAAAAATATAACTTAAATTATACTTATTCTTAAACCAAAACATAATATTAATTGGCTTGGTTAATCTAACTGAATCATTGCTTTTCTTATTATTTAGTATTTAATAAACAAAAATAAAAGACAATTTATCTATTGTCACAAACTAGTATGTAGTAAATAAAAATGACTTGTTACAATAATGAGTGCTATTGTGGCATTTACAATTTTCTGTTTCAAGTGTGATAATGGGTTCGTAGTGAGTGAATTTAAATTTTATCAAAATGTGGATATTATTTGTGAATATTAGCTGGTGTTATAGTACCAGGTATTATTACAACATTTATAGCACTTTTAGTGAAAATTATTGTAAAAATCTATTTTTAAATTTAAAGTTATCAAGAGCACTTTTTAATATATCTGTATTATTTTTGGTGTATCTGCCTAAAAAGCCTTATTAGCCGATATGGCTTTCATTCTTTCAGCTTGATTTTCTAAATTCAATTTAGCTTTTTTTCTTATTGTCTGGACAGATTCTATCTTTCTCGGTATTGCCTGTTCGTGAGACTGAGTTACAATTTCTGTCTATGAATCGGTATATCTCTGAATAGTTAACATTAGTATTATCCTTCAACTTTTCGGTTTCAATAATTTCGTTTTCTTGCAGTTTAACCTTCACACATTCACTGTCAATATCCTCTTCTGGCTCATTTTCAACAATTGTCGTGTTCAATTGCATTTTCGTCGTTAATATTTTGTTCTGTATTTTTTTGCGAATGTAACACGTTTTCTAAATCTTTTTCTGATCTTAATAATCCAATCACATCTTTAGGAATTGCTAACGTTGCAATGCCCATCTTCATGGGACTACGAAGCATTACTTCGTAAGGGGCGCATTTATCTCCCTCGTGACATGCTCCATTTTTCATGGCCTGGATGAATTTCAAGCCCTCTGACCACTTTGATGACAGATTAGTTTCCATCCACGTGCTAAGCATATTCTCTATGTCTTAATTAGCACGCTCCACTGATCTTCACGCTGGCAGTATCTTGGCTTTCCACATACGATTTTAGAATCCGGCCACATAGAGCATAAACTGTCAATTACTTGGTTACAAAATTCCTGACCATTATCAGAATGAAGGATGTTAAAGGTGGAGAAAATATCCAGGAGATGGTATGCAACTTCTGCTGCGCGTAAGATGGTCTTGGTAAACGAATATGAATTTATCATTTCCATGAGGGTAGTTTGTAGGTCTATGAGATCTACCTGCCAGCGTGAGTTCATTTCACTAGGAAGTATAGGCTTTTTTTTAATTCTACGTCGGGAGGCATACAAGCATACGGCCCACCTGATGTAAAGCGGGTACCGTAGCCTATTAACGCTTGCGATATATTAGATATCACTCGCGCGATGCCTCCTCTGCTGCTTACACAGCAACGCCTTGGGAGCTTACTGGTGACCTCACTTACACGCAGGAACACAATAACCCTCTAGGGAGTTGTTATTTGGCTGCGGTTTTCTGTGAGATGGAGGTACTTCTCCAGACGGGCTGCTTTGATGCGCCCTACCTCTCTTAAACGGCTTGATGACAATGCCCTTTTTTAGTCTTCTATTTCTTTTGACAAGGTTGTCATAGCTTTAAATATGTCATGATAGCCTCAACTGTAATATTTTTATACTTACAGTTACATTCCTTAAGCATCGTCATCCTTCCATCGTGTCGAACAGCAACATGCACTTCTTCGAGAATGTTTAACAAATCTTCATTACAAACGTGATTTCTCCATGCTCTTCTTTCATCGGCGCAATAAACTTTTCTTCGCTGTCTATAGTTATAATATCATAGCCCTTTATACGCCTGTAATGAACAGCTTCCTTCTTTTTCACGTTCTTTGCTGTTTTTACTTCCTCTAAACACTTTGAGTACTTATTCTTATAGGCAAAAGTTATTATCTTTCTTGCTAGCTACGAGCTCGTTCTTTATTTCAAAAAATCTATGTTTTACACTCATATCGATTTGTAAGTTACATACAGTTAAATATAATTAAATGTCAAATTAAACTCACTTTCGAACTATAAATTACTTTAAAGTATCAAAATCGAAACAGAAAACGAATTAACTTGCGTGTTCAAACGTGTTCAACGATCGGCCGAGGAGAACTGAGGTGGTAAAGGACGTGGTACGGGAAGCTCGGGGTTGCAAACTGCTCGCGAGTTCGAGACGATGTGGCGAACATGTTCTGACATATATGTTTATCAGTATTTACCGTATATTTGAAGTAAACTTTAAGATTTACCAAGTGAATGGTGGTAAATGCTCGAAATAAATGAAGTTCACTAATCTTTTCGGACTTACACCATATATAGTTGGTAAATTTTGGGTTTTACCGGTAAATCTTAGGATTTACCGTGGTTCGGGCTGTTACAGTAACAAATACATGTACTTAAACGAACTTCTATTTTATGAGATACAGTTTAGACAAGAAAGTATTTACAACATCCTCGATTTGATTACGTTGTATGTGGTTCTCATCAAATAATCATTAGTCAACGAGGTCCAACCATGTGTCCAGTCACAAAACCCCACACTTGTATGTCAGATTTAAACCGAAGCTATTGTATTTTCCTTAGACCTTTCAACTAAACCTTTGGTTGTAAGGTCTAAGTATTTTTTCATGCTCGCACTTTGAGAAACGAACGCTTATACAGGCTGGCCCGTTGATAGACGTCTAAAAGAAAAAAATTGATGGCTTATGCTAAGGGGTATCCGAATCACCCCCATGTATGTTCCGCGATTCTTTATAGTTTGGGAGCTAGAATTTTTTTTAGTATTTTTTTCGTAGTTTTCACCTAACATATGGTTTCATTTTTTAGCTCTTTTTTTTCTAACAGTTTTGGATATCTTCTTTTGTGTAATTATTTAACATAATGATAGCTACCACCTAAAATAATGCTGTTTGCCTGGGCATAGCAGAACTTACCTAAAATGTAATTTAAAGTTCAAATTTACTGTTCGAGCCCAGTAGTCAAAAATGTTTGGGACTTAAAAAAAAAAAAACATGGGTGCCAGCGGCTTCGAAGGGTCCTTAACTGCTACTGCTATGGACCTTCAGCAGTAAAAAGCATTCATAAAAAGTTTACCTTGATAGGGGATTATTTCCTGAAATTAGCCTTGAGAGCAATAAAGGTATTTTTAAAGTTTTTTTATTAAATTGTGTTTTCATTATTTTAAGTAATAATTGACTTGAGTTATGATGAATTAAACAAAACATGGATTTAAATTTACAATTTTTATTTCAATAACACCTACAAAAGGTTTTCAAAATGGCGTCTTCCCACAGAAATGCACACCCTACATCTACGAAGAAAGTTGTGTTTTAGCCGTCTAAAAGCCTCTCTGTTGTTTATTACAATGTTTCTCGCTTCTTCAATTTTCCGCCTTAGCTCTTCTTCACTGTTACATTCCCGTGCATAAACAATTTCTTTATAATAACCCCAGTTAAAAAAATCTATCGGGTTGAGATCGGGTGAGCGTGCCGGCCAATAAATGGGTCCACCTCTTCCAATCCACCTGAAAACGAAAAAAAGTGTAATTAATGTTAGTTACACTTTTTTACCTAATTCTGTTAACATTGCAATAGTCAAAATGTACATCTACTGCCGTTTGCTTACCTGTCGGGATAGGTCTCATTTAAGTAGCTCCGGACTTGCGTTGCATAATGGCATGGTGCCCCATCATTTTGCAACACCATGTCTCGTCTCAGCTCCAAATTCACATCACCCAACAAAAGTGGCAACTGGTTCTCCAAAAATAGCTCCATTGAGCCTGGACGGAAGCTCAAAAGGGCCAACCAATTCGCCGTTGGGAACACCGGACCACATGTTCACACTGAAGCGGTGTTGAAAGTTAGATGGTCTTACCGCTTGTGGATTTTCGATAGCCCAGCTATGATAATTGTGTATGTTAAATACCCCAGATCGCTCGAATCGAGACTCGTCTGTCCACAAAATTTTATTAATAAAATTGGGGTCTTCTTGGTTTTTCCTTAACATGGTTTGGCAAAAATCAACCCTCATTTGGTAATCAGTGGGTTGTAAGGCCTGGAACCTCCGAATGTGGTATGCACGATAACCTTCTTCATGTAAAATTCTTTGAATAGACACTCTGGGAATATCCAGTCTACGAGCCATCTTCCTCGTACTTGTTGTACTATCTCGTTGCACTTCCTCCAGTACTCTTTCATTGCGATACGGGTCAGCTCTAGGGATTCCTTTCCCAGAACCATGTTGACCAGAAATGCGGCCAGCCATTAATGTGTTGTGAGTATTAATGAAAACACGATGGTCAGGATAATGATCGGGTTGCCTTCCTCCTCGACGTTGTAGTTGCTCTCTGTAGAGCCTTGCTGCTTCATGTCCATTGCCTTGAGCAACACCATATTAGTAATGTATTTCTGCATATTCGCTCAATGAGTAGCTCATCACTAACACACAACAACAGTGTCCAAATTGAAGAGCAAAATGGAGTCCGGTAACGAGCGCACAGTCCAAGTCGATAGGTAAAACAGAATACAGTGTCCGGTGAGGTAGCGGGGTTTGTAGGTAAAGCGATAGTAACGTAACGAGCAGCAGTAAGCACGGTGTGAGAACGACTGCCTGCTAAGGCGCTGTTTGCGCTTGCGGTTATCTCCTGTCTCGCTCGCACAAACAGGTTTTATTGTTTGAGCAGGCCGACACTACGACCCAGGTAGATACGTGTACTTCATTTGTGTCATTGGTTTAAGTTTTAAAATGGGATAACTACAGTGAAAATCTGCAAAGTGCAAAAATCATCACCCAATAACATGACAAATGATGTGCATTTCCAAACATTAAGTGACATGAGACAGTTCACAATTCAACATTATCTTTAAAATAAATAATAAACATAATTAGTAGAACTTACAATTTTTCTCAAAAGATACCTTTATTGCTCTCAAGGCTAATTTCAGGAAATAATCCCCTATCAAGGTAAACTTTTTATGAATGCTTTTTACTGCTGAAGGTCCATAGCAGTTTTTAAGGACCCTTCGAAGCCGCTGGCACGTATGTTTTATTTTTTTTTTAAGTCCCAAACATATTTGACTACTGGGCTCGAACAGTAAATTTGAACTTTAAATTAAATTTTAGGTAAGTTCTGCTATGCCCAGGCAAACAGCATTATTATAGGTGGTAGCTATCATTATGTTAAATAATTACACAAAAGAAGATATCCAAAAATGTTAGAAAAAAAAGAGATAAAAAATGAAACCATATGTTAGGTGAAACCTACGAAAAAAATACTAAAAAAAAATCTAGCTCCCAAACTATAAAGAATCGCGGAACATACATGGGGGTGATTCGGATACCCCTTAGCATAAGCCATCAATTTTTCTCTTTTAGACGTCTATCAAAGGGCCACCCTGTATACATAAATATTTAAAAGGCTTTTTCTGGTAGGTTCATGTTATATCAATATATGGGCAGTACTGTATTCATCCACAACTGAACACGAGCCTCCACGCTAAAGCACTATAAGCCGCGACCCTGGGCCATCTTCACCAATTTATCTCTTTCAATCAACTACTCGTACATGCAACTCTGACGAGGTCGTCGTACTATACGCCTACATTACTATAAATACATTTAATTGACGAAATAAATATAAATACTACATCGATACAATACGTTCATACATAAATAGGTGTTTATTATGAGTTCGTTAGTTGTTACGACCTCTGATAACATATAATGTGTTGTTTACTTTATTTAAATTATAGCCAGATTGAGTCAATTGTACATATTCGACGGATCGTCCGTTCATATCAGTTGTCTTAACCGAGAGTTCTAGTTATTTAAAATGGTTAAAGTAGCGGTAATTGGTGGCGGGATTAACGGGCTGGCTTGTGCTGTAAAAATTAAAGAAACATACAGAAATTTTGAGGTGGGTAAGACGATGATCATCATTTAAGATGATGAATAGAAATTATGTGTCGTTTAATGTTGGGTTACCTACCTCGATGAGCGAGTGTGTACTCCACATGGTAGTTAGATTCCTACTATATAAATTCCATATATTTGACATTTTAATGGCTGTGTCGTAGATTGTATGTCCGCCGTGTAATTATCATAGATTTTATTGTTATCAGTTTAAATTCTAATTGTTTTTTATGTCACTAAGGCGGTAACCAAACAAGCATACGGTCGGTCTGATAGTAAGCAACATCGTAGCCTACTAACGTTTGTGACACCGGGTTCTAAACCTAACTTGGATGAAAAATTTTTACGCCTTCTTTGGATTAATCCAACGAGTCTCCTGACTTCTTGTGAATCTGTCCTTAAACTAAGTACTCTATGCATTACATCTCATCTCTCATCATCTCAGTTGTACCGTCCATATCTAAGTTGCCCTCTGGATGTATATTCTTGACGAACAACTTTGATCCTGCACCCAGGTAGTGCTGATTTCGGACAAGTTTTCACCGAATACAACCGGCGACGGCTCGGGTGGCCTTTGGTACCCGTTTCTCTGCGGCAACACGCCGGAACATTTACTTATGTGAGTCCTAACAGTTCACACACACACAGTCGTAAGGTTACACAGCTATCTATATATATAAAAATAAATGTTTGTCTATATGTCCTCTATGGACTCAAAAACGGCTGGGCAGATTTTGATGAAATTTTCAGTGAATCTTCAGGTTAGCCCAGCAGGTGATCCTGTGAAGTTTGGTAGCGATCATATCACCCGTGCCGAGCCGGGGCGTATAGCTAGTATTTTATGCAAAAGAATGTTATTTATGTACTTTGGTAAAAGGTACTGATGTCAGAACTCTCCGGCTTAGACATTAACAATAAGTCAATCTCAAGCCGGAGATTTTCGATCATTTGCACATATTCGATGGATCGTCCGTTCATAGCAGATGCTTTAACAGAGAGTTCTAGTTTTTTAAAATGGTTAAAGACCCTTTGTCTATAAATTATCTCTTTCCCATACCCGCCTTACTGATTTATGAAATTTACGGACCCCTGGGAGCGATATATACCCACCCCTTTGGGAATCTGTTGACTTTAGGCTCTAAGTAAAGGGTTAGATTAGAAATATTGCTAAAGAGTGCAGCAAATATTATTATACAGATGCTCTCACACATCAGTTATATAACGTTATAAAACATTGTGTAGCACGATAACATTTTATAATAGCGTGTAACATTTTGCGACAACATGTTAAGAATTTTATATGTTATTAACGCTCCTACACTGGTAAGTACATCTCGTTGTGTAACATCGTATAACATTTTGTAACCATCAGTTTGGGTCTGCCTTTCGAGGTAGCGGTTTCGAGGAAGTGGCTCTAAATGGAGGAAGTGCTTATAGGTATGGTTATGGTTTGGCTTTTATTTTTTGTTTGAAAAACAAAAGAAAAGGCGCCATTCAGATACCGGGGGCGACGGCCTCGCTATGCTAAAACACTTGTTCCCGGAACCACTAAACACCGACAGGTCGGCGCGCCTTATCGCTTTGTTTACATTCCCATTGTCAGATGGTTGAGCTTATAATGACCTAACTTACTTCTTAAGAAAGGAGATAACCTACACATTGTTTAGAAGTGACAAATAATACTTTTGACTGATTGTATAATTTTTTATTACAGCTTGTACATAACTGGTTGTCGTGAATATTTGTAGGTACTATTTTCAAATAAATTTTATATATCTTGATAAAGAGTTATAATTTCTGTTTTGTTTTTTACACATATATTCTACAGTATGCCTACTTTACATAAATAGAAAAATAATGGGACATATTCATAAGAGAAATTCAACATTTTCGCCTATGATTACCTACTGATTACAGGTTTTAGGTGCGACATAACGACCTAATTTTCAAACGTTTCCTGTAAATAGTAGGTATATACCTATATGATAGATTTTTATTTCATCTTTTAGATAATTTATTCAGCAACAATACGATATTTTTTTTGCGACAATAGTAAAATGTTACAATAGTAAAAAAAATTTCTAACATTCCTCTTATTACTACGAGAAATCTTAGGTCTTCTTCTATAGCTGCTGAACTGGTTCTCAAACAGAGCGTGAATGCGACACAATATTTGAATTTTCAGCTGTAAGCCCAAAAGATGTTTTGAACGCTTTTAAATCAATAAATATGAAAAACACTAAAGATCTGTGGGGTCTATCTGTCAAAACCATATCTTCTATTATTATTTCAATCGCTCCACATTTAGCTACAATTTTCAATTGTTGTGTGGCATCTGGTGTATTTCCTGACTTGATGGAACATAGTAATGGAATGACCATTATTTAAATCTGGTGATAATTCGGACCCACTTTTGTTGGCCGGTTCTCATTTTCAAACACGCATTCACAAGATTGCTGTTTTTTTTCGGGTTCAAAACAATGAATCCACGTTTCTTCTCCTGTGACAATGTCATAAACAGCATTAGAATGTCCGTGGTCGTACTTCAGTAGCATTTGTGAGCACCATTCCACGCGAGTCCGCTTCTGCTCCGCTGTCAGTTCATGAGGGATCCAACGATAAACAAAGTTTCCGAACTTTCAATTCTTCGTGTAAAATTTTCTGAATTTGGCTCATACCAATCCCCAATAGTTCTCGAATTGTCTCATAGGTAATCCGCGGGTTTTCTTCAATTAGCCGCTTAACAGTAGCCACATTATTTACGTTGACGGCAATTGAAGGCCGCCCTTCACGAAATTCGTCATGTAAAGAAACTCGACCTCTCTCAAATTCAGCAAACCATTGCCTCACGGGCTCAAAGAAGGTGCTTCTCTCCCAAAAGCATTTTGAAGACGAGCAGCAGAGTCTTGCGGAGAGAGAGAACTTTTAAAATCATAAAAAATCATCGCTCTAAAATCTTTTCGACTCATTTCCATTTTCGTTGCGTACGTAGAACTTTGATTTGCGATAAAAAACAATTGACAAATGATTTCCCGCCAATTGTTTTTTTTTATTACTGAGTAGGTTGCAATGTTTCAAAAAATATAACATTCGAAATTCAAATAGTTCCGATTAGCTAGAAGTGCAAAACTTTTAGTGTGCCCCATGTAGTACTAAACTGATACTGATATCGAGTACAAACAGTAACAACTGATAAATGATACGATACGTGATAAACATTAACACAAAAAATACATTAGTAAATACAGAAATGGTGTACATAAATAACACAACATACACAAAACACATTCTCGCTCGTTTATAGAATAGGTATAAACGGAAATGAATTTGGAACAATTATGATTATTGCCTGAATGAATACTGAGCATGAACATTATTTTTGAAATACAACGTAGCTATATTCTCGAATGGAGCAGGGCAAAGCGTCCTGAAGATTGTCAATAAAACAACATGAACAGGAATTACATATTTTTTACAAAACGTTGGGAGGCACACAGGCTGCGGCCCACCGCCGTAAACTGATTAGGTACCGTAGGTTAACGCTTGCAATGCAATAGAAAGTTGCATTCGCGCGTTGCCATCCCTGTTGCTTGCACTGCAATTTCTTAGGAGATTATTGGTACCTTACTCACTCGCAGGAACACGACAACCCAGAGAGTTGTTGTTTGTGGAGTTACTTCCCCAGTCGATTTGAAATTTATGGTATTAGTAGTAGAAGGTACTGAAATTTACATTTCAAATATTCAGAAGAGGAATTAAAAATAAATAAGAGTGCAGAATAGCCTCACAATAAGATTCTCTCAATAGGGAGTCATTTAAGCTGATTACCTAACCACTACATAGATTGGTTGGTCACAATAGCTAGCACCATTTTCTAACCACGTTTTCTACGCGTATAAATGCCCAGGATTTGAGTTTAAGGCAACAGCAGGGACCGAGACAGCTGAACAGCCCATCGAAAGCCAACTTCAGTCGACATTACTTGATTAGGATATAAGACAAGATTTTACTAACAAATAATGCATCGGAAATTCACGACGCATCTATTAGTTTTGCTACAATTAAGCACAGGCTGCAGGCCTGATTCCTAATTCTTATCCTAATAAGGATTAGGGAACAGGAGCGGGATCCGCGAATCCTAATTAGTTAGGGCCGCTACCTAAGCCTATAGATATGGTGAAAATACTGATTTTGACGTGGAGCGCCTGCCGTCAGACGTCCACGACTCGCAAGGAAGACCAGATCTTTTTCAGTCAGGCCTTTAGAAATATAATTTCTCGGACGAGCGGATCCCTTCACGATGCTTTCCTTCGCCGAATAAGTAATGATTACAAATATGTATGCACATAATACGGAACCAACCAGAGACCAATCGGTGAACAGGCATGGTTCTTATCCACTACGCTATCACAGCTCTGTATACACACTTTGCTTTTTTCTTTTGCAGACGATGGGGATGCGAAACGTATAGATTTCTTCACAAGTTGTGGCTAGAAGGAGGTCATGATATATGTTTGATGCCAATGTACCATTTGTACAAAGAAAAAGACAAATTTAGTCGACCAGTCTGGTATGACCAGGTGTTTGGGTACCTAGAGCTTGATCAGAGACAGTTGGAGTATTTTAGCCAGTTGTACTCTTCAAGTTATACGTGAGTATGTAAAACCCTTTTGTAAACTCACTAGAATTCGATGCTCATTCGGCGGTTTTTATACTACATCAGGGGCATACAAGCTTACGACCCACCTGATGTAAAGCGGGTACTGTAGCCTAAAAGCGGTTACTTCTTTCTTCGTTTTTTAACCTGATGTAAATTGGTTGCCGTAACCCATGAACGCGTGCAATGTAGGAGGTATCGCTCGCGTTTTACCACCCCTGCTTCGAATACAGCAAGTAGGCAAGCAAGAAGCATACCGAGCATACGTACCGGTGACCTCACTCAATCGCAGGAACCGAAAAATCCTCCAGCGAACTGATACTTGGGCAGACGGTAGGGCTGATTTGATGCGCGAATACACTTAGGTCAAGATACACAGACATGTTCATGGAAACAAATTTTGTTTATCTTCGGTAATCAAATTTACGTGCCTTGGTGTTAACCTCTACCACCAAGCTCGCTCTCACGTGTATGTGCTCCCTGTAAATTAAGAATTGACGCTCTGTTGAGGTGCTAGCAACTCTGTCATTTAACAATAGAGGTAGACCACGAGGGTCTTTAGTCAAGAGCAGTCTCACTGGGCAAAAGCTACACCAGAACACCGCTTCCGCAACAGAAAACCGCAGCCAAATAACAACTACTCTGAAATCACGTGTGCACGTCACTGAACTCGTCCCAACGTCTCGACCAATTTTTACGAAATTTTGTGTCTCTGAATGATTTAGATTCACAATTGAACCTGGTAGGTGGTGGTACCGTCGTGTTTCAAGGAACGCTTGCGGCACGAGGAGTATGGCTCGTTACTTCTCTGGAAACTACTGGTAACCTCACTCACTCGCAGAAATAGAACATCCTTCGTGAGATTTGTTATTTGCCTGCGGTCTTCTATGCGGTCGACATACTGCCTCTGTCGGTATACTTTTTTGATGGATAATTTGTGTGTTTGTATAAGTAAATATAATTTGTGGCGTAACGGTTGTAGACCGTATTCGCAATGATGATCTTAGAAACAGATTTGGTCAGAAAGAGAGCGTCGGTGTCAAAATAAGAAGAGGCATGCTCCGTTGGTTCGGACATGTAGAAAGAATGCAGGAAGAAAGAACTACGAAACAGATATACCAGGCGAAAATAGAAGGATATAGGAGCTGAGGCCAAGACTCACCTACCATGATCAAATTGATCGTGTTTTATCAAAAGGTGATGTCAGGAGCCTTAGAAGTAGGCGAGTAAATAAGAAGAGCAATGAATCTTAAAGAAGCGACTGAGATTTGTGAGGATCGAGTCACGCGGCGCTCGGTTCTCTCTGCCTACCCCGCAAGGGATTTGGCGTGAAGTTATAGATATATCTTATATATAAAATTCTCGTGTCACAATGTTAGTTACTATACTCCTCCGAAACGGCTTGACCAATTTTGATGAAATTTTATATGCATATTTAGTAGGTCTGAGAATCGGCTACTATCTATTTTTCATACCCCTAAGTGATAAGGGTGGTCCACCACAAATCTGACCACAAATTTTATTTTTTTATTTTTTGGACAAAATTTTTTTTTTTTTATGATGTGGCATTAAAAAATACATACAACCCTAAATTTTCACCCTTCTACCATCAACCCCTATTTTTATAATACTAAAATAATCCTAGGAATAATTTATATGGCAAAACAACGTTTGCCGGGTCAGCTAGTATGCTATAAATATATAAATTTATAGGTACTTTGATGCGCCGTACCTTTCACAGCAGAACCTCGATTGAATAAAGCAGGGTGCACCACGTGACGGGATAGGTGGCTTTGCCTTTGACCTCAAAATATTTTCAGAGCTGGTGAGACTATAACGACATTCGTAGCGTTTCCGCCATCAATGCTCACCTACTTGCATAGGCGTTTCTTGAGTGCACAGGGCAAAGTGATGCAATCCAAAATATTGTCCTTGCAAGACCCTGTGCTGGCGGAGTACGACGTAGTGGTGAACTGCACCGGCCTGGGCGCCAAGGACATCGTGCCAGATGAGTCTATGATCCCTATAAGAGGACAAATTGCCAAGGTAGGTGCTTATTGTTCTTTTTAACTGTTAAGGTGACTAACAAGCCTACGGCCTGCCATTTTTTTTATACTACTAAGGTGGAAATCAAGCGTACGTTCTACCTGATGGTAAGCAGTTACCATAGCCTATGGTCATCAACACCAGAGGTGTCACTCGTGCGTTGCTGACCATACAAAAACCTCTCCACGCCTTTCTTGAAGAACCCCATGCTGAAGTCCCTTGGGAAAACCTCGGCTGGGAGTTCATTCCACAACTTGAGACTTCTCGGAAGAAGACTCGCTGAGACTGCACAGTGCGCAACCATGGCAGTTCTAGCGTGTTAGGGTGAACTCTCTGCCGTCGGCGAGCGGGAAGGAGGCGCTGCTACCTGATGGTAAACAAACAGTTACCATAATCTATGGACATTTGCACATCAAGAGTGTTACTCGTATCCTTCCCAGTCCAATAGTCCTTGGATTGTAAAGGATACGGTATCAACATCAAAGTCAAAATCTTTTTATTCCGTAAAAATGGCTACATTTGTTTGGAATCGTCACAATTTTTTTCCCTACCGTGCAGTTCATGACTAGGTGAGCACTGATAAAAATACTGCCAAAAAACTCAGGCATCCCTCTTTTGGTATCCAAACAAATTTACATATTTTATTAATTACATTATAATTGGATCGACTCACTCCCAGGCATTTTTATCATTAATATAGTCAGATACTTTATAATTTGCCCTGCTACACAATTTGGCTTTAACAGTAGTTGTAAATTTGTTTATTGACAATTCTCTTATATTGCTGGGAAGTTTGTTATAGAACCGTATACATTGCCCCATAAAAGAATTACTTATATTGTGGAGACGGCTTGCATGTAACACAAGATTATGCTTATATCTAGTATTTATGCTATGAGTATCACTCTTTTTACAAAATGAGTCTATGTTTTTATGGACATACAAAAGATTTCCATAGATATATTGCGATGCGACTGTTAAAATATTTATTTCTTTGAATTTTTCTCTAAGGCTCTCCCGGGGACCAAGTTTGTAGATAGCTCTTATGGCTCTCTTTTGCAATAAAAAGATGGTGTTAATGTCCGCGGAGTTACCCCAAAGAAGAATTCCATATGACATAATAGGTACTATGAAAGTAGCTGAAATAAACTATTCTAGCCGTATCAACATCAGTGAGCCGTCTAATAGTTTTCACTGCATAGGCTGCAGAACTTAGTTTTCCTGATAATTTTTCAATTTGTGGGCCCCATTGTAGTCTGGAGTCAATTGTTATACCCAAGAACACAGTTGTCTCCACAGGGGCTAAATTAGTTCCATTAACATGTACATTGGTAGCCACCTGTCTTACATTAGGTGTTGAGAACTTAATTACTTTAGTCTTTTTATCATTTAAAACCCGATTATTAACAGTAAACCAATGAATAACTTTAGAGAGAGCATCGTTAACTTCGTCATAATACAACATCAATGGCGAATACATCGCTCACCTTCGATTTGCCGACGATATAGTTCTCATGGCGAACTCGCTGGAGGAACTTAGCGCTATGCTCAATGACCTCAATAGTGTTTCCAACCAGGTAGGTCTCAAGATGAACATGGACAAGACTAAGATCATATCGAATGACCATGTTACACCTATGCCGGTCACGGTTGAAAGAACTGAAGAAGAAGGTCTTCGACAGCGTGTGTGGCCAGTAATGACATACGGAACTGAGACGTGGCCCTTCACTGCGGGCCGTGTGGGGAAGCACAAGGCCGCTCAGCGTGCTATGTAAAGAGCTATGCTCGGGGTTTCTCTGCGTGATAGAATCAGAAATGAGGATATCCGCATTAGAACTAAGATAACCGACATAGGCCACAGGATAGGCAAGCTGAAGTGGCAATGGGCCGGCCATATAGTTCGTGGAACGGCCAACTGCTGGGGATGAAAGGTTCTCGAATGGGGTCCCAGTACTGGTACACGCAGTGTGGGACGACCCCCACTAGATGAGCGACGACATCAAGAAGTTTGCAGGGAGTCGATGGATGCAGGTGGCACAGGATCGAGACGAGTGACACTCTAGAGGAGAGGCCTATGTTCAGCAGTGGACGAATGCAGACTGAAATGATGATGATGAAGAGTGTCATTCGTGTATTGCGGATCCTTTAAAAACCTCTTCATCCTTTATTGAAAAACCACTACATAGGGTTTTTACATCCCCAAAATCTGAGGTATTGTTTTAATACGTTCACATTAACTATTGAAAGGGCATACATATGTATGTACAGTTACGAGTACATTCATAATTTCCCTCGTACACACAGGGACACCTCAAACTAAACTGTTTGCCCTTGGTCTCGTTCTTATGGCGCTATATGTACCATTTGTAATAATTATGTATGTAAGTATAGATAGCACGTAAATATAGACGTGTGGCTTAATCTCAGAAATATCCAATTTTCCTCTGTTGTGGAGGTCTGACTCCATGTCAAATCATTATCTTCACTAAATCCTGATTAGGTAACCATGAAGTAACGGACCACACCAATCCTACAGAATTAGGAAACGGGATAGTGGTAGGAAGAAGAGAGTCAGCAGGTAATCCTGGGATTCTCTCTCTCTTAGTCACAAGGTCTAAGCTATCCAGTATATTTATTTGTTTATTCCAAAAAACAATAAACACCCTGTGTTCCAAATTATACATTACACATGCAGACACTAAACATACTAAATAACGATACATTTTTTAATACAACAATTTACATATGTATCTATGAATGTCACAGAAGCGAGTGAAGTGTGTAAGGACTGAGTCTTATGGCGCTCGGTTGTCTCTGCCTACCCCGCAAGGGACCTGGCGTGAAGATATACATAAATACAATTTACATATAATTAACAATTCAGCCACATTTTTTTATACTACATCGGGAGGCATACAAGCATACAGCCCACCTGATGTAAAGCGGGTACCGTAGCCTATTAACGCTTGCGATATATTAAGTACCCTCGCGCGATGCCTCCTCTGCTGCTTACACAGCAACTCCTTGGGAGCTTACTGGTGACCTCACTCACACAATAACCCTCTAGGGAGTTGTTATTTGGCTGCGGTTTTCTATGAGGTGGAGGTACTTTCCCAGACGGGCTGCTTTGATGCGCCTTACCTCGCTTAAAACATCCAGACCAAGACAAACAGTCATGTTCATGCACACAAATGTTTGCCGTGTGTGGGAATCGAACCCACGAGCGATGGTATCAAAGTCGCGTCATTCACGACTGAGCCACCGAGCTCGTCAAATTATTTAAATAACAATATATCTACTTGCCTATGTATACAACTTGAATTCGCCTCGTTACTTGCCTTTTCAATAGATTTCGATGTTTTCCAGGTATCAGCTCCGTGGGTTTGCCACAATATACTTGATGAAGGCCGTGACAAATATATTATACCTAAGTAAGTATTTTCATATCGTCTATCGTCGGGTAATAAACAAGCATACAACACGCGCTGATATCTTTATATCCAACAAAAAAAATCATCTATCTATAACTCCACGCCAAATCCATTGCGGGGTAGGCAGAGAGTTCTGAGCGCCACGTGACTCGATCCTTACATACCTCACTCGCTTCTTTACCATTTCGTGCACGCTCGCCGGTTTCTAGGGCTCCTGGCCTCATCAAAAAAATATATATTACCTATTAATAAAGCACCTCCTCGAGAGCTTGCTTAATCTCGGTATCATTTCTTGACTATAAAAACATCTTAGTTTCTTCGTTTCCGTTTTCTGGGATCAGTCGGTGCTATTTCATCTATTTGTTTGATATAAATCTCAAAAGCTCGTGGGTTGAGAGAGTTGTGAACGTTCCTCACTCGGTAGAACATACACGAAATATAAATAAATAATTGTATTTATAAATAATATAAATACAACAACTCGCACAACACAACCCTGCCAGTTACCAGTAGGTTTCTGAGGAGTTGCTGTGTTAAAAGCGGGAGTAGCAACTCTCATTGTGTTGCAAGCGTTCATATATATTACAACAATCCCTTTACATCGGGTGGACATCCCTTCCGACATCGTATAAAAGAAACGAGTACATCATTCATAAACAACTTGTAGGAAAAATGACTTTAGCGATATGGGCGCCATTCGTAACGCTGCGTACGTATTGTGTATACACAATACAAAATTCGTGATATTATAATTAGGTTTATCTATATTTCTCAAATAAAAAATCAATATTCGCATGAATATGAAATTAAAATGCAAAATTTTGTTAAGAGCTAACGATGTGGTTTTTTCTATATTTTACCTGCTTGTCTTTGTCATTTATGACAATATTGTAGGTACTAAAATATCTTTAAGCGTCACTATTGGCTGAGCTGTGGAGACTTTATTGTATACCCTAAGCTGCATTTGCAAAGTCGGGTAGCTACATTTTGTTGGTACTAAAATTTGTATGAAGTCGACAGGAGCTACTTGCTGAACTACATTTAGTAGCTACCTATGGAAATGGGCATATCCATCTAAGAACCCATCCTCTGGTTTCTCATTTAAGATTGGTATTTTGGTAGAATCCATGGTTTAATTCGTATCGAGTCGTGTCGTTTTATTAATTTTACCAGACACTGACATGACAAAATCATAGGTTATTTAACAAATACAGTGACTAATTTAATATCAATTGAAAAAGTAAAAATATTTTTTATTTCTAGTGTAGAGAACTGCGTGCTGGGCGGCACGCAGCAGAGAAACGACTACAATGTACAGGTGGACGAACACGACTCCCATACTATTTTAAATGGATGTTACGACATCATTCCCTCGCTAAAGGTATAGAAAAACATTCTATAGTATTAGAGAAAAGTATCCTTATCTGCTATAGTGAGCCTGATCACCATACAGTTCCTAAGCCACGTGCTGCTTTTTCAGGCGTCTCTATGGTGTTTAGGGTTCCGTTCCAAATGTACCATCATCATAATACGAACGTTAGTCACGTTCGCTTCATAGGGATCCGCTTTCCGACTTTCACTTCTCCATTTAGCGCTGTTTTCGGCATCCCATATTTTGAGACCATTGACACGCATGTAATTTATTCCTCACTACGTCGACGTATACAAACGTATGCCAACGAAACTCCATTAAAGATGACGCAGACAAAGGACTTTAGGCTATGGAAGACTAAAATCTCCGAACCGTTAAATAGTTTAGTGAAGCAGTCTTTATATATAGATACAAGTACAACAAAACAATGACAATTTTTTATGTTTCATATTATAGTCATCCTAATTAATATTAATTATTTATTTGAACCGCCAAAGCACGTTAGTTTTATTTATTTCGGGAACTCTTGTGTACTTTTCTAGAGGGAGACTTTGTACAAAAGTCGTCTGTATGCGTAGATGGAGAATCTGTATGGGTACCTCTGTCTCAGCTATTTCTGCCGCCAAGCAGATATATTTATATAGCTGAGTTCCGGTTTGAAGGGTGAGATATGGCAGAGAAATTACTGGGTAGTGTGACGAAACATCCTTAGCTCACAAGATTGACAGCGCGCGAGTAACATCCCCGTGGTGTTGCGAGCGCCAATAGGTTACGGTGATCGCTTACCATCTAATGCGAGCCGCATGTTTGTTTGCTAATCTAGTTGTATAAAAAAAAAGATTAACCCCCGATCCGTAGCGATGACTTCATTTACTACGGAAAATTTTGTTAGTTTTTTTAACACAATGTCGGTAAAGCGGTTACCGTAGCCTATGAACGCTTGCAAAACATTAAATATCACTAGCGCGATGCCACCTCTGCTGCTAACACAGCAACTCCTTAGGAGCTTACAACAGCCCTCCAGGGTTTATATTATTTATGCTGCGGTTTTCTGTGAGGTGGAGGTACTTCCCCAGTCGGGCTGCTATGATGCGCCATACCACTCTTAAAAAAAACCAGACCAATACAAACAGACATGTTCATGCACACAAATGCTTGTCCTCTATGGGAATCGAACCCACGAGCGTTGGTGTCAAGTCGCGTTATTGACCATGGCGCCACCGAACTCGTCAACTCAGAAACTTACCTTAGAACGGGAAGTAAAAAAAAGGTTGCTAGCGTCGAGCTTTCAATGCCGCTCGGGTAAAGTCGTTTCGCTCAACACCTTGACCTTACAAAGCAGTCGTAAACGTGTTATTAGTGCGTGACTTTTTTATACTACGTCGGGAGGCATACAAGCATACGGCCCACCTGATGAAAAGCGGGTACCGTAGCCTATTAATGCTTGCTTATTCAGTATCACTCGCGCGAGCCAGGCGAGCAGCTTTGATGCGCCCTACCTCTCTTAAAACATCCAGACCAAGACAAACAGACATGTTCATGCACACAAATGTTTGTCTTGTGTGGGAATCGAACCTACGAGCGTTGGTGTCAAAGTCGCGTGTTTCACGACTGAGCCACCGAGCTCGTCGAAAGTGTTGGTGTGTGTATGACCAAAGTCATTGATTTTTTTTTTCAGAAGGTCAAGTTGGTGAAAGAGTGGGTGGGGTTAAGGCCAGGCCGGCACCAAATCAGGCTCGAACCTGAAGTCAGAGATAATAAACTGTATATTCACAATTATGGCCACGGTAAGAGTACCTACACCGATATTGATAAACATAAAAAGCAAAAACCTATCTAAATACTTAATAGTTAATAGATTAAGGCGTTATTTTGCGAAAGTCAAATTTACATGCAATTTGATCTAACCTGCTTTGTGTGCATGCGGCCTAGCGCCGGCCGGCACCCACCCACTACTGTTAGTGCGTGCTACATGCCGACGCTGCCATGGCTGCTCCGGTAGTCTCTGCCTCGGCTGCTGCCGTCGTCCGCCATCTGGAACAGAATCCGCATGCCCCCACTACCACCGTCGCTGCCACGACAGGCCTGGTCGTCGCTGCGACACGTGTTTCGCCTCTCCACGAGGCATCATCAGGCGTTGTAGACGTTAATCGTAAGAATAACATGCTACAAGTGACAAATCCATCGCAGTGCCGTCCCTTATATTGAATTGAGGGTGGGGGTGGATAGTGTGAACGAAAAGATATTTAATAGTGGGGAATGGTTTACGTCAGTCTGTTTGTTCATGAGAGTAATTTTAGATTTTTTTTTTTTTACTCTCATGATACACAATATGATACATTATAATTACATTAAAATTACTCTAGTAGTGGGTGGGTGCCGGCCGGCGCTAGGCCGCATGAGCTAATTGGTGGCGGAAGCACACAAAGCAGGTTAGATCAAATTGCATTATCTAAATACTTCACTCGCAGGAACAGAACCCTCTAATAAGTTGTTATTTACCTGCGGTTTGCTGTGAGGTGGAGATACTTATCCAGTCGAGCTGCTTTGATGCACCCTACCACTAGTCGCTGTATACATGCAGCTACGGTTTGAGTGACGCGCTGGTGGTCATCCTAGTGGCTCCAGTAGTCATCCTATGTACACATTTTACCGACTTGAAGTATATGTTCTTGCCTATTTTGCGGCATACATTTGATTAAAAGATTTATTTGTTAAATAAAGTGCGTTTTCTTATTTGAAACTGGATTTCCAGATCGCTTTTTTGTGATGTTCAATGAAAATCGGTTCATCAGTTTCTGACATATGGTGATAGGAAGCGATAAAATAAAGGGCTCACATGGACTACAATTTACAATTTGTATATTCCAGGTGGCAGCGGCTTGACACTGTTCTGGGGCTGCGCCACAGACGTGCTGGCTATACTGGAGGCGAGCATTCAAATCAGTACGATCCATGAAAAATGCAAACTTTAATAAACATTAAGAAACTACAATCGTTCCTATAAAAATATCGTAAATAAAATACAATTTCGTATAAGTACTACATTGTAATATCTAATAGATTGATTAATTTTGTAATTATAAATAAATAACATGTAAATATATTGCATCTTGGCATTTATATTAAGGTACAGTACAGTTACGAGCAGATCACGCTTGACACTTGCAATTGTACACTTGTGACACATGGAATAAGAATGGTACAAAGGTCAAAGTGTAAAGCTTTCAGTACACTTAACTGTACATATAAACTTAGGAACAAGAGTAAAGAAATGGAGGAATTCACCATCACAACGAACTTTAGTGGGTAGGAACGTCCTTCGACCACTTGGGTTCCTTACAGCGCTCGAGCGGTTGTCAAGGACATGTCGTCGTTCAAATCACGAAGAGCCTGAGCATTACGATGATGGATCTAATTCAAAATCAATGTGTCAGATACGTGCCTTCGAGATTCTACCGACGTTGTATTCAAGTACGGAAGGAGATTTTATCCATTTATTTATTTAAAAAATAATATTATAAAGAGTGTATAAAGGCTATAATAAAAAACTCTGTAAACATTGTAGAAGTAATGTATAAGTACTCACTACGAATAACGTACCAATTAAGAAAAAATAACAAATAGTAATGGATGCAATATATACATTACTCTTGCACAATTTGTTTAGTTGTGTATTCTTAATATATATCTTTTGGCCTTTGGTAATATCATTGGTGCATATCTCAACAACAGAATCTCATCAGAACACAATTTTAAAGTATTTTTATAACAGATGGCCACAGATGTTCTCATCTAGAGACGGACATGTCAGTGTATACAATAAGTTAGTTTTAAACCCCAATCGAAAATTGCAAACAAGCCTTACGACAAGCGGCTCTTCAGAAGTAGTTTTATTAATATTACAATATTGTTGGACCCATAATTTATTATACATATATTAAAACTATCACAATAGTTCTTTAACGTTAAACTTTATTACATGAGAGACATACCTACTTCAGGCACCAGCCACTCACTGCATGGGTCTACAAAGTCATGGCACTTATTAATGTAAATATTATAAAATTATGTACCTATGTAATGAAGAAAAATAAAAATATATATATCCTACTAATATTTTAAATGCGAAAGTTTGTATGTATGGATGGATGTGTGTTGCTCTTTCACGCTTAAACGGCTGAACGGATTTGAATGAAATTTGGCACGTAGATAGATTATGATCTGGATTAACACATAGGCTACGTTATTTGACTCCACGCGGGCGGAGCCGCGGGCATCAAAGCAGTCCGTCTGGGGAAGTACCTCCAGCTCACAGAAAACCGCAGCCAAATAACAACTCCCTAGAGGGTTGTTATGTTCTTGCGTGTGACTGAGGTCACCAGCATGCTCCTAAGGAGTTGCTGTGTAAGCAGCAGGGGAGGCATCGCGCAAGTGATACTTAATACATTACACGCGTTAATATGCTACGGTACCCGCTTTACATCAGGTGGGCCGTATGCTTGTATGCCTCACGACATAAAAAAAAAGAAGAAAAAAGTGCGCAGCTCAAAGTCATATGTAAGAGGGAAACGGCTATATAAATAAAGAATTAAGCACACAGATAATAATTTAGCTTCTAGATTTCAAACATAGGTATAATGAGAGTTAGCTTGAAAGATAGTATAGGGGTTTACATAAGAAGAGGCACGCTCCGTTCGTTCGGACATGTAAAGTGCAAGAGGAATGAGTTACAAAATAGATGTACAACACGAAAGTAGGACGTAGGAGCCGAGAAAACTAAGGCCCACCTACCACGACCAAAATTGGTCATGTGTCATCAGAAGGGAGTGTAGAGTAACCTAGGAACCGGCAAACGTGCATGAAAAGAGCTATGAATATTAAAAATGCCAGTGTGGTGTAACAGCAAAAACGTCTTCGGGCCCCCGCGTGCTCTCTTTGTCTGGCCCACAAGGGACTTCACGTGAAAATATAGATAGATATAATCATTTACTATTGCGCTACTTTGACACCAACGCTCGTGGGTTCGATTCCCACACAGTACAAACATTTTTGTGCATGAACATGTCTGTTTGTATTGGTCTGGGTATTTTCTATGTATAATAAGTATGTATTTACATAAAAAAATGTATTTACGTATATTTATCAGTTGTCTAGTACCCATAACACAAGCTTCGCTTATTTTGGGGCTAGGTGGCGCTGTGTAATATTGTCCGGCATTATATATTTAAAAATTGTTTTTGTAAAGATTCTTTGTAGAATTCGTCGTTCCATCAAGCAGACAAAGGTTATGTTCTTCGACGAGTGCACGTAACTTAGTAATGTTGTGCTGCCCGAGGGAGCGTTATTTGTTCGTCTTGTCCACCGTGTCGTACACGTCCGTCCGTCTCTGTGCCCGTATTGGTATTTGGCTCCGAACTTCTTCCACCATTGTAAAATCTAAAAACAATAACATTAAATTATAGTGGCGTACTGCCATACTTAAGTAATGGCAGTCTATTGAATAGCTTTATAGTTTGTCTTCGAATCATTTCGGTTAGTTGGTAGTATATCAATATTATATAATGTAACACAGATTTGCAAAGTGATCTCTTGGAGAGACCACTGACCACAAACAAACAAATTAAATACAACAATGTATTGATATAAATAAAAATAATGTATAAAAATCGCGGACATAAATAAATAAGAATTCGTTATTTGCTAATGGGCCCCTGCGGATACTTAGACACCTCTTTCATTAATAAAATCAAATCTTATTGTATTTTATTTATTTATCACACTTTTGCTTTTTTTAATTACTACTAACATTGCCAGGTTGCCATTATTTAATTATTCTGTAAAGCCTGGCTTGCTTTACAACAAATTCTTTCACCATTCTGTAAATACCAAAAAAAAAATCCAAAGTAGAAAGATTAATATTACAAACAAATTTAAGTTTAATGATTGGACAATTAGCATCAATGCTAAATATGCTCTCTCGAAAGTTCCATCTTGCGACTCTCATGTTCGATCTTGTTAAAATTAAAGATCCGGTATATCTGTTCGTAAAGTTGAAATTCTCCACTCCAAAGTATAGATTCGGTGCTTATCGCAAATACACAAGCACAAAACAATTGCCTTTACTGGCAATTGCCGTTACCAGTCGACCAAATGTTGGAACAATATTCCTCCACCGATTCTAACCTCAAGACCAAATTTTAATGTGGTGATGTTCAATATGATGATGGTAAAATTGGCGGTATATTTTATACGATGTTGCTTTTGTGATCACAGACTTTTGTGATCACAGATGCCGGCGAGCGTAAGGATCGAGTCACGTGATGCTCGTTTCCCTATGCCTACACCGCAAGGGATTTGGTGTGAAGTTATAGATAGATAGATTCTTAATATCTAAATTATTATTAATAATATTGTTACCTAAATCAGCCATCAGTGTGCCTGGTTTCTCATCGAGGCTGCCGACCACTTGGCCCCACGGGTCGACTACCATAGAGTGACCCCATGCTACGTAGCCCGCGTTGACATCTCTGGCGGGCCCAACCAGGGCCACCCACAGCTGGTGGTCATTGGCCCTGGCTCGAGCCAGGAGCTCCCAGTGCTTAGGGCCAGTCGTCATGTTGAAGGCACCAGGATATAAGAGCAGGGAACAACCTGTTGGCGATAGGGTGTTAAGGTAAAAAATGAACCTAAAATATGAATTATTACTATGAAGCGAAATAGATTCAGATGTTATTTTGCGAAAGTCAAATTTACAGCCAATTTAATCTAAACTAGTATTGTCTTAGGTTTTCGCGATTGTTACACATTGAAATTAAACTATTTTTTAACGGAAGTATCGCGTGTTTTATTTATTTTGTTGAAACCTGACGTTTCACGTGGTCGCAGGAAAGACTAAGGTGGTATTTGTCTTACATTAGTTATTCAATTATTACATCTACCGACATGGATGGATTAATTATATATATTCCGATTCACACAAAAATCGCTCACAGTGTCCGAACATTTTTTAGTACTAAAAAATGTTCGGACACTGTGAGCGTTTTTTAAAAAATAGTTTAAGTTCAATTAATCTAAACTACTTTTATGCTTCCACTACCGATTAGTTCATACGAATTAGCCGCCGGCCGACACCCACCCACTACCGTTAGTAGATGCATGCTAGTGTGAGTGGACAGTCAGTGAGGGGCCGACGATCTGGTAAACATTGCAGGGAGCCGATGGATAAAAGTAGCAAAAAACCGATCGTTATAAAAGTCTAATGTAGCGGCCTATGTTCACCAGTGGGCATCTTTGGGCTGAAATGATGATTGTGGATACTCTCTTACCTCGTTGTGTCATCACGTGCGCCATCTCATTGAAGCGTAGGTCGTAGCAGATGCCAATTCCGACCCTCACTCCGTTGTAGTCGAAGGTCGTGATGTCGTCTCCCGCGGACAGCACCTCCGACTCCTTGAACGTGATTTTGTTTGGTATGTCGATGTCGAACAGATGCATCTGAAATTTTAAACCCAATGAAAAACTACTGACGAGCGTGGTGGCCGTTCAAAAATTCTCGGTATTGGAGTATTTCACCAATGAGCAACAATGAATCCTCTGGCTGGTGTATACGTATTTTGCGTTAATGTTAACGGATAAATAATATTTTGAGTTTTTTCTGTAAGTGTCTAAAATAATTTAATTTCACTTACACTACTTATCTAATTACATGAGTATCATTGTTGCTATGTTGATACCTAAATTTTCCACTTAGTATAATACCCCTGACTCACACCACAAACACACTTTATGTCTATATAATGACTTCGAGCGCGCCCGCCCGGCGCCCCTCAGGCAGTAGCTGAAAATCGGTGTTTTTTGCGCATTGTGCAAAAGTCACACTGAGCTATGGCCTATTCGCTTGCTGCAGCACACACATGCACCTATTACTGGATATGTTTTGAGCAATGCCTGTTTACTCCTTCTTGTAGTGTTATATTATGTTTGTATGTGTGTGACCGTAGCAGCTAATAAACGATTATGTATCTATCTATCTAAAGATTTTTCGGAGTTCCAGCTCTGGAGCAAGCCCCCAACTGCACAGTAAAGTTTTTAATTTATTTGCGAGTAACCTTTCCTAATCCCTTGATGAGTTGGAAAATGTTTGTTTGGGAAAAGTAGAAAATCGACTTCATGAATAGACGGAATGTGCCTGATGCATTGTTTTAGTGGTCTAAAATCATCTTCGCATTATTGCCTTTCAAATGCAAACCGGTTTGGAGTACATCGGTTGTATGGTTTCAAAGTCTATAACGGACATAGGTATAGACATTTTTTGTGTTTCATATATATAGATAACTAGCTACTCGACCCAGCTTCGCACGGGTGATCCAATCGTTACCAAACTTCACAGGATCACCTGCCGGGCTAACCTGAAGATTCACTGAAAATTTCATCAAAATCTGCCCAGCCGTTTTTGAGTCCATAGAGGACATATAGACAAACATTCATTTTTATATATTAGAAGATGTTGGTCCTAAAACAGAAGCCTGGGGCACTCCTGAACCCATATTATTTTGAATATGAGTTGTTAATTTTGACTCTAAACATTACTTGCTGTGTATAAGATGAGAAAAATTGGTGGAAGTGTTACTTCATCTTAAAGAGCATACTGTGATCCCGTTGAACTTTCAAAACTGCATTAGGGTGGCTGTATGCCTTGAATGAAATAAATAATGCACAGCTCCCTGCATATACAGTACCCTGTACAGCACATACCTTCCTGTGGTGTGCCAACAGCTTTCCACTGCCATCCCACACTGTGCACGTGTTGAACAGCCTGTCCCCAAGTCGCTCAGGCACGGTGCCCCCCACCACACACACGCCGGCCTCCGCCGCCGCCCTGGACAGCGCGCGGCTTGTCTCACCGGACGGCACTTCTTCCGAATACTCGTCGAAAAATTCTGTAGTAATAAAATATTCTATAATTAGAATCAAACCACTGTGTACATCAAATTTGCTGATTTGTCATTAGAATGTTTTTTTTTAATATATAATGTCAGGAGGTCACCTAATGGAAGGTGGTTACCGTAGACTATTAACGCTTCCAACGCAGAAAATATTGCCCGTACATTGCCACACCTGCCGTTAACCCAGAAACTCCTGAGTAGCTTGGTGGTAGGTAATCTCACTCACTATTAGGAAGTTGCTATTCTGCATCCCCAGTCGATGATGTCCTATAATGCACTCTAACTCTTTCGATAGCCCTCCCAATTTTTTTTTTATACAACTAGATTGGCAAACAAGCATGCAGCCCGCATCAGATAATAAGCGGTCACCGCAGCCTATTAACGCTCGCAACACCACGGGGAATCTTGTAGGTTCTTTGCGTGTGCGGGTGGCAAACCGTGAACAACATTATTTGTATTGCAAGTTTTTAACGTAGGCTACGATGCCAGCTGCTCATAAAGGGGGTATACTTATTTAACGTCCGACGTAGTATAAAAAGCACTAGAAAGGAGACCACAACTGCCAAGAGAATTGTTATTTGGCCTACTGTATAACGCAAGTACGTCCCCACTTACGCTGCTCCTTATATTACATTACATTTTTTTATACAACGTCTAGCACTAGCAGAAACATAAAAACCTCCAAGAAGTTGTTATTTAGCTGCGTGTTTCTATATGGTTTAGGTACAATAACAATTCCTTGTAGGGTTGCATTGTTTCTGCGAATGAGTGGCATTTTCTCTTTTTGAATGAAGTTGCCGAGTTGCCAGTATGTTCCTAAAGATGTTTTGTGTTAGCAGCGGGGATGGCAAAGCACCAGCGACACTTTCCATGTAGCAAGCGTCCAAAGGCTATGGTAACCGCTTTATGATGTAAAGCGGTTACCATAGCCTTTGGGCTGTTGTATACAGCCTTCTTCCCGACGCACAAAAAAAAATCAACCTTGATGTTTTAAGTAGCATTGGTAATCACTCGACCACCGGCCAATAGGTAGATGAACGTCTAAAATAAACAAGTAAATAAATTATGCAGAATTTAGTACATTACGATTAAAGTTTGCGAACAAGTGGATGAGATTGTATATCTTGGATGTGCTTTCAGCAGTGATGGAGGAAAGACAAGTGAGTGCTGGGAATAGCGTGAATGGAGCGTTGGGAAAACTTCTTGGCAATAAAAGTTTGACCCAGAACGCATAGCTCGCTGTACACAACGCAGTGCTGGTCCCAATGCAAATTTATGGAAGCAAGACTAGGTGTGGCAGAGACAGCATGAAAGTGGGATGAACGTGGTCGAAATTTGTGGCTATACGCTTGTAAACCCCATTAGCAATAACAATAAAAGAAACAGAGTTGGTCTGAAAGAGTGTCTGTAGTTAAAATAAGAAAAGGCACTTCCGTTAGTTCAGACATGAAGGAAAAATCACGAAACAGCTATACAACGCGAAAGTAGAAGGAAGTAGGAGCTGAGGAAGGTCAAGAGTTACCCACTATGACCAAATTGAATGTACACGCAATTCGATCCAACCGCCATCAGGCGTTGTAGACGTTAATCGTAAGAATGCTTGTAGCATGTTATTCTTACGATTAACGTCTACAACGCCTGATGATGCCTCGTGGAGAGGCGAAACACGTGTCGCAGCGACGACCAGGCCAGTCGTGGCAGCGACGGTGGTGGTGGGGGCATGCGGATGCAGCCATGGCAGCGTCGGCATGTAGCACGTACTAACAGTAGTGGGTGGGTGCCGGCCGGCGCTAGGCCGCATGAACTAATTGGTGGCGGAAGCACACAAAGCAGATTGGATCGAATTGCGTGTAAATTTGACTTTCGCAAAATAACGCCTGAATCTATTAACAAATTGAATGTGTTTTATCAGAAGGTGAAGTCAGGTGCCTTAGAAAACGGTGAGCGTGCATGACAAGAGTTATGAATGTTAACGAGCTCGGTGGCGCAGTGGCTAAACGCGCTTTTACGTTACTTTGACACCAACGCTCGTAGGTTCGATTTCCACACAAGGCAAACATTTATGTGTATGAACATGTCTGTTTATCTTGGTCTGGGTATTTTTAGAGAGGTAGGGCGCAACGAAGCAGCCCGTCTGGGGAAGTACCTCCACCTCACAGAAAACCGCAGCCAAATAACAACTCCTTAGAGGGTTGTTGTATTCCTGCGTGTGAGTGAGGTCACCAGTAAGCTCCTATGGAGTTGCTGTATTAGCAGCAGAGGTGGCATCGCGCGAGTGATACTCAATGTATTGCAAGCGTTTATAGGCTACGTTAAACCGCTTTACATCAGGTGAGCCATATACTTGCATGCCTCCCAACGATGTATAAAAAAAAAGAAGCAAGTGAGGGGGTGTAAGGCAGTCATGTGGCGCTTGGTTTATTCTGCCTACTCTGAAAGGGATTTGGCGTAAAGAATTTAGTAGGTACAATACATCCATAATTTGTATATTTATTCAATATAACCCAGTATGACCCTTATAATACTACTTACTGGTTCCGTACGGAGAGTTAAAGCACTCTGGCAAGGCCACCAGTTGGGCGCCTTGGTCTTTCGCCTTGTGGATTTCGCTCACTGCAGCGGCGACATTCTTAGCCTTGTCTGGGCCGACCGACAGTTGGACTAAAGCTATTTTCAAGCCTGAAATTAAAAGAAAGGCTTTGTTTTAACCTTGGGCACTGGTTGGCAATTAGAAACGTCTTTTGCTTAAATAAGTGCAGATGACGGGTGATTCAAAAGTAATTAGAAATATTGGACTCCACCAAATGTGAGTAACTGAACAAATTGGATCAAATATATAAAAATATCTACATATCTTATAGCTAGCTATCCAACAAGGTATAATAATAATCTAGAATAATATCAGATTTCATAGGAAAGAAATTAAAGTCCATAGTTGTAGTAAAAAATTAACGGTGCTTATGAGACATTTATCACCTGGCCCCAGAAAACAATGTCATGAAGTCATTTATTATTCTTTAACATAGAGATTGTCGTTAATAATTCGTGTGCCACATGTCCTCCTCTGTTTCGCACACACTTCATAATTTTTCTTAAACCACTTGTTACGACAACTGTTGGCAGAATTCGTCTCCTTTTATTTGTCGCATCGATTATTCTCTGTCACAAGACATCAACTTATTGGGATAACTGTCAGCCATGCCCTTACACTTCTCCTGTAATGTGCAAGGCAACCGTCATTATGGAACCACATATCATATGAAAATAAGTGGTAAATCTTCACTTAAGTCAGGCTAATCTTGTCTCAAAAATTTTTCATAATGTTCACCATTTAAATTTTCGGGGAGAAAGTAAGGCACAATAGTTTCATATTATACCCATCCACACATTCAAACTGAATCGTCTTTGTGACACCTTTATTAGTTTCTTATTGAGTTTTCCTTGTTCTTTTCCTGCGTTCTTGTTCTGTACCTTTATCAAATTTGGACTCATCTGATTTTAAAAATATTTTGATGGGTATTTTGATGATGGGTCTTCCAATATGCATTAAGCAATCCCACCTCCTTAATCAACCTCCTTCTTGGATATCTTGTACCGGTGTGTAGTGATATGGGTATAGGCATGCAGTATTCACAGTAAACCGCGCTTTCCACTGCGTGTCAAAGTTCTCAGGCAACAATATTATTAGAAGTGGATGAATCTATTCTAAAACGTGTTATTTTTTACTACCACTATGAATTTCAAATTTAAGAAATCTGATGTTATCCTACATTATTATACCTTGCTGGATAGCCACAAATACGTAGAAATTTTAAGGTACATCTGCAACATAAATGCAATAGATTTTTTTATCATTTCTCACAGAAAAGAATGTGCAATTTAATATTTTTTCAACAATCAACCATCTACTTCGACCCAGTACCCATTCTTCAGATCGAAAACTGCAGGGTAAGCACGAATCCTTAGAGAAAAAGTATTCGTATCGTCATCGTATACAATTTGTATAAGAATTGAGCAGCGCCTCTATCGGACGTAAAAGTAACTATATTTTGAAGCTATCTATCGAGGACTCGATACGATTACGATACGAGTTTCTAATATGTTCGTGCTTACCCTACTGTACGTCGACAGGTCGAGTAAGAGAGGGTCCATGATATCGAAAGTTATGATATCGATCGTCGCGAGATCGAAAACTGTAAGTCGACAGGTCGATTAAGCGATAAAACCTCACGTCGTTGGTACGCCACATCAGCATCGACAGGTTCAAACGTCGACTAGTCACCAAAAGAGTAAATTATATACTAAAAAAATGTAGTTTAGTGAGCGAAGTCTGCTTGCTGCCTAGCAGCACAGCAACTCCTTAGGAGCTTACTAGTGATCTCACTCACACATAGGAAAACAACAACCCTCCAGGGAGTTGATATTTGGCTGCAGTTTTCTATGAGGTGGAGGTCCTTCACCAGACGGGCAGTTTGATGCGCCCTACCTCACTTAAAAAAGAAAGTCTTTAAAAGTGAAAGGATGTAGGAGCCGCGGAAGACCATGACTCACCTACCATGACCAAATTGGTCGTATTTTATCAGAAGGTGATGTCAGGAGCCCTAGTAACCAGCGAGCGAACATGTAAAGAGATATATAATGTTACAGAAGAGAGTGAAGTGTGTAAGGACTGCGTCCCATAGTGCTCAGTTCTCTCTACCTACCCTGTAAAGGACCTGGCGTGAAGATATTCATACATACATACATTTCACACCAGGTTTTCTTGTACAAGCCAAGCGGCCCTAACACCTCTTGCTGCTTTAATCTCTCATTACCCGCGGACCGCTTTTCCGCCAAGAAATGTATGGGAAAACGTATATAACGGGGTCTCACAGGTTAACAATCATTTTCTTTCTTCTATTTTAATTTGTATTTTAAAATACACTTAGTTTTACTGTTATAGTTCAGCTATCAGACTTTATCAACATTGTTTAAGTTGTATTATCTAACAATTATCATACATGGATATCTACTTCATTAAAGTTATTAGATACAGCAAACATATTGTGATATATGTAAATAAATGATCTCTCTCTTATCTCCATTATTGCTCACTTTGAACTGTGTGGCCACAATTATTATAATTCATTTTTTTATACCACTAAGGTGATAAACAAACATACAACCAGCTTTATGGTAAGCTGTTACCGAAGCCTATGAACACTTGCAACACCAGGCACGTCACTCGTGCGTTGTTGACCCTAATGCATAAGTGTATTTGCATGGTAATAATAAAAGATCAACCATTTATATCCTGCATTCAACAGCTGAGTGGGTGTTAATGGTCATTGTACAAGGGATATGAGCCCCAGTTATCACAGCCACCACTTACAGAACTTATGAAGGACCTTTAAAATGTGCTATAATTTCTGATTTTCAATTAAAAAAGGAAATTGTTTGTTACATTGCAGTTGAAGAGTTTACGGCAGGCCTTTAAAGGCATATAAAAGTTTTCGCTGACGAGACTAAGTTGCTGCGGCGCCTACCCAGCCTACAAGGGCATCTATTTTTGATATCTCAAGTGTACACCTACAAACCGATATTTATTTAGAGAAATTTAGATAATTTAAAGAGTTTAAATCTATATGTGTTTATTACAAAAATCAGGTTACACCAATGAAACAGCTAGAAACAACTACCTAGGGTTGTTTTATTTATTGACAAAACATACACGTACTTACAGTTATAAAAACCAAATCATACATGTATATAACAAAGAAACAATAAAATTAATTTAAATTATAAATAAAATATGAAATATAATTACGAGTAACTCGTAATTACATTTTTTTTTCAATTACATAATAATATCTGTAGCGCTTTTACATAATATTGGCAGATAGCACAGAGCTCAGAAATTCAGAGATTCTATCTACGAATACGTCAGCATCCGGACATTGCTGATGGATTTTATTCAAACTGCACACCATTCGAGACGTAGGGGCATGCTGCGCGCGACGCGTGCGGGTTGGTGCAACGGCAAAAAGCTTCGGCCGGTGACGTAGAGCTAAAGCGCCAAAATTTCTAGCGGGTGCGATCAAACCGACGCGTCCCAATGCCTCTGGATTGTCTACTTGTTGTGTTCTTGTAAGCGAGTCTGGTTACCAGTAAGCTCCTAAGGATTTGCTGTGTTAGCTACTATTACACCATACCTACTAGTGCAGGGGTTCCCAACCTTTCTTTTGTTAAGCCTCCCTGGATTACAAATAATATTTTCATGCCCCCCCCCCCCCCCCCCATTGTTCCGACTGGCATAATATACCACTTGCTTACGACATATACTGAATAAAGGTAACTGCGGGATCTGACGGGTTAATTTATTCTTCAAAAAAATTCCTCTTGATCCTCTTCTGGTAATTGTAAGACATTGACAAAAAATCGGTTTCTGGTCATGTGCCTTCTGTATTAATGTCTTGATAGTGTCGGCGAAATTCATCTTCCAGTGATTGCAAATGAGTTTCTATGTCATCGTTCCAATCTTTGTACAGTTTATGTTTATTTATTTTTAATAGTCAAGAAAAGTTAATTCGCCCCCCTTGATATCTCCCTGCGCCTCCCTAGGGGGGTGTGCCCCCCTGGTTGGGAACTCCTGTACTAGTGTAAAATTGCAAGTATTCAAAGTTCTGTGTGTGCCTGTAGATACTTTACATCTACAGGCACACACAGAACTTTGAATACTTTACATCAGGTGGACGATATGCTCACACGTCTCTTAACATTGTACAAAAAATGTGTATTTATGTTACTTGTGAGTATAGTCGGTGCAAAATTCATAGATTCATTAAATTCATAGTCACAAAGTAACCTAAATTCGTAACTCGTTAGAAGTCTCATCAACATATACACCATTTCGCAGGCGGAATTAATCAAATTATATTCAAAAAACTGTATCAAAACTTGTTTTCTAATATGACCTACAATCTGCTTAGGTGTTATTTTGTTTATAATGTAAGGTTTCCATTCCAGTTACACAATGAAGTGGTCCCACTACATGGTTTTCTCTCGTTTTCTCCCATAGGAACAAAAAAAATATTGGAAAGTGTTTCTTCAACATATTTGTAATAAATTGAATATTATGAAAAGTTAACCAAAAAAACACTGAACACCAAATTGGTACAATCACAAACCCTGTACCTTGTATATTATATTGTCAGCTTTTTTTATCTTAGGAATAATGGGAACAATTATAATAATATTCAAATGAATAAACTAATTTAATTTAAATAGTCTGAATCCGTGCTTTATTATTCATGTTTTTACAATAGTTAATTTTAATAGAAACAATAACACAAACTCGCGGCGAGTAATGAAGACGTGTAATAATTCTGAATTTCTGAAGTTAAAGATGCTTCCTTTTCCTAATTAGGTACCAAAAGATAATTAAAATACTGTACCACCAAGTCTATACACGGACTTCCTTGAAAATCGCGGGTGTACCGCATCAGGATGGTTCTCATTCTCACTCATTATTACGCTAAAATAATGTCACAAATCACGTAATATTTACAAACTAACTCGACAACCGAATAACTAATTACCTCGTTTAAGCATTTTTGATTCGCAAAAGTCAGTGAACTAATGTATTAACTTTGAATAATGATTTTCGTAAAATAGAACGGTGTACTACAATACGGTATTGACTGATAAAAGTGATAAATAAATTATCACTATCACTCCAATACGGTTCCGGTAAATGTCAATTTATGACAGTTAAACAGAACTTTAAGGAAGACAGTTCTAAGCATTACCTCTAAATCTTTTGCCAAGTATCTTAATTTAAAAAAGAGTTTACATCAATACCGACATTCATCAATAGCACACACCGAGACCGACCTCCATTAAACTTTTACGCGTGCTTGTATAATGGAGGTCAGCATACGATAAACAAGATAAGCTCGGTGGCGCAGTGGTGAAACGCGCTGTTACGCTACTTTGACACCAACGCTCGTGGGTTCGCTTCTCACACAGGACAAGCATTTGTGTGCATGAACATGTCTGTTTGTCTTGTTCTGGGTATTTTCTATATATAATATGTATTTAAAAAAAATGGATTTACATATCAGACATACAGATCAGTTGTCTAGTACCTATAATACAAGCTTCGCTTACTTTGGGGCTAGATGGCGCTGTGTAATTTACAATTAATTGTAATTTAAAACATATATTTAAATATTAAAAAATATTTAAATATATCGATAAGAGTTAGGTACCGACCGCTTTTTTGGTCGAATGTCACCAACCCCAACAAAATAATTTATTCTAATAGTAGTAGCAATCTTGCTGTACGAGTAATGATGTCATTTAATTTGAAATAATCCTTCAGGCTAACAAGAATCTTGTTATAACACTGATAAGCTTTTTAATCGGATCACTCTCACTAGGAATCTCCAGGAACTGGAGTTCCCAGTGGGCGTATTCACATTGAAAGAGACAAGACATTAAGAAAGCTATATTTGAATCGGAATTAAAGTTATCTGTCAAAATGTATGCAGAATCTATATTGCGTTGAATTTTCCCGATCTTTGGGGATAATCATATTGCCTCGGAAAGCAATATATTCACATCACAACTGATTCGAAAATTTTCATCCAGATTCCATACGTTTTGACAGATAATTATTCGATTCCGAATCGAATATAGGTATCACTGGAATATATATACTCGTACCTCCGGGTCGGTAGGGATCACTAAGTATATGTTCTTGTTTTGGAACTTGACCGTATGTTTTAAATTCAATAGATGTATTGCTTTCATAGTATACATTTTAGTTTACAATGCCAAATTTTCCGACATGTGTAGTGTACCTATGTATGAACTATATCATCATACTGCTTTGTGTCATCATTGGCAATTCTTCTGGTATCTAATATTGCTAGGTGTTTTATTGTTAACACAATATGACGCCGGCATATCCTTGTACGTGGTGTCGGCGCATATAGATAATGATATCGACAACGATAGCCTAATATAATTGGAAGATATCTAGTTAAAGATTGGTTAAAACATATTACGTTTTGTCTGTAATAAAACTATTAGTATATAAGCTTGTTAAGACTGTGCATCGATAATATCGGTGTTTTACTAATTTTTAAACATGATTACGTAGCTATGAGACTACATTAGTAAAAAAATATTTGCTGCCTTTGACAGATACTCTTCCTTAAGTGCTGTATAGTAAAATAAAATCGTTTTATTGACAGTTTATTAATTAGACCTCAATTACTTGCGGTGTTTATCAAAATTCTATGTCAGAGGTACTTTTCAGGTATAATTTATTTTTAATATAACATGCAAATATGTATATATTTTTAATTTTATTTAAAATAACAGATTGTCGTAATGTGGGTCATAGATTTAAAACTTAAAAAATGTTGCGTTTGAATATAGTTAAACCTGATTACAAAATGGCTAAATCAATGATATTATACATAGTGGCTAAATAGGTACATTTCATGACTTTGGAATGCAAGTACAGTCAGCTGTGTTTAGGCTTCAACGAAAATCCGGGCATTTACAGGATTTATTTATACAACTAAATAAAATTGAACTATCAATCTATGGAAATTAATGTATGATCCTGTCAAATAAATATTTCATTTCATTATTATTTCACAATAAAGGCTTTATATTATGTATTTCATATTTTTTTCTGCACCTCACAATAAATACAAACATTGTATTGTCTTAGGTTTTCGCGATTGTTACACATTGAAATTAAACTATTTTTAACGGAAGTATCGCGTGTTTTATTTATTTTGTTGAAACCTGACGTTTCGAACGCTTTGCAGCGTCCGTGGTCGCAGGAAAGACAGGCAGTCTGTCTTGCGTGGCGTGGTTAATCTAAACATAATTGATCAGTGGCAGTAGCAAGAATGTATAAATCTGTAAAAACGCGGGCTCACCGACGAACAACATTTTCTCTAGGGAGCTGCTCCAGGTGTAACATATGAAGAAGGGATACTGAACAGGCCACAAGTAGAGATACTTTTTGGAAAACGAATGAATACAGTACAAACAAGGTCAAGGCACACTGAACAACTCATACCCAATGAGTTGTTGGCGTTCATACAACTCGCCATCCACCTTGGACGAATGCGGATCCGCAAGTGTACCTTCAGTGAAAATAAGATTTGAAGTAGCAAGATGCTGTTGTTCAAGACGTTCAGCAAAACCGCGGAGATGCCGTCACGCAGGAGGGATGGAGATAAAACTACTGAAGGCGTCGTCAGTATTTTAAAGGAGACAGATTCAGACAACGTTTTGTAAAGAAAACGTTAACGTTTTACCTTACGAGTCTAGATAATAAGTGTAACTGGAAGTGTCAGGCATGCTGGGAGCCATACTACATAAATAAACAACGTACTCCACCTGCAACTTCAGATCTACAAACCCAAATATCCCGTAAATCTACTGATAGGGTTACTATAAGGAATAAATTTAAATGCAATATTCCTACGGAAAATTCCTTCGGATCATTGTCAGACTTAGAAGATGACCAGTTGAAAACAAACTGTTCGCTACTATCCGAGAGCAAACTAAATAGGAGTTGTCCTGAGGTGGTCTATGAAGACACTGAAAAAGTACACGAAATGGAGAATAGAATTATTAACATTGAAAGAAAACTAGAAATAGCGGAAAATGAAATCGATAATTTATTGTCGGAAAATTCGTTATTAAAAAAGACAATTTTAAATTATGAACTACAAATAAAAAAACTAACATCTATATGTACACCCAAATCAAGAACCTCGACGGCGAAGAGCTCCACCTGTAAGAAAAAAAAAAATAGGGAATCACTTAATAAAACCAGAATAGATTTTAACCAAGAAGACCTATATCATCATGAAATAGACATCGCAACATGCACGCCATCTGGACACACCGAGGAGAAACATATGGGTTGCGTTGCTTCATCACCTCAATTACAAACAGAGGGCGCTACTGGTAACCAACAGAAGCTAATATTCTCAGATGGTTCATTAATACCGCCATCTACCGACAGTATCAAACGAACAAAGCAGAGCAAAATTTATATCATCGGCGACTATCACCTTGCAGGCCTTTCATCCATGCTGGCAAATAGTAGACATGGTACATGGAATGATAAATATTCGATTTCTGCACACATAATGACGGACGCCACCAGCTCTGTGAACATGAACTATTGCCTCGGACTAAAAGATACTTTAAGAAAGGATGATATAGTGGTGTTGGGTATAGGCAGTAGCGATAAGAATCTCCATATATTACATTATAACTTGTGTGTATCTTTACATGCTGTGAGTAATGCTACTATTTATATTTTACCTGTTGTATGCAATCCGTATTTGAACGAACTAGAATTAAATAATAAACTACAATTATGGACTTCACATATGGATCGTTGTACATTCTTAAACATTAATTACAATTTTTATCTGAGTAAACGCAAATTTTTGGAACATATATGTAATCGAATTAATTGGAGAATTGATTTTATAGAATATGAACGGCAATTTTTAACATTTCCAAACTTAAAAAAGAAAATTATTAATTTAAATATTTCAAGGGCTTCTACTAAACACCTCGAATGTAAAGTAGCAGTAAAAAAAGGCACAATACCCTATTATTTTGCAAAAAAAATATCACCACCACTGACATCATGCACTATGCCAGAGTTGTCTACTCTAGACAACTCTGGTAATCATTGTTTTCGCCACTAACTCTAACTATGATGACATAACAATTTTTAATCAAAACATTGCTGGTATCTGTAATAAATTAGACCTATTAGTGATTGCTCTGAATGAATTACGTAGCATGGGCAGGCGGGTTGATATAATATGTCTCAGTGAAATTTTTATTAAGCGTGGCTCGGAGGCGAATATAAAGATTGATAATTTTAAATTAGTTTCATCTTATTGTCGCGATAAAAGCCGAGGAGGTACTTGTATTTTGGCCAGAACACACTTAGATGTAAGACCTTTGAATTTTATTTCTGAGCATACTATTAAATATTGTTTTGAGTGTTGCGGTTTGGAGGTGTTTGGCATGGGCCTAATTGTAATAAATATTTATCGAACACCAGATCGTACCCGGACGCATATAAATACTTTTCTGGGCAGCCTTGATAAGTTATTACATAGAATCACTTCAAAATATAAGAACAAAAAAATTGTATTATGTGGCGACTGGAATATCGATATGTTAAAAAAGGACGCGGTCGCCAAAGATTTATTACACATCCTACATAATTATGGTCTTGAGGCTCATATCACGTCTCCAACTAGGATTAACTCATGCATTGACCAGATCGCGAGCAATATTAAATTAGCAACGCCAGAGGTTCATCAGCTTGGTCTTTCCGATCATGAATCTGCACAAACCTTGACATTTAAACTGAAAAAACAAATTATTTTCTCTACTTGGTTCGAGTACAAAAGAGACTACAGTGATTGCAACGTCCAAAAGTTTCTACAGTGCATATCGTCGTTATCCTTCGCTGATATTGTTGCATGTACTGATTTTACACAAGCGTTCAAAGAGTTTTATGACTTGTTGTGCCTATTTCACGGTTTATGTTTTCCAGTTATCAAAGTAAAAAGAACTAATCGTTGGAACAAAGCAAACTGGATCACAACAGGCATTAAAATATCATGTAGAGCGAAAAGATTATTGCACTTGAAATCCAGGAGAGAGGGTGTCTTGAGTAAACAAGTTACCAAAAATAAAATATATAAATACAATAATATTCTGAAAAAATGTATGACTAACGCACGTAAAATAAGAAATAATTACTATATAAATCATAGTAAAAATAAATGCAAAGCAGCTTGGAATGCTATTTCATCAAATGTTTCCAATATCGTGAACAGTAATGAAATAAGCAAAATAAAAATTGGTACTAATATATATTGTGACCCTAATGACATTTGCAATGGCTTCAACAATTATTTTATAGATATAAGAAATAATATTGGACTAAATAGAAACCAAGACGTGACATTTAAAAAATATTTGACTAATAACATTCCACAAACAATATTTTTAAGACCAGTAGATGACATTGAAATTTATAAAATAATAATCTCACTAAAAAACAGTAAGAGCAGCGGTTATGATGACATACCAACTAGGATTCTAAAGCTCTGTGCTCCATACGTATGCAATGTTCTTGCTCATATTGTCAACCTCTCATTTATTCAGGGAATATATCCAGAAGAACTAAATGCGGTTATAGTTAAACCACTTTTTAAAAAGGGTGATAGGGAAGATCCAAACAACTTTAGACCAATTACCTTACAGCCCACCTTATCAAAAGTGTTTGAAAAACCCGTTAATACGAGATTAATAGAGTATTTTGATAAACACAGCATACTGCACCCTAATCAATATGGCTTTCGCAGGGGAAGCTCAACGACTATCGCGTGTTTTGAACTCGTAAAATTAATCACTGAAAGTATTAACCATAAAACTTCTGTGCCCGTAATGTCTATATTCCTTGATATGAGCAAGGCGTTCGACTTAGTCAATCATATTAAGCTTTTAGAAAAGTTGCAGCACTATGGAATCCGAGGCAGAGCATACGAATGGATTAAAAGTTATTTAAAAAATCGTTTACAATGTACAGAAATAATAAAAGTAAATAAAACAAACCGAGTAGTTACTAAAAAGAACTATAGATCTAGTTTTAGGAGCTGTGACACGGGTGTCCCTCAGGGAAGCATTCTGGGACCATTGTTGTTCCTAGTATATATAAACGACCTCCAGAATAGTATCGAACATAAAAGTATTGTGGTGTGTCTATGACTGTAGTCTTTGATGCTTGTCATTATTACGTCTGTTTGAATGTTAATAAAATGTATCTTGTGTTTTAGCAGAATAAAGCCAAGTTTTCCGTTGGCGTTTCTTGTTTAATTCATAACAATTTATTCTGCTAATAATGTCTATAAATGAAGTCAAATCGGAATCACCTAAATTTCGGAATATGCGACAATACCTGCGGCCGGACCGTTTCGATATTGAACCTGGTACGACGGCAGCAGATTCAAAATGGAGACACTGGTACAAAACTTTCGCAAATTTTTTAACCGAAGAAGGCTCAAGTGTTTCTGATTCAATGAAACTAAAATTATTAACGAATCATTTATCTCCCACAATTTTCACTTTTATCGACGAATGTGAAACTTTTGACAATGCAGTTGAACAGCTCAACGAGATTTATATCAAACCCAGAAACGAAATACATTCACGCCATGTTTTATCAAGTCGTAAACAGCTGTCTGATGAGTCTATTTCTGGCTACATTCAAGCTCTGAAACAACTTGCTCAAGATTGCAAGTTTAGAAACGTAAGCGCTGACGAATACAGGCAGGAGTACATACGTGATGCATTTATATCAGGTATTTCATCGCAGAGAATACGTCAGAGATTATTAGAAAACAGTGTTTTAAGCCTAGATGATGCTTTTAAGCAGGCTCTCACTATGGAAATGGCTGAGAAAAACAGCCTCGCTTTTGGTAACACACCTACGCCGTCACAACTTTATGCTGTAACTTCGCAAGAACAACCTGTAACTATTGAAAGAAATCAAAACCCTGACTTAGCAGCTGCGACACCAGGAAAACGTCGTTGTTTCTTTTGTGGATCTAACGTTCTGCATCAACGCATCAAATGCCCTGCATTTAATGCCACCTGTCAATTATGTTCGAAAAAGGGACACTTTGCTAAAGTATGTCGATCTTCGAAACAGGTCGCTAACGCTGCGTTTAACAATGAAGAAACCAATGCGTGCATTTCTGCTGCTTCACCGTCCAGTCTACGGAAAGCGACGATATCAATTCTATTAAATGAAACCCGGGCTGATGCTCTTATCGATACAGGAAGTTCTGTGAGTTTCATAGATGAGACTCTAGTAAGAACATTGAATCTCAAAAAGAAGAACATCAATCAATCCGTAACTTTAGCTTCTTTAAGTCACGTCTCAATTGTCAACGGCCTTTGTCATGCAACTATCCAAATTGACCAACACATTTACAAGGAGCATCCTCTTCTCGTTGTTAAAAACCTATGCGCTGATATAATTATTGGACACGACTTACTAAGGACGCATAAATCTCTAGAGTTACAATTCAATGGTCAAAGAGAGCCTTTGCAGATTTGCAGCGTTCTCCAAGCATCCGTACCTCCAGTCTCAGTCTTCTCTAATCTGTCTCCTGAAATTAAACCAATTGCTATAAAATCAAAAAGCTTTTCAGAGGAAGATGAACAGTTCATTAAAGATGAAATAACTAAATTAGTAGAAGATGGCGTAATAGAACCAAGTATATCTCCTTGGAGAGCTCAAATTTTAATAACCAGAGGTACTACACACCGTAAGCGTATGGTAGTTGATTATTCTCGCACCATTAATCGCTACACAGAATTGGACGCTTATCCTTTACCTAAAATCGAAACGATTATATCTAAAGTATCTAAATATAACTTCTTCAGTCAAATTGATTTAAAATCAGCTTATCACCAAGTACCAATTTTGCCAAAAGAAAAGCCCATGACGGCATTTGAAGCTGTTGGGAAATTGTATCAGTTCAACCGAATTCCGTTTGGAGTCACTAACGGCGTAGCCGCCTTTCAAAGAACATTATCTTATATAATAGAAACTGAAAAATTAGACGGTACATTTGCCTACTTAGACGATGTCACTATTTGTGGCAAAACGAAAGAAGAGCACGATAAAAATCTCAAGAAGTTTATGGATATCGTAATTAAATACAAATTGTCGTTGAATGAACAGAAGTGTATTTTTAACGTAAAACAAATAAAATTACTCGGATATACCATTCAAGATAACGTAGTTAAACCTGATGAAGACCGTTTAAAGCCCCTTTTAGACCTACCTATACCGACTGACAGTGCTAGCTTGAAGAGAGCCCTAGGAATGTTCGCTCACTATTCCAAATGGATTTCAAATTTTTCTGCCAAAATACAACCTCTCATACGCTCGAATATTCCTTTAGATCAAGAATCAATTAAATGTTTTCAGTCACTGAAATCAGAAATTTCTAAATCTACCTTAATAGCTATAAACGATTCCGACATTCTCTGCGTAGAAACCGATGCTTCAGAATATGCAATTGCCGGAGTTCTGTCTCAAAATGGACGACCAATTGCATTCTTTTCCCGTACACTCAATGACTCTGAAAAGAAGCACTCGTCGATAGAAAAGGAAGCGTGTGCAATTGTCGAATCATTACGGAAATGGCGGCATTACTTGATTGGGAGGCACTTTTTACTTATTACAGACCAACAGTCAGTTTCCTTTATGCTAAATCACAAACACACTAGTAAAATAAAAAATGAGAAGATAGAGCGTTGGCGCCTGGAACTCTCCTGTTTTAAATATGACGTGATTTACCGTCCGGGGAAAGAAAACACTTCCGCTGACGCATTATCAAGAGTGTGTGCCTCTATGAACTCGAACAACCTTTACAAACTGCATAACTCTCTCTGTCATCCGGGCATCGTTAGAATGGCCCACTGGGTTCGAAGCAAAAATCTTCCCTACTCAATTAATGACATAAAATCAATGACTGCTTCATGTCGTGTTTGCGCGGAGTTGAAGCCCCGTTTTAATAAATCCAATGGCCAATTGGTTAAAGCTATGGAACCCTTTCAACGTCTTAATATTGACTTTAAAGGACCCTTGCCGTCTAACACTCAAAATAAATACATCCTGACAATAATTGACGAATATTCAAGATTCCCTTTTGCCTATCCTTGTAACGACCTGTCAGCACGAACTGTGATCAAGTGCTTGAATGATTTGTTTGTTACCTTCGGTGCACCGGCTTATATCCATTCTGACAGGGGAACTGCCTTTATGTCTCAAGAGCTAAAACAGTTCTTAAACATTAACAATGTTGCCTGCAGCAGGACTACCCCTTATAACCCAGAGGGCAATGGCCAGGTTGAACGCCTGAATGGGACTCTCTGGAGGACAATTCAGCTTTATTTGAAATCGAGACAGATGGACACAGCAGATTGGGAAAAAGCTCTCCCTACTGCATTACATTCTATTCGTTCCTTACTTTGCACAGCAACTAATGAGACTCCACACGAGCGCCTTTTCTATCATATTAGACGATCGCCTACAGGAGAATCTACTCCTTCATGGTTATTATCACCTGGGCAAGTACTCATGAAGAAAAACGTCAGGAATTCAAAATATGATCCTCTCGTTGAAGAAGTTGAGCTATTGCACAGTAACCCAACTTACTCCTACGTACGCTTGGCTGATGGACGAGAGTCCACGATTTCTAATAGACACCTAGCACCGCTTCCTACAGAAGATCTGGAATCCGATGAATCCTGTCCGGAAAATGAGACCCAAGATGATTCAGTGAATAGCACTCCAGATTCAGACAACGATCATGTACGCCAAGTGTCCCTAAATCGTGAGGATTCTTTCAATCTTGAAACACCGCCTATAAGTCGGCCTACTCGAATAAGGCGGACACCAGCTCACTTTCAAGATTACGTCACTAAATAAATTAGAGGGGGTGAATGTGGTGTGTCTATGACTGTAGTCTTTGATGCTTGTCATTATTACGTCTGTTTGAATGTTAATAAAATGTATCTTGTGTTTTAGCAGAATAAAGCCAAGTTTTCCGTTGGCGTTTCTTGTTTAATTCATAACAAGTATACTGTTTGCAGATGATACAACATTAGTAATGACATGCGATAATATTGATACATACGAAGCTAATATTAATAAAGCACTTCATGATGTAATGGTTTGGATGAATGCAAATGATTTACAAGTTAACATAAGTAAAACTAATTTCATTCAATTCTCGTCATACAACTCAAACCAGACAACATTGAATGTAAAATATAACAACAACAAAGTCGAAAGGGTTACTACTGTAAAATTTCTCGGTATTGCAGTTGATGAACATTTAAATTGGAAGGCCCACGTCGATCAAGTATGTAATAAGTTAAACCATTTTGTTTTTGCCTTGAAACGACTCAGGCAAATTATTTCAATTGAAGCCTCAATTACCGCTTATCATGGTTACGTGGCATCAGTGCTTAGCTATGGCCTAATCATATGGGGAAATTCGGTTGAGATGGATAGAGCCTTCAAGGTACAAAAAAAATGTATTCGTGCCATATGCAATGCCTGGGTGGATGACAGTTGTAAACCACTGTTTAAAAGACTCAACATCCTTCCATTGCCATGTTTATACTTAAGAGATATCTGTGCATTTGTGGCATCCCATCCAGAATTTTGGCGCAAAAGAAGGGACGTAAACCAAAGACAAACTCGAGCTATTATCATGAGCAAATTATATCAACCCATATGCCAGAAAGATATTTATAAAAGAAATGTATACAATATGTGCATATACCTATTTAATCTGCTTCCCAATGACATGAAGCTACTGGAAGGTAAAGCCCTTAAGCCTATATTGACTAAGTGGTTATTGGAACACTGTTTCTATTCCACTAAAGAATACATTGACCATTGTAAATCACAAAATAAATAAATTCTATTAATGCGTATAATAATAATGTAAATGATATTTGTATTATAACCTTAAATTTTATTAATACTATTTTTTTTTTGTAATGACGTGATATTTATGATTTGCATGCCTGCTATCAGGCTTAATACACGGCACTGTATGTTAAAATAAGACCTTTATGTAACTGTATTAGCAAATAAATGATTATGATTATGATTATGAAAGATTTACATGAGCTGCCACATCATCCTGGAACACGTCGACGTTTGTACGCTGCTGCAGGACATCAGACGCCTGAAAGCCTGATTCCCCGATTTTCAAGTAAAAGATTGACAACGTTAACATACATTGTGGTGCACAGAATTCATCTGTGTGCAGTTTAAGAGAGGTAGGGCGCATCAAAGCAGCCCGTCTGGGGAATTACCTCTACCTCACAGAAAACCACAGCCAAATAACAACACCTTAGAGGGTTGTTGTGTTCCTACGTGTGAGTGAGGTCACCTGTAAGGTCATAAGTTGCTGTGTTAGCAGCAGAGGTGACATCGCGCGAGTGATACTTAATGTACTGAAAGCGTTAATAGGCTATGGTAATTGGTAACCGCTTTACGGGTGAGCCGTATGCTGCCCGACGTAGTATAAAAAAAAGTTGAATGGTGTTATCTATAAAGAAGAGGAATAAGCCCTCCAATTGTAGCTACTGCGGCATCGCGCAGGCCGGACCGTGCAACTGTGCGTGGAAATACCATCGACGCCGTTCTACGTTTTTAGGCTGCACTGGCGTGCAAAGATCGAGGAAGTTGTAGACTATGTGAAGAAGAGGACCAACTTGAGGTCACCAGTAAGCTCCTGAGGAGTCGCTGCGTTAGCAGAAGAGCTGGCATCGCGCGAGTGATACTGATACACCAGGTTAAGCGTTTGCCTGACGTTGTATAAAAACGTCATTTTGTAGGTTGAACGATTGGAATCTCGCTATAGAGTAAATTTTAGTTCCTTTGAATTAAACAATTTTTTTAACGGAAATATCGCGTATTTTATTTATTTTGTTTTAGTTCCTTTACGACACAGTCTCCATCTATATAATAAACTGCAGTTCTCAGGCCGACAAGTGCGATTTGCATCCCGACTTATCTGCCCCCGACACAAATCATCGTGGCAGTTTTCGTTACTGCGCCACAAAATGTTGGAATAATATTCCCCCTCCCATAAGAAACTGCCGCACAACTGAATCTTTCCGGCGACATTTCAAGGCTTATATTTTGGATCTACAAAAATCATAAATTGTTTATCAAAATTGTTTTATTTTTTTTTCCTCTATATCTGCATTCCGGTCCAAAGGTTTATCACCTTTGGACCGGAATTATTAACGGACAGATAATCGGTCTACATGAGCTGCCAGAGACATTAAATGCAGAAAGATATTTGAGTTTTTTGCGAATTGACTTGCCCTTGCGTCTGAAAGGTGTCGTTCCTGAAGTCCAAGAAGACATGTGGCTGCAGAACGATGGCTGTCCCGCTCACTATGCTGTTAGAGTATGAGAGCACCTTGATACAGCGTATCCAAATAGGTGGATTGGGCGCTTGGGTCCAATATTGTGGCCACCACGCTCGCCAGATCTAAATCCTCTAGATTTCTTTTATTGGGGTTGCCTAAAAGAAAATGTCTATAGCAAAGAAATCACAAGTATTGACCAATTGAGGACTAGAATCCAGGCAGCAGCTAGAGAAATCAGCGAAAGCGGGTTTGCCCGACGACTTAAACGGTCGTTTATTCGACGTTGCAGAGCGTGTATAGCTGTGAATGGGGGCCATTTTGAACATTTCGTTTAATTTTAATGATTGTCATGTTACAATTTGATTACAATCATGACAAAGATTAATAATAAATGATAAATAAAGTGATTTGTTTTTTTTTAATTCTTTGTTCAAATACCTAAAGTAACAAGTTAGGTCTAGATAACTCTGCAGTAGTAGTTGTTTTTTAAACAAATGGGCACTGACACCCCTGGTGTTGCAAATGTCCATAGGCTACGGTGACTGTTTAACATCAGGCAGGCCGTATGCTTGATTGCCACCTTAGTAGTATAAAAAAAAAAAAAAAAAAAAAAAAAAACTGTCGTGCATTTTTTTGCAAATATCGTAAGTATTAACGCAATAAAGTTTAAAAAAGTAGTTTAATGAAAATCTTCTTTTCTTCAATTAAAATTGAATATCTTTTTGTTAAATAATAGGATCTGTTATAGTGATACCATTTTGAAATCGGTATTTAGTAGGCATATTATTAAATAAATGAGCACTGACAGTGTAGTACGTTTTTTTTTACAAAAATCGCCCTTGAACTTGGATGGTATGTTAAAAATTAGGGTTAAAATTAGAGAAGAACCAACTTTTTCTTCAAAAGAGCTGAATTTACATAAAAAATCATAATTTATCTGATAGCTCTAGTATTCAGCAGTAATTAACAGAAATCAAAATGAAAAAATAATGGTTTTTCTTGAAACTACAAACAAATTTGTAATATCTATAACTTCACGCCAAATCCCTTGCGGGGTAGGCAGAGAGAACCGAGCGCCACGTGACTCGATCCTTACATATCTCACTCGCTTCTTTAACATTCATTGCTCTTCTCATGCACGCACGCCGGTTTCTAGGGCTCCTGACATCACCTTCTGATAGAACATGACCAATTTGGTCATGGTAGGTAAGTCTTGGCCTTCCCCGGCTCCTACATCCTTCCACTTTTGCATTGTATATCTGCTTCGTCATTCTTTCATCTTGCATTCTTTCTACATGCCCGAACCATCGGAGCATGCCTCTTCTTATTTTAACACCGACGCTCTCTTTCAGACCAACTCTATTTCTAACATCATCATTGCGAATACGGTCTACGAGCCTTACGCCACAAATTTTGCGCAGCGCTCGCATTTCAACCGCGTTTATTCTACTTTCATGCTCTTTCTGCCATACCCAACTCTCGCTTCCATAAGTTAGCGTTGGGACCAACACTGCATTGTGTATAGCGAGTTGTGCCTTCTGGCTCAGGATTTTACTGCCAAGAAGTTTTCCCAACGCTCCATTCACACTATTCCCAGCACTCACTCGTCTTTCCACATCTGCGGTGTACCTTCCATCCCTGCTGAAAGCGCATCCAAGATATACAAACTCATCCACTTGTTCCAACACTTCATCATCAATCGTAATCCTTACATTAGTTCTGGATTCTTCTCTTTCAAATACCATTATCTTTGTTTTCTTCGCATTCAGTAGTAAGCCTTTCTCCATACAGTCGTCTTTCATCGCTGTGACCAGTGTTTGCAGTTTAGATGGTGTATCTGCTAATAGCACGGCATCGTCTGCATACAGCAGACAGTTCACCACTTGGTCACCCATGCGCAATCCCACATTCGTTGACCTTATTCTCTGCAGACAACTATCGAGATACAGGATAAACAGCCTAGCAGATAGCATGCAACCCTGTTTGACACCAATTTTGACATCAAACCAGGGTGACATGCCACCGTCTATCCGCACACATGCTGAGCAATCCTTGTAAGTGGACTGCACAGCACGGAGCAGTGAACCGTCAATCCCATATCTCGGCAATATGTCCCACAGTTCCTTTCGCACAACCCTATCAAAGGCTTTCTCAAGATCCACAAAACCGCAGAAAACCTTTCGGTCTATGGCCAGATGCTTCTCTACGATATTGCGGAGCGAGAAAACTTGATCCGTACATCCCCCATTTCGGAAACCTCCTTGTGCGTCCCACAGCATTTCATCGGATTTCACCCTCATTCTCCTTTCAATCACCTTTCCATATACTTTTGCTGCTAAGCTGATCAAACTGATGGCCCTATAGTTGGCGCAGTCCATGCGTGATCCCTTGCCTTTATACAAGGGCACGATGACTGCGCGTCTCCAGTCCATTGGGACCCTTCCAGTTCTCCAGCATAGGTTGCATAGGTACCAGAAGGCGTCCCGGACGTAAGTGCCACCTAATTTGATCATCTCAGCTGTGATCAGATCAATTCCCGCTGATTTTCCATTTTTCAAGCTTCGTATCGACCATTCGATCTCATCCATAGTTATGCCTTCGTCGGACGCCGTCAACGTGGAGTAAGCATCCGACTCACTCTCATTGCCAGCGTCCGAGGCATACTCATACATTTCCTCAAAATATTCACTCCACCGTTCTAACACTTCCTGAGTGTTGGCAAGAATGACACCAGCTTTAGACTTTATCTTATCCATTCTGGATGCCGACGAACCACTCCGAGACTTCTTTACCTCTCTCCAAAAGAGTTTGGTATTTGCCTCGAAGTTTTTCGTCAGCCTCTCTTCCTCATTCATAATTTGTCTTTCACGCTTCTCTTTCACTAAAGCCTTGGTTTCATTCTTGCATAGACGGTACATTTCTTTCTTCTTTTCTCTCATATTTTCATTTAAAGGCAAAGATGATACGTAATCCAGCCACGCTTTCCTCTTTCTTGCTACGGAGGATTCAACCTCCGCATCCCACCAGGCATCTCCTTACGTCTCTTTGCGCATCCACAAGCTTCTTTTGCACTATTCACCATACTTTCTTTCAAAACTTTCCAACAATCATCCACATCTGAGTCGGAGAGGCTTGCATTTGCAAGTCTCTCACTTACCAGATGCACATACATTCTCCTTACACTTTCATCTTGCAATTTTTCGCTCATTATCATTTCATGATCTCCGAAAGGGATACGCACTCGCCAGTGCCTCCACTTCCTAAAAAGGCCCACAAACCGGCTTACCACCAGGTAGTGGTCCGTCTCAAGAGTGGGGCCTCTAAAGGCTCTTGTATCCATTAAAACATTTCGGAGACGTCTATCTATTAAAATCAAATCAATCACACTTTTTTGATCATTCCTTCTCCATGTATACGTGTGAATATCCTTATGATGAAATAAAGTATTCGACACGAGGAGGTTTCGTTCCATACATAAATCTAGTATAGACTTACCTGCTTCGTTCACTCTCTTATCTCCATACGGACCAAGAACAGCTTCATAGCTGTATCGCTTGGTCCCAACCCATCCATTCAAGTCTCCACACATAATCACTCTTTCGTTCCCTTTAACTAAGTCCAGAACATCCCTCACAGACTCCCAAAACTTCTCCAGTTCTTGAGCACACGCTGAGCTTACGGGAGCGTATGCTGCAACCAAAAATACTCGCGTGATGCCCAGTTTAATACGAACCCAGAGAAGTCTAGGCCCTACCAAACAGTAATCTCTTACACCAGTGGCTAAGCGAAAGGAGAGTACGACACCTACACCAGCACTGGCATGATCGTCACGGTCTACCCCAGACCATAGGGCCATCATACCACCGGGCAGATCATCGGTGTCGCTCCCCTTGCGCTTAGTCTCTGTCACACATAAAGCATCCAAACGTCTATCATTCATTACGTCTATCAGTTCATTCGTCTTATCTTTCAATCCACCTCTCACATTCCACGTGCCTATGCGGCACTCGGCTCCCCTCGTCCCGCCGGAATTGGCGCTGCGTGGTGGGTGGCGGCCCCCACCGCCGCATGCAGCTGTATTCGCACCGACGGGGGCGGATCGGTGCGCGTCGCCTACGGGGGACGCCCTAATCTGCACGTCGGTGCGCTCTTGGTCCAGAATTGCAATCGACTGATTGGCAGGGGTCGCGAACGAGCACGCTTCTGGCACATGACCCCCTAAATTTGTAATAAAAGGTAGAAATTTCGTAAATAAAAGACAAAAAGGAAATATTTTCGGAACCCTTGGGTAAAAGTGGCTAAAATTTTTAATTGTTATACTTAATTATCTGGTTCATCGAATCCTGAACGGTGGACCACTACTTACGCCACACCCTGTATATTATTTACTTGCTTTAGGTTTTAAATGTTAGTGATTGATTACATGTGAGGCAACAAGTAAACTATTTTCTTTCTTTGTGAAGGTTCCTCTCTTTCACTCATCATCTGCCAACCTTTATAATGGAAGACTTTTGGCCGGAGGGAATCGTATTTCGGGCGTTCCGATGATACCCCAATATCAATCAAACAAAATAATTAAAAAAATGTACTTAATCTGTAAAGAAAATTATATTAAATATGGCCAACTACTTAGCTGTTACCTGTGACTTCACCGCTACGATTAATCCGTTGCTCCTTTCCGACGTGAAAGAAGGACCAACAAACACACTTTCACATTTATAAGCTTGGATTTTTTAATACCACAATGCATACAACCCGACTGATCTGAAGCAGTTACCATAAACTATGAATGATTACGGCACGAGGAGTTTCCCACCTCGTCACCCCCTCGGTTAACACAGCAACTTCGAGCTTCCTATTCATTCGTAGGTACGTAACAAATTGACGAGCTCGGTGGCTCAGTCGTGAATGACGCGACTTTGACACCGACGCTCGTGGCTTCGATTCACACACAAGGCAAACATTTGTGTGCATGAACATGTCTGTTTGTCTTGGTCTGGATGTTTTAAGAGAGGTAGGGCGCATCAAAACAGCCCGTCTAGGGAAGTACCTTCACCTCACAGAAAACCGCAGCCAAATAACAATTCACTAGAGGGTTGTTGTGTTCCTGCGTGTGAGTGAGGTCACCAGTAAGCTCCCAAGGAGTTGCTGTGTAAGCAGCAGAGGAGCATCGCGCGAGCGATACTTAATATATCGCAAGCGTTGATAGGCTTCCGTCGCATGGGGGCAGCGCTGTTTCAGTAAGAAGGATCTCACGGCGAGTACTGCGGCCATTGTTAACGAGATCGACTTCGGCATGGAATACTACATTCCTCACTCCGATGTCGGCACGGAACTAGTGTCGCACCCTATTGGGTCGCGTAACTACTGGCGACTAGCCAAAGCCGTGCAGGCCAACCTCTGCCAACCCTTGCTGCCACCGGTGCGATGTCCCTATGGCTCATTGGCCCATCAGCCGCAGGAGAAAACCCGATCTTATGGCCAACCTCGTTGCGGCTAACTCTCGGATCGATGACTGTAGCACGCAACCACCTATGATAACCTCCAGTGGATCCGTTATGCCTGATATCCACATCAGGCAGGTGCGATGTGTGTTTTGAACTACAGTCACTCGATGTCCGAAAAGCCATTGGTCTCATAGGCTCTCTTAGGATGGTATCCAAGCGATTGCTCTAAAAAAAATGTGCAGCGGAGTTGACGCGCCTCATTTGTCTCTCGTACTCCACCGGTTGTATTCCGGAGGCTTGGAGAGCGGCCAATGTGCAGCCGGTCCCCAAAAAAGGGAGACCGTTCTGACCCATTAAATTACCGCCTCATTGACGTAACTTCAGTGTTGTGCAAAGTCATGGAACGGATCCTTAACAAACAATTGATCCGTTACCTTGAAGATCACTCCCTAATTGATTTTCAGTGTGGTTTTAGATCGATTTTCTAGCGTGTGTGACGCACCTCTGTGGGGAGGCAATCGATAGGTATGGCGAATCCATGGCCTGACTGCCATGGATTCGCCATACCTATCGATTGCCTAGATATCGCCAAGGTATTGATCGGGTATGGCACAAAGCACTTCTCTTTAAATTCTGGCATATGCCCCTCCAGCTTTGTAATTGGATTGCTGGCTATCTGCATGAGCGTAGAATCCGCGTCCTTGCACATAGATGCACTTCGCGGCTCATGTCAGTGAATGCCGGTCTCCCTCAGGGCTCCGTTCTATCGACCACCCTCTTTCTTCTTCATGTCCATGACATGCTCATCACATCAACCCTTACTCATCCCACTGCAAAGATACGGGTCTCCCTTCTTAGAGTATACTCCACCACGCTGCTCAACTGCGGATTGGCGGTGGCCAGTATTTTCAAGCCGCTCGAAGGCCACTGACTTAGCTTAACGACTGTCATCTATCGACAACAGCCGGGATCGACGGCTTAACGTGCCGTCCTAAGCACGGAGAAACTCGAGATAGATAAACCCATCCATAGATAGGCTGCGGACGACGTTGCTTAACGGTTCGGCAACTCCTATCTCTGCCGTACCCTACGAAATTTATTCGTAGGCCGTACCATTAAAACGTTGAACGCCATGCCGGCACATGTGTTCCCTCCTTCCTACAATATGGGATCCTTCAAACAAAGCGTGAAAAAGCATCTTGCGGGTCAGCATGGCAGCGTCAACTGACAGACACTGTGTAGTATTTTGTCAGTTGCCGTTGGGATTTGGGCTCCTCTTTCGCGTACCATCAGGCGACGCGGAATCACAATGCGGAGCTTATATACAAAAAATACCTGATGGTAAGCAATTACTGTAGTTTTAGGTATACTGCATGCTTGTTACCTAAATGTTATAAAAATCTGAAGTCGCGGAGATATCTTCATAGATAAATGTGATAGATATGTAAATATTCACATAGATATTTTTTTTTGAAGTTATACTTCTAATGCGACTTGCAAAAAGGTTACGTTAAACGTTTAACGCTACCATGGAGGGGAATAGAAAGAGACAGAGCGAGAGTGAATGCGTGGCACTCGAACACAAAAGTACAGGTTGAACCTGCTAAATGTTTCACGGTATTAACGGTAGATGGCGCTATAGTTAAAATATTATTATTTAATATAATTAATACTAAATATTATTAAGTTATTAATGTTAAATATTTATTTAATGATGCCAGAGAAGTATAACTTCTCACGCGCGTACATAAGTACACGCACCCATTTTTTTTATATATATAACTAGATTGGCAAACAAGCATGCGGCCCGCATTAGATAAGCTAAGTAGTCACCGCAGCCTATTGACGTTCGCAACACCACGGAGATGTTACTCGCGCGCTGCCAATCTTGTGACCTAAGGATGTTTCGTCACAGTGCCCAGTAATTTCTCTGCCATATCTCACCCTGCCATAAATATAGCTGCTTGGCTACTCGTTGTATCAATAATAATATACATTTTCTCACACATTATACAGCGCCATCTAGACCAAAACTAAGCAACCCGCACGCGAAAATATTGTTACTAAAGGCCACCATTCGTTATCTCGCTTAACTACCAAAATGAGTACTCAATCCTGTGCAGAAGATATGTTTTACAAAATAACATATACAAACAGTCACTAAACTGATTTTAAATTACATACTTACATGGGACAAATCATTTGTAAATTAATTGCTGCATGTATGAAATCATCACTTGAGAATGGTTCCACCGATTTGGATGATCATATTTTATTCGGGTTTGTAAGAACAAGGTTTGTAAGAACAAGGTTTGTACGAAAGAAAATTATTCAAACATTCACCGGAATTATTTTTAATTTGGCTGGTTTTCGTGTACAAAAATTTCAATGGTGATCAGGTTGATAATTTTGTCACGTCCATACGATGACAAATTTCGCATTTAATATTGATATTCTGCAAAAGATAATTGAATTTAATTTATATTTCAGCGATGAACATAACTTGGGACTTGAATACACCCAAGATATGTTCACTACTGATATATCTATTTAAATTGGCTGCAAAAATTATCTGCAAAATTTGGTGAGTTAAGAAGACTGTAATTGGTTTCAGTTTGTGGCTTATTCACATACATCATCACGCCTCTCCCACTGGGGTCTCTATCTCACATCTAAACAAACTCTTGCTTCTTCTACATTCATTAACGTGTTCATGCACACTCTTCGGTTTTGGGTACATTTGATTTGGTGGTTTGTTTCTTTGAAGTAAATGCTACTAGTGAAATATAGAAATATCGCAATTCAATTTCAACGACAAAAGCGATTGGATGAATATCTTCTCGATGAACTCCCTGACAAACGTCGCACCATAAACAACTGAAGATAAAGCCATGATATAAAATAAACATACCTAATGTTTTTAAATGCAGTTGTCATTTGCTTTATTAGTAAATTACTCGTACACTGGAACTCGTGTGAAGCCGGGACATGTTGCTGATTAAATACATTTAAAATATTTTAATTTCATTCCAATTCTAATACAATTATAACCAACGTTTCTGCTATGAATAGCTCTCGGCAATCTTCGTGATTCCGAATGCACCCGAATACAAATTTGCGTGCTACAATATATCACGAAATTTATTCGTGGCTTATAATTTTCGTTTATTAATTTAGAAATTCATACACTTTCTAAATTAATAAACATAAAGAGTTTCGGTGTGTTCATTTAAAATGTTCCTTAGAGCGTCTGATATCGCATGGAACTACGGTCGCGAAATTTAGCCAAATGTGTCTTTTACATTATAAAGTAACTAATATGCACCGTCGGGAGGCATAAAAGTAATGCCCCTTGATGAAAAGCGGTTACAGTAGCCTATGAACGCTTGCAATACATTAAGTATCACTCGAGTGATGTTACACAACGCAGCATCTCCTTAGGAGCTTACTGGTTTTCTTACCTACACGCAGGAACACAACAACCCTCCATGGAGTTGTTATTAGGCTGCAGTTTTCTGTGAGGAGGAGGTATTTCCCCAGACGGGCTGCTATGATACGCCCTACCTCACTCAAACTCAGACCAAAACAAACAGACATGTTTATGTACAAACGTTTCTCCAGCGTGGGAATCAAACCCACGAATAATATGCAACTCTATATATTTCAACGTCGATTGCGTGCATCCCGTCTCCGGCACATACAAAAAGCAGTTAACAGAAGAAAAAAAATTATTAAAGAGAGCTATTAATAAAATAAATGTAGTGGACATGTACATAGCTTAAATATATTATTTATAGGTACAGTATAAAAATATGTATAACATTTTCTTAAAAATATACGAAAAAATGTAAGTTGATATTCAGCAAATAATTACATTCCAGGCTGACTGAACAAAATTGCTTACAGTACAACTTATCTTACAGAGATCTTATAATACTCTAAACTCGATGCGAGTCACAAAGTCATACAACACTCACACACACAAACCTCACAATAAATTACGTAATTAAAAAAAACATTACCTATGCGGTTTTTTCATATAACCAATTTTTGATTTAATAATCCTTTTCTATAACTTTATGGCATAAATTTAAAAAGTGTAATAATTACATGATTTGTCAAAGCCGGCTGGTTTGTTCCTTTGAGGAATCTCTTTCAGCCCACCGAGACTTTTGAGTTCTTGAATGGAGCAATGAATGGCGGCGGAGAAGAGATCAGAGAAGTCTATGTGGAGAGATGTGCCAGGACATAGCACACAAGTTGCAAGGATGACAGTATACCAATTGAACAACTTTTGTAAAGTTGTCGAAAGCAGACTTATGGAGCGCTAGGTATGCACAGAAGACGCGCAAATAAAGGGGAAATGATACTTTTATAGATCTTCAAAAAAACTGACTTTTGAATAGTCTATGAAATTTTCTAAGTGTACGAATATGGCGACCATATTCGTACACCTAGAAAATTTCCTAGACTAGCATTTACATTTATTCCTATCGCAGCCGCGCTCTATTACCGAGGGTCACTCTTTATGGAACCTATTATTACATATATTATTTCATACCAGTACTTACCTATAGAGGATGACTTTTAGAGTTCATTTTTTTTTTACTTTATTTAGGTAAACAAACAACGACACAATATATTTTACTTAAAGATAGCATTGTGATAATTTAAATATAAATAGTGACTTATAAAAAGTCTGTCCCGTGTAGGAATTGAACCCACGAGCCTTGGTGGTAAAGTAGCCTTGTTATCTACACGACCATCGGGCTCCTCAAACTCTACTATTTGCATAACTTGTGTAGTATACATTTAAAGTTTTTTTTTTTCCTTTAAATGAAGAAAGAAATCGCCCGTAATGAAGAAAGAAATGATAGACGGGCGTTCGAACGGTATGCGGACGTGGAACAAAACAGCCGCATCGGTTCGCATTCGCTTAGGTAGTCTAAGTAAGAAGTTCTGCAACTTCACGTTGCGACCCGGCGGCAGAAGATCTAAGTCCATTTCATAGTCAAAAGATTCAACCCACCACCACCCATTGCTCCACCAACCTCATCATTCAGATCATTTAAGCCGAAACCCAATAGGCAATTGCTATTGAGGCTCTGTTCATGCTGCATTTCTTGACCCTCAACAAATTCTTTGAATATCCCTGTATATATGACCCATGGCTCTACCTACGTATGGATTAAAATGTTTAATTTTATCTATAGTGCAGGTGAGTGTGCGATCATAAGCCCGCGGGCATGTCCTCCGGTCGCGCACGGCGTCTCTCGAGGCGCGCGCGGCTGACGTAGGGCGCGGGCTGCTTCAGGTGCACGGTGCGCACGTGCAGCTTGCGGCTGTTGGACTGGCCGAACGCCTTGCCGCACACCTCGCACTCGTACGGCTTCACGCCCGTGTGGCTCTGGGAACACCAGTCACCATTGATTCTTCACACTCACATCGATTGTCACAGCTAGTTACTTGGCAATACATATATGACACATTTGAATATGTGACAAGGTATCAAATGACAATAGAAGATTAAGGGGGCAACGTATGCCTCCGTAATTTTTATGGGACATGCCCACCACTGTCTCCTGTGTAGCCAGAATTAACAGCAGCGACCACCAAAAAGGCAATGAACAGTGAAGTCTATTGCTGTCCCGGAGGTTAAACTACAGCCTTGGAACTCACAACGAATTTAATCAGAAGAAATTTGTAGGAGTAGGAAGTTTTCGAATTGACTTCCCCTCTTGGCAAAGTGAGAGACAGCAATATGACAAATAGGGCATTTAAAAAACCTCAAAGAGATGGCTAGTCAAGTGAAGCTGAACTGCCGTGCACCGCGGTTTGATCTCAACGGTACGGTTTGCCTCTGTAATACCCAACATTTTTGTTTTGCATACTAGTACTTATTGAAATGTTCGCATGTTGCTAAGCGAGAGTTTTATCTCCCGGTCAAGTTCAAGACTTACCTGTCATGACCAAATTGGTCGTGTTCTATCAGAAGGTGATGTCAGGAGCCCTATAAACCGGCGAGCGTGCACGAGAAGAGCAATGAATGTTATAGAAGCGAGTGTGGTAGGTAAGGATCGAGTCATGTAACGCTCGGTTCTCTCTGCCTACCCCGCAAGGGATCTGGCGTGAAGATATAGATAAAATTGTAGCGAAGACCACAACATGTAATTGTTCCATAGTGAACACAGAGCTAGAACTATTAGATACTCCTTACGAGCTCGGTGGCCCAGTGGTTAATAACAGAACTATGACACCAACACTCATGGGTTCATGGGGTGAACATGTCTGTTTGTCTTGGTCTATGTGTTTGAGACATAGTGAGCAACAAAGCAACTCTTCTGGGGAAGTGGCTCCACATCACAGAAAACCGCAGCCGAATAACAACATTCTGGAGGGTTGTTGTGTTCCTGCGTGTGAGTGAGGTGACCAGTAAGCTCTTAGGGAATTGACAGCAATTCCCATTAGCAGCAGAGGTGGTATCGCGCGAGTAATACTTAATGTATTACAAGCGATCATGGGCTACGATAACCACTTTACATCAGGTAAACCGTATGCTTCCCGACGTTGTATAAAAAAAACTTTGAATAGTTAATAGATTCAGGCGTTATTTTGCGAAAGTCAAATTTATATGCAATTTGATCAAATTGCATGTAAAAAAAAACTTTGATTGAAGGAAGAATTCAGGCAGGAGGTAATTATATTGCGTAAAGTACGGTTGCGGAACGTCACACGTACACGTTGCCGACTTGACGTACAATTACTTTACTGATGACCTCACTTACACGCAGCAACACAACAACCCTATAGGGAGTTGTTATTTGGCTGCGGTTTTCTGTGAGGTGGAGGTACTTCCCCAGACGGGCTGCTTTGATGCGCCATACCTCTCACGCAAACTGCCAACGCGTGTTTACGCATGAATACGTACTCTCGCGTGTCTGTCGAGCGCGCCCTTGGTCTTGAAGGCCTTGAGGCAGACGGTGCAGGCGTGCGGGCGCACGTCCGAGTGCGTGCGCTGGTGCATGTGCAGGTTGGTGCGGTTGTGGAACGCCTTGGGGCACGCCGCGCAGCGGAACAGACGCTCCTCGGAGTGCGTGCGCCGGTGGTACACCAGGAATGCGTTGCCCTGGAACACGCATCTTGATACAATCATTCCATTGCCGGAATGGCTAGCGTAGCCTCTTTTTTTACACAGCGTCGGGAGTCATTTTTAGGGTTCCGTACCCAAAGGGTAAAACGGAACCCTATTACTGAGGCTCCGCTGTCCGTCCGTCCGTCCGTCTGTCACCAGGCTGTATCTCACGAACCGTGATAGTTAGACAGTTGAAATTTTCACAGATGATGTATTTCTATTGCCGCTATAACAACAAATACTAAAAAATATAATAAAATATATATTTAAGGGGGCTCCCATACAACAAACGTGATTTTTTTGCATTTTTTATAGATAATGGTACGGACCCCTTCGTGCGCGAGTCCCACTCGCACTTGGCCGATTATTTATCAATGTTTGTAAGACATTAAGTATAACTCGCGCGATGCCTCCTCTGCTGCCTACACAGCAACTCCTTAGGAGGTTACTCGTGACCTCACTCACACGCAGGAGCTCAACAACAATAAGTTGTTATTTGGCTGCGGTTTTCTGTGAGGTGGATGTACTTCCCCAGACGGGCTGCTTTGATGCACCCTACCTCTCTTAAAACATCCAGACCAAGACAAACAGACATGTTCGTGCACACAAATGTTTGTCACGTGTGGGAATCAAAGTCGCGTCACTCACGACTGCGCCATGCATGAGCATGTCTGTTTGTCTTGATCTGGCTGTTTTATAGATATTAGATAGACAGATAAGAACTTTATTTGTATCACTTTAGATATACGCACACACTCATTAAAATGAAATGAACATGTTCCGTGTAAAAGATGCGTGCACATGCCGCAGTGACACAAACGACTAACATCGCAATGTGGTGTTTACTCAGACTAAAAAATATTCTGAAGTTGGCCGAGAGCAGGCTGAGAACATCAGCTGTATACACGTTTTAACATTTACTTTAACAATTACTTGTGCAACATATACTAATGAATATATAAACATGTGAAACAGAACGTAAAAAACACATCGTAATACACATACTTGCAAATTATGATACATATTATAGTGCCCGGCAAATAACTTCAACATGCGCGCAGTAGCGATTTTTAGCTGTCACATACAGAATTTATATGGAATTTACGCAGAACGACGCCATCTTTGCTCAAGTTGTTTGCCGCGTACTATAACCACACATCAATTCACAGACCAAAATTAATTATTGTATATTACAAGTATGTTTCTTTTTAAATATTTTTCACGTATATTTGTCACTTGTCTAGTACCCATAACATAAGCTTTGCTTAGTTTGGGACTAGATAGTGCTGTGTAATTTGTCCGACAATGTTTATTTATATTTATTTATTTAACAATAACACTTGTAAAAACAACCATTTGCCAAAAATCATCAGGTTACAGATAACTATAAAGTGGCATAGAAGCTGATGTCGGGAGCCCCAGGAACTGGCTAGCGTGCATGAAAAGAGCTACGAAAGTTACAGAAGCGAGTGAAGTGTGTAAGGACCGCGTCTTATGGCGCTCGGTTCTCTCTGACTACCCCGCAAGGGACCTGGCGTGAAGATATACATACCTAGGTAACTAGTGCTACGTACGCGAAGCTAAGATGGGTAGTAATAAGTGAACGTGTTACCCGAAAGCTTTTCCCGCAAATGTCGCAGACGTGGTCCTTCCTGATGGGGTAGTTCTTGTCGGGGTGCGCGCGCCGGAAGTGCGTCCAGTACTCGCGCGCGTTCTCTATCAGCTCGCCGCACTGCACACAATTATATGTTATATACGGCCCACATGGTGGAAAGCGGAAATATATTTATTACTAGCTGTGCCCGCGACTTCGTCCGCGCGGAATAGTTATTTTTTTATATTTATTTGTATTAATCAAAATAAATAAAATTTCTGAAATAAAAATAGCCCAAGTTACTCCTTATTACATCAGCTATCTGCCAGAGAAAAGGAAGTCCCGTCAAAATCGGTCCAGCCGTTTCACAGATTAGCCGGAACAAACAGACAGACAGACAAAAATTGTAAAAATATTCATTTTGGTATATGTACCGTGTAATACATCCATATGAATTTAGTAAAAAACGGTTATGTTAATATTACAAACAGACACTCCAATTTTATTTATCTGTAATAGATAAGGCTGTTCTTGCAAATATTTATTGTTGGTCGTTATTTCCATTCGCCATTGTGTAATTAGGCCGTGCATAATGCGCTCGATTTACGAATACTTTGAGTTTTTTTATACAACGTCGGGGCGCATACAAGCATACGTCCACCTGATGTAAATCGGATACCGTAGCCTATTAACACTTGTAATACATTAACTATCACTCGCGATGGTACCTCTGCTGCTGCTAACACAGGAACTCCTTAGGAGCTTACTGATGACCTCACTCACTTTTTTTTGGTATATGTACCACGTATACATCCATATGCATTTAATAAAAAGCGGTTATTTAAATATTACAAACAGACACTCCAATTTTATTTATCTGTATAGATAACTCGCGCTATGCCACGTCTGCTGCTAACATAGCAACTCCTTGGGAGCTCACTTGTGACCCCACTCACACGCCTACACGACAACTTTAAAATACCCAGACCAATACAAGCAGACATGTTCGTGCACACAAATGTTTGTCCTGCGTGGGAATCGAACCCACGAGCGTTGGTGTCAAAGTGATGTAACAGCGCGTTTCACGCCAAAAGATTATAGTGCTTTTTATATACAACGTCGGCAGGCAAACAACTGCACGGCCTGTGTAAAGTGGTTACCGCAGCCTAATAGAAAAAATACAATGGCAAATGGCAGTGGTTGATTGCAACAGAGATCATGGCAACGTCAACTGGTTAGCAACCTGGGTTGTCACTGTTTACGCATGCTTCACACCTCGACTCCAGCCTTTAATCGTTAAACGGGCGCACAGCGTCGAATTGACTGCACACGATACACATTCATTCAGTATCACTCGTTCAATGCCACCTGTCCTGCTAACACAGAACCTCCTTAGGGTAAGCTCCTAAGGAGTAGTGGTAACCTCACACTCGCAGGAACACAACCCTCCAGAGAGTTGTTATTTGGCTGCGGTTTTCTGTGAGTTGGAGGTATTTCCCCAGACGGGTCGATTTGATGTGTTATTATTTGATAAGTGGTGTACTTATTGATTACTAGCTGTGCCCGCGACTTCGTCCGCGTGGAATTTAACAAAAAAAAATATTGTTCAGTTCGCAGAGTTTACTATAACTTATTAATTCTGTATTTCGCGTATAGAAATACCTATCCTAATTTTAATGAAATTCTTCTATTTTGTGAATCGCACCCCCCGAAGGGGAAGATATTTCCCCCTAATTTTAACAGTTTTTCATATTTTACGGAACCCTAAATATTTACGGGATAAAAAGTACTCTATACTGCAGAGCACAGTATAGAGTCGTCTACCTACCAGTGAAAGTCCCGTCAAAATCGGTCCAGCCATTTCAGAGATTAGCCGGAACAAACAGACAGACAGACAAAAATTCTAAAAATATTCATTTTGATATATGTACCGTGTATATATCCATATGCGTTTAGTAAAAAGCGGTTATTTTAATATTACAAACAGACATTCCAATTTTATTTATCTGTATAGTATAAAATATTATTGTTTTGTTCGCCTTATTGGAAGTGGTTTAAGATTATAATTAACAGCCAATTTGTTATTCCACATTAGCAAGCCTGCCAGACATATAGCCAGGTGAATACAATCACAGCAGACCTTGACAAATTTTGATAATCTATACTCTACTCTTGCAAAGAACTTCAAATTGAAATCTTTGAGTTAATAATGTACTTTGTGTTCAATTTTATTTTCTAGAAGACAATATGTTTGTATGAAAACAAAAACATGATTATTAATTATTTTGTGCTTTAAATCCCGAAAATATAATCACTTGCCGTAAAACAGTTCTGTCAATAAAGAATTGAGCAGTCAGAACCCGTTATATACGTTTTCCCATACATTTCGCGGTCGTATACGACCACCCGGGTTTCGAAAGGTTAATATTTTATACGTCTTATATCGGGAGCCATACAACTATACGGCCTAACTATAAACCTTGTTTCTGAGGTTTCCTGTATGTTGGAGGTATTTCCTCAGATGGGCTGTTTAGACTACCACTCTTGAGGTTATGCGCTACTGCTGCCTTCACAAATGACCTCGCGTGCGCTTGAAGCTCTTTTAGTAAAGTACAAGTAAAGCTTGAAACTTTAGTATTGGGTCCGTACGTGCAGGCAGGGCGCGGGCCAGGTGTCGGCGAGCGGCCTCTTCCCATAGTTCTTGGGACGTTTCCGCGCGTGCTGCGTGCGGTGGTGCACGCGCAGCGCCTCGCCAGACTCGAACGACTCGCCGCACGCGCGGCACCCGTGCCTGCAAACCAACACACGACCAGCGTCAACCATAGCTATCTTACCACTAGAATAGCTGTAGGCCAATTTTTACTAAAAACCTGCAGCTGCACGTTTACGCTTTGAGCCACGCAGGAGTTGTGCAGTGCCAATACATACAAACTATTAAAATGTCCTGCACTGCAGCATTCGCGCAACTGCACTGCAACTAAGCTGCGTATACTGTATATCTATTGTGCGTATCCAGCAAATGAGATATTTAACATTGAAATTAAACTATTTTTAACGGAAGTATCGCGTGTTTTATTTATTTTGTTGAAACCTGACGTTTCGAACGCCAGTCTTTCCTGCGACCACGGACGCTGCAAAGCGTTCGAAACGTCAGGTTTCAACAAAATAAATAAAACACGCGAAACTTCCGTTAAAAATAGTTTAATTTCAATGTGTAACAATCACGAAAACCTAAGACAATACTATGAGATATTTAACACTCGTCATGTCACGATATTTCGGTGTTGTAAATTGAACTTTTTGCTAAATATTCTGAGTCAGATGAAAATTTCAAGCCCAAACCCAATCAACTGAAAGTTATTATTCACTGCAGCGCTGCTGCTATGTCGCTGCAAATTGTACGCATTTTGATAGACGCCGCGCAGCAGTGCAGTTGCGGTTTTTTAGTAGAATTGGCCTACTGATAGGAACATTCAGTGCGTTCTACTCAACTGTGGCTCATGTACCACATCTGGTTCATTCATATCTTTTGCATGTTGTGGCGATATAGCCACTATTGTGCGAATATGTAGAAAGCCAAACTCTTGTGTATGATATACATCTTTTAAATATGATCTTATACTATAAACTAAATGCACGTTCTGAGAGAACGTGTTATACTGACATTACTATTAATTAATATATATAAAAAAAATAAATAAAAAAATAAAGTTAAATGTTACTCTCCATTAAATGAACGCAATGGCATAAATTCAAATTAAGTTAAATAGCTATCAAAGAACATCTAGTTTCCAAATTCAACTTGCCTCTTAGCCTAGCTCTAGCTTTCTCGAAAATTGCCATAAATGCCACGCGCACTGCAGCCGCAGTCTCGAGAGATGTAATAGACAAGCTAACATACGTGTTATCTGTGCTCTGCGCGTGCTTGGAGGACATGAACATGTGCCGCTTGTACGCCTCCACCGATATGAACTTGACGTCGCACTCACGGCAGTGGAGACCGGACTGCTCGCTCTTCACGTCCTCCTCTTGTTCATTCTCCTGAAAACAATACATTTTTGAGTCATATTACATCTTTTGTTGCATGTCATATGAAAGTGAGACAGTTATATCAACATACTAGCTGACCCGTCAGACGTTGTTCTGGAACCTCAAACTGGAATAAATATTTAAAATAATATATTTAAATAAATAATGTTGCAGGTTTTCCGACACGGGAACATGCGACATACAATTGGCTGTTAAACGCGCCAAATTAAAATAGTCGTTAAGTTTTCTGATATTCTTCAATTTTTTTGCGCAATTTTATTAATTTTTCATTCCGTAAGAACCTTCTATAAAGTATTAGAAAACAAACAAAAAAAAGATGAATGAAATCGGTTAAGTCGTCCTCAAGTTATGGAGTGACCAAGGGAAATACGGATTCATTTTTATATATATATATTGTATGTCATTATCACCGTAATGTATATATGTCGATGGTACGGTGCATGGTGAGCCACTACCAGCTGACGAACGAATAGCCGTAAATGCGACACATGAACCTTGACGCGGCGCATGCGGTAGAACACCCTTTGGCGCATGCGGTATGAAAGTGAAGAGGATATTATACTAATAACGTGTTGTTAGTGCATTATGGTCCGGTGCATGGTGAGCCTGAGCCGGGTGGCGAATGTGTAGCCGTAGATATCGTACGTAAGACTTGATTCGAGATGGTAAATGGTGCATGTGGTAGATCTACCTTCAGCGCACGCAGTATAAAAGTGAGATAGTTAGATATACTAACGACGTGTTGTTTACGCATCGTAGTTTTTTTTTTTTTTTTTATATTGGCTCAGCATAGTGGCTCCTCTTCGCCTGCTGGTAAGCGAAAAGGGGAGCCCAAATTGCAGCGGCAACTGACAAAGGACTACGGTGTCCTGTCAGTTGACGCTACCATGCTGGCCCGCAAGGTGCTTCTTCACGCTTCGTTTGAAGAATCCCATGCTGTAGGAAGGAGGAAACACATGTGCAGGCAAGGCGTTCCACTTTTTAATAGTTCGACAGAGATAGGAGTTGCCGAACTTTTTAGTACGAGAACAAATGTCCTCAACAGTGGAATGATGATATCGCAAGCCTGCACGTGTGGTTCTATGACGGAAGGGAGAGGGTGGGATAAGGGAAAATAGTTCTTCAGAGCACTCACCATGGTACAGGCGGTAAAATGTACTTAGGGAGCCTGTGTCCCTACTACACTACTATAGTGCAGTGTATGGGAGCCCAGACTGGTTAACAAACGAGTAACCGCAAATATTGTACATGAACCTTGATGCAGCGCAAGCGGTAAGATCGTAAATGGTGCACGAGGTATGAAAATGAGAAAGATTGTACATTAACGTGTTGTTTGTGCAACATGATCCGGTGTAAACTGGCTGACGAATGAAGTAGCCGCAGACAACGCACATGAGCCTTGACACGGTAAATGCAGTAAATTTAAACTCCCTTTGGCGCATACGTTATGAAAATGAGACTACAACTGAGGTATACTAACGACGTGTACGCCATAGTCCGGTGGATGGTGCGCCCGAGCCAGCTGAAACCCAACTTGGCGCATGTGGTGAGTTTGTATATGGGGGATGCGTTAGAACTTCGTTTGGCGCATGCTGTATTTTTGAAGTGATAACTTCTTATGGGAGGGTAAACCGCTTCGTTACGTAACGCGTTACGGCGACAGTCTGTCTGACTTACCTTTCTCTCACGCATACGACAGCGGATTAGTTTAAGTTATCACTTTTGTCGGGCGCCCGGTGACGGTTTTTTTTTATATACAAGATCGGGAGGCATTCAAGCATACGGTCCACTGATGCAAAGCAGTTACCATAGACTATTAACGCTTGTAACACAGCAACTCCTTAGGAGCTGACTGGCGACCTCACTCACACGCAGGAACACAACAACCCTCTAGGGAGTTGTTATCTGGCTGCGATTTTCTGTGAGTGCGCCTTACCTCTGTTAAAATTGTATGAAAGTGAGACAATTAAGTATACTAACGACGTGTTGTTTGTGCATCATCGTTCGGTGCATGGTGAGGCCGAGCCGGCTGACGAACGAGTACCCGCAGACGCCGCACACGAACTCCGAGGGGTGTTTGATGCGCACGTGGCTCAGGTACGATGTCCACTTCCTACGTCACCACAATAAACAATCCCTGTGAGTAACTATAAAACAGTATAACAATTAGCGACGAGCTCGTTGGCTCAGTCTTGAATGACACTACTTTGACACCAACGCTCGTGGCTTCGATTCCCACACAAGACAAACATGTGTGTGCATGAACATGTCTGTCTTGGTCTGGATGAAGAGAGGTAGGGCGCATCAAAGCAGCCCGTCTGGGGAAGTACCTCCACCTCACAGACAACCGCACCCAAATAACAACTTCTTTGAGGGTTGTTGTGTTCCTGCGAGTGAGTGAGGTCACCAATAAGCTCGATATCGTCATCGCGCGAGTGATACTGAACGAATATGTATCGATTCTGTGCGCCCGCTTAACGGTTACAGAGGAGGCATCGCGCGTGATACTTCGCAAGTAAAAAGCTATCGCAAGCGTTAATAGGTTACGGTAGCCGCTTCACATCAGGTGGGCCGTATGCTTGTATGCCTCCCGACGTAGTATAAAAAAAAAAAAAAGGTTTGACCAGTCAGCATTGATACCCTGAGCCAAGTACTTTTATAGTATACTAAAATGGAAATTTACTATCAACTGGTTTATATATAAATATTAGTCTTCTTTTTATCCCGTTTCTTAATCCATTAGGATGGGCGGGGCTCGCTACCTAAGCCTAAGGACTTGGCGAAGACACGGGTTTTGACATGGAGCAACTGCCATCAAACTCCACGACCCACAAAAACAAACCTTTCTTAGGCACGTCTTTCCAAATATAATTTCTTGGACGTGCGGGCTTCCTCACAATGTTTTTCTTCACCACCGAGCAATTGATAATTATAAATGTGTACATAAATCCAAAACCATGAATTTAGTAGCACATGCCCTCACCAGGATTCCAACCAGAGGGTCAATCGGGTCATAGGCTGCTTCGTTATCAGCTCTGGTATCACTATCACCCTCAGTTTCAGAGATATAAGTATCACACCATTATCTTTTGATCCAAAACTAGCTACCCTTGCACGTAATACATCCGCCAACCCATATTTAATTAGGAGCAGCAGGATTGCGTTGGTATATGCAGGTTACATACTTTGACCAAATAACAATTCCCTAGAGGGTTTCCCGTGGAGCGAGCTCACCGGGCAACAAATCTTTCGATGATATGACGAGCCCGGTGTTGGAGCAGTAAGCAATGCTACTTTTTAATACATTTGTGTGCTAATATGTCTGTTTGTTTTGATCTGAGTGTTTTAATTAAGAGAGGCAGGGCGCATTAAATCATCGGTGAACTCTTAAGGAGTTGCTGTGTTAGCAACAGGGCTGGCAATACGCGAGAGTTGCTATAATGCAAACGTTTTACGGTAACCACTTGTCAATCAACCACGGTAATCAAATGATATAACAATTTTCTATTTCGCTGCAGATATCTGTGAGGTAGAGACATATCTCGAGACGATTTGAAGCGCCCTAACTCTCCTGGAAAAATGTTTGATTGCCACCCAAGGAGGCGTATAAAAGACATTAGGTCCTTACGTGGAGACCTCGTCACAGTACTTGCACTTGTACGTGACACCTTTGTGCCACATCTGATGCTGCTTCGCTTGAGCCCTGGAACAAGTAATGGTATTAGTTGAAGTTGGATGCAAGAAATGATGACGTAAGATGCGTTGGTCTGAAAGAGAGTGTCGGCGTTAAGACAAGACAAGGCATGCTCCGTTGGTTCGGATATGTAATAAGAATCCAGGATGAACGAATACAATGTGAAAGTGGAAGGATGTAAGAGCCGAGGAAGACAAAGACTCACCTACAATGACCAAATCGGTCATGTGTTATCTGAAAGTGGTGTCAGTAGCACTAGGAACCGGCGAGCGTACGCGAAAAGAGCATGAATGTTAAAGATGCGAGCGAGGTGTGTTAGGACCGCTACTTGCGGGTTGAGTACCTCTGCCTACCCTGCAAGGGACATGGCGTGAACATATAGATAGATAAATTAGTCAAGTTATGACATTACCTATACTCCATAACAAATAAATATTGTCTGACAAATTACACAGCGCCATCTAGCCCCAAAGTAAGCGAAGCTTGTGTTATGGGTACTAGACAACTGATAAACATACGTAAATACATTTTTTTTTTGGAAATACATACTTATTATACATAGAAAATACCCAGACCAAGACAAACAGACATGTTCATGCACACAAATGTTTGTACTGTGTGGGAATCGAACCCACGAGCGTTGGTGTAAAAGTAGCGTAACAGCGCGTTTCACCACTGCACCACCGAGCTCGTCATACATATACTAATACCAAGAATAAGCCCGGTAGCGGAGTTCTTAGCAATGCTAATTTAACACCATCACTCGTGGGTTGGATTCACACACACGACGAACACATTACAGAAAACAGCAGCCAAGCGAGTGAGTGGGATTACCAGTAGACTCCTAAGGAATTGCTGTGTTAGCAGCACGTGGCATACCGCGAGCGATACTTAATGGATCGCAAGCGTTTATACGCTACGGTAACCACTTTACATCAAGTGGGTCGTATGTTTGTATGTTCCCTCCCGATGTTGTATAAAAAAAATAGAGTCTTACGTAGTTTTGGAGATGTACGGACACGCCTTGCACATGAACATCTTGTCGTGGTTCGCGGAGTGCTTCATGAGGGTTCGTCTGTTCTTGAATCTGATCTTGCAGATGGGGCACTCGATATCGCCTGCACTCTGTCAAATAGACAACAATCATAAAGATAGGACATACCTTACGGAGCATTAACCTTCTTCATTTTCGGATCATGGACGAGCGTCTACGATGTAGCCAAGACCCCATCTTGAAGGTGCCTGCCTCCCTGACCAACACGTTCGGGAATTCTTATACCGTGCGTGCCGCCCGTCTTTGGAACGCACTTCCGCTCGACATCAGAGCTTCGCCTACTATAAGTTCTTTCAAAAAACGTCTAAAAAACTTTTTCAGTACTTCTGCGAGACATTGAGTTTACATTATGTATTATTTTTATTCAATTATATTAAATATTTGTTTGTATTCTATCGTTATCCATTAGTGTGTATATATGTATCTGTGTGTATATACATTTGAGTGTCTATATGCATATGTACATAAATTAATATGCTTAAAAATCCTTTCTCAATTTTCTTAATATATGCTGGCATCAATTTAGTTATTATGTTTATTTATTTTTATTTATTTATTTATTTATTGTTAGGAAGACCAACAGCTACAGGTGACATAATAAGTAACAATATTAGTTGCTAATGGAGCCAATTACAGGTCCTCACAGATAGAACTTGAATGGTTATAAAGGAAACTTGAACACAAATAACACGCTGTTACAATAAGATGTCGTGTCACAACATGGTCGATTTCATCTATATGAATATAAAACAGTATTTATATAAAACTAAATAATAATAATAAAAAATAAAAAAGGGAGACCTCATACAATTACATAATTAAAATTAAAAAGATATCGTTGTGATGTGGCTTTATGTTACTGGAGCAAATGATGATAAAGCAAGTGCTTCGCTCTGGTTATGCTAGTAGCGAATAAATCAATGTCAACAGTTTTAGATATTTTATTAAATTTTTTGCCTGCGCGCAAGAAAAACGAATTTTGCCGGTAATTAGTATAACTATTTGGAAGAACAAGAAGAGGGTTAAATCGAAGTGATCTAGAGGGAGTGCTTAACTTTACTTTAGCCAGGAGTTCGGGAGAGTCAACTACACCGGTTGCTATCTTCATTAGGTATACTATATCGGCAACGTCTCGACGAATATTCAAAGGAACCAGGTGATGCTTCATACATATATCCAGATAATTTTGAGAACTGTAGTTCAGGTTTAGGCGATAACATAGATGTTTTATAAATTTTCTTTGTATTTTTTCTACGCGTTCTATATATATGTTAACCTTATATACTTTTTATCTACCACCGCCATACATTATTCCACTCAGGAACTCATAAGCAATGGTTGGCTGGAAGAGATTCCTCGAAGGAATAAGCCCGCCTTTGCAAATCAAATTCCAATATTTTAAGAATGTAAACATTAATATAGCAATAAAGTTCTACAAACAAACAAAAACCTTTTTGGCTCAGTCGTGATAGACGCGACTTTGACACCAACGCTCGTGGGTGCGATTCCCACACAAGACAAACATTTGTGTGTATCACCATGTCTGTTTGTCTTGGTCTGAATGTTTTAAGAGAGGTAGGGCGCATCAAAGCAGCCCGTCTGGGGAAGTACCTCCACCTCACAGAAAACCGTAGCCAATAAGCGAATAAGTTGCGCGATCTTGATCTGTGAACTAGCCAATAAAGACTGCACGAACTACTTTTACCAGAGGGAGACTTCAAAAGTCGTCTGCGTGGGTACCTTTTTTTTTTATACTACGTCGGGAGGCATACAAGCATACGGCTCACCTGATGTAAAGCGTGTACCGTAGCCTATTAACGCTTGCGATATATTAAGTCTCACTTGCGCGATGCCTCCTCTGCTGCTGACCTCACACGCAGGAACGAAGGAAAAACAACCCTCTAGGGAGTTGTTATTTGGCTGCGGTTTTCTGTGAGGTGGAGGTACTTCCCCAGTCGGGCTGCTATGATGCGCCCTACCACTCTTAAAAAACCCAGATCAATACAAACCGACATGTTAATGCACACAAATGCTTGTCCAGTGTGGGAATCGAATCCACGAGCGTAGGTGTCTAAATCGCGTTATTGACCACGGCGCCACCGAGCCCGTCAACTCAAAAACTTACCTTAGAACGGGAAGTAAAAAAAGATTGCTAGCGTCGAGCTTTCAATGCCGCTCGGGTAAAGTCGTTTCGCTCAGTGCGTGACTTTTTTAAACTATGTCGGGAGGCATACAAGCATACGGCCCACCTGATGAAAAGCGGGTGCCGTAGCCTATTAATGCTTGCGATATATTCAGTATCACTCGCGCGATGCCTCGTCTGCTGCTTACACAGCAACTCCTTGGGAGCTTACTGGTGAACACCTCACTCACACATAGGCACACAACAACCCTCTAGGGAGATGTTATTTGGCTGCGGTTTTCTGTGAGGTGGAGGTACTTCCCCAGACGGGCTACTTTGATGCGCCCTATATATATATCTTCACGCCAGGTCCCTTGCGGGGTAGGCAGAGAGAACCGAGCGCCATAAGACGCGGTCCTTACACACTTCACTCGCTTCTTTCACATTCATAGCTCTTTTCATGCACGCTCGCCGGTTGCTAAGGCTCCTGACATCACCTTCTGATAAAACACGACCAATTTGGTCATGGTAGGTTAGTTATGCGCCCTACCTCTCTAAAAACATCCAGACCAAGGCCAACAGACATGTTCATGCACGCAAATGTTTGTCTCGTGTGGGAATCGAACTCACGAGCGTTGGTGTCAAAGTCGCCACCGAGCTCGTCAACTCGTGACTTCCCTTAAGGAATAAAAATACAGTCGTATTGAAGAGCTCCTGCTGTTAGGTTGAAATGAAAGAGCTACAGACCGGGTCGTGCTTCGCGATGTGGTGCTCCCAGGCGTGCGTTTCAATGAAACCCTTGTAGCAGTAGCTGCAGCGGTAGGTGGCGTTGCGGTAGTTCGAAGACTCCTTCCGTTTCATTATCTCCTCCAATTGTTGTTCGATCTAACAAAACAAACGGTAAACGTATAAAAATCGTAAATCGTTTGTCTTCTACAAAAGAACGACTAAATAAAAAAAGCAACCAAGTGCGACTCCGACTCGCGCACCGAGAATTCCGTAAAAAAATATTTTCACAAACAACTAGTTGAGAATGCGCAAGCTTGCATTGCCAGAGTAACACCTGGCTCGTCAATTATATAACAATTCAATTTTTTTTTTAATTTGTCGGCTATTTTGACCATGTTCCTAGGCTAGGTTAAGAGATAGGAACGGTGTTCCTGAACATTCCTATTCTACTTTTTTATGCTGAATCCGAATGTGAAGTCAAAATTCGGATATTCGAAAAAAAGCGACAGACAAACGCACGGACAAACGCACAGACAAACATATAGAATTCATATAGGAACGGTGTTCCTGAAAAATTTGATGTAACTACAAATTTACGGTTTTCAGATTTTTTCCTTTACTTTGTCATGTAGTATGTGTGTGAAGCATTGTGATTGCTTATGAAATTGCAATTTTCATGATTATAAGTCAACTAGAAGTACCCTTATAGGTTTTGATTCCCTCCAGAGTGTCAAAATATGCGCATAAACAAGGCATAAACAGCCGTATCCTTTGATTGTGTTGACCTATAAGTTTGATTCTTTCACTGCTCGTTGGGATTGCAGACCTGATTATTTGGTATTAATATCAGCTTCATCATCATCATGGGTCGTATAACTTTTTACGGTTATGATACGGGCGTCGAACCTTGGTTCCTTACCCGGGCAATGCTCCAAGGGTGAACCACCCTTGGGTAATTTATACCGTATGTTTACGGTGTAGGCATATTGGTAACATGTTTATAACGGGTATGCAAATATAATTATAAGTATTACAGTGTAATAGTGCAATATTTATTTATTTACTTGATTTGATCTTTTATTTGTTTTGGAATATCAGCTTGATAGCTCCCGCTGTCCCTGAGAAAAAGGGCCTTACCAGACGGACAACAAAATTCTATAAGAGTTCCGTTTTTTTCTTTTCGAAGTACGGAAAAAATTGGGTATAGATTTAGTCATCCTCGGTAATTTTCTCTTTACCGCCCCTAATGTATAATTTATTCTCAAGTGATATCTGTCGTGCTCTCTTGTCTATGTACAAAAAATTGACTTATACAACGTAACGTGCTTTCGTCACCAATCCTTCTAACATAGGCCGTAGTCATGAAGGAAATAATCTATGGATACCCTATGTCACGATTTTGCATAGTAAATAAACTCACTGCTATGGGTCGGGGGGTAAAGTAGAACGCGGAGTTCTTGCAGGCTAATTCACGGATCAACCCATTTATTTTATTGGCTTATGGGTTAAAATGTCAACCCATTTGGTCAGTAGGTACTTATCGCTGAGATTTTTAGCTCTAAACACTACGTTTTGGCGAGTCAGTCTTTTGATGTGACGTTAAGTATGTTATTGGTTTGTGACCGTGGTAGTTCGCGTCAAAGTAATTCTAGAAAATGATGGTCTTTTTCAGTACATAAACAACAAAGCACGCATTTCATCAATTCCTTGGAAATTTTATTAAATAGTACCTACCTACGTTGTACATTAGGGTGGTAAAGTGAAAATTACAAACGAGAATTATTAAAAAGTTTAAAACATAGTTACGTAATAAATTGTCATAGACGATTACGTACCGAATGCAGGATGAAAGAATGACGAAGCTGATATACAATGCAAAAGTTGAAGGATGTCAGAGCCGAGGAAGACCAAGACTTACCTACCATGATCAAATTGGTCGTGTTCTATCAGAAGGTGATGTCAGGAGCCCTAGAAACCGGCGAGCGTACTTGAAAAGAGCAATGAATGTTAAAGCGAGTGAGGTATGTAAGGATCGAGTCACGTGGCGCTCGGTTCTTTCTGCCTACCCCGCAAGGGATTTCGTGTGAAATTATAGATAGATAGACTATGTACCTATCGTTGAATCACGCTGATAATAAATTTTTCTCGAATTCATCATTACGAATAAATCGAGATAAATTTCAGCGATGACATAGACGTTTTTGTACTCTCTTATTTATTAATTATTATATATTATTTATCTATCTATATGTTCACGCCACGTCTTTTTCTAGTGCTAAGCAGGGGCAAGTAATTGTTACACAAATTGTCGATGATTCTAAGCTAACACAAAGCATTGAGCCCGTAAGTTTTACGCGAAAGTAGGATGTAGGAGCCGAGGAACGCCAACACTTGCCTATGACAAAATTGATTGTGTTCTATCAGTAGGTGATGTCAGGAGCCTTAGAAACCGGCGTGCATGAAAAGAGCAATTAATGCTAAAAAAGCGAATGAGGTTTGTAAGAATCGAGTCATGTGGCGCTCGGTTCTTTCTGGCTACCCCGCAAGTGATTTGGCGTGCAGTTATAGGTAGATAGAAGTTTAAGGAGGAACTTTGTTTTCTTTCTAGTGATTGTACAATGCATTGTCTTTCGCAATTTTGCGCAATACTCGCATCTCGATCGCATTTATTCTCCTATCATACCCAGCTTTCACATTCATAAGTCAGCGTTGAGATTAGCGCCGCGTTGTGTGCCTTCTAGATTAGATTGTCTTTCGCAATTTTGCGCAATACTCGCATCTCGATCGCATTTTTTCTCCTATCATACCCAGCTTTCACATTCATAAGTCAGCGTTGAGATTAGCGCCGCGTTGTGTGCCTTCTAGATTAGATTGTCTTTCGCAATTTTGCGCAATACTCGCATCTCGATCGCATTTATTCTCCTATCATACCCAGCTTTCACATTCATAAGTCAGCGTTGAGATTAGCGCCGCGTTGTGTGCCTTCTAGATTAGATTGTCTTTCGCAATTTTGCGCAATACTCGCATCTCGATCGCATTTTTTCTCCTATCATAACCCAGCTTTCACATTCAAAGTTAGCGTTGAGATTAGCGCCGCGTTGTGTGCCTTTTAGATTAGATTTACTTTCGCAATTTTGCGCAATACTCGCATCTCGATCGCATTTATTCTCCTATCATACCCAGCTTTCACATTCATAAGTCAGCGTTGAGATTAGCGCCGCGTTGTGTGCCTTCTAGATTAGATTTACTTTCGCAATTTTGCGCAATACTCGCATCTCGATCGCATTTATTCTCCTATCATAACCCAGCTTTCACATTCATAAGTTAGCGTTGAGATTAGCGCCGCGTTGTGTGCCTTCTAGATTAGATTTACTTTCGCAATTTTGCGCAATACTCGCATCTCGATCGCATTTATTCTCCTATCATACCCAGCTTTCACATTCATAAGTTAGCGTTGAGATTAGCGCCGCGTTGTGTGCCTTCTAGATTAGATTTACTTTCGCAATTTTGCGCAATACTCGCATCTCGATCGCATTTATTCTCCTATCATACTCAGCTTTCACATTCATAAGTTAGCGTTGAGATTAGCGCCGCGTTGTGTGCCTTCTAGATTAGATTTACTTTCGCAATTTTGCGCAATACTCGCATCTCGATCGCATTTATTCTCCTATCATACCCAGCTTTCACTTTCATAAGTTAGCGTTGAGATTAGCGCCGCGTTGTGTGCCTTTTAGATTAGATTGTTTTTCGCAATTTTGCGCAATACTCGCATCTCGATCGCATTTATTCTCCTATCATACCCAGCTTTCACTTTCATAAGCGTTGAGATTAGCGCCGCGTTGTGTGTCTTCTAGATTAGATTTTGACTGCCTAGAAGTTTACACAATACTCAATTAACACTATTCCCTGCACTCATTCGTCTCTCCACAACAGCGGTGTACCTTCATTTTCTGCTAAAAGCGCTTCAAAGATATACTATCTCATCCACTTGGTCCAACAAAAATGCACGCCCGCGTGTCTCTGCGGGCGTGCATGGAAGGAGCTATGAATGTTAAAGAAGCTAGCGATGTATATAAATACCACGCCTTATAGTGCTCGGTTCTCTCTGTCTACCCCGAAGGACCGGGCGTGAAGATGTACAACTTTATTTTACAACCGCACCGCTCGCAATGGGCGGGGAATTCACTCTCGCATACAGAGCAATTCGAGTTCTCTTCAGAAAACCACTGGGTGTAATGAACTACCAAGGTTTTCCCATAAGATCACAACATTAGGGTCTTCTAAAATCCAATACCAAGTACCCACCGACAACTTAATGATGGTTGTGTAGTTGCTCACATCCATATCTTCAACTGCTTCTCCCTCCACAAGGACCTCCTTTTTTTTGCGTTTCACTTTTGATTTAACTTTGTCTGTCTTTTTCGGTCGACCACGCTTTCTCTTTACTGGTACCAATATGTCACCTTCTTCAGCCTGACGGAAATTAATACAAAAAAACTGTGTTAGTACAATGAGAACAAAAACCATATTATAGTAATAGCCTATTGGATAGCAGTGATAACCTACTGGATAAAGACCCGGCCGAGGTGAACAACAGGTTCCCGGTTCCAATCCTGATATGGACCGCTAAATTCGTGTTTTCGGATTTATGACATATTTGTAATTTACATGCAATTTGATCTAACCTGCTTTGTGTGCTTCCGCCACCAATTGGTTCATGCGGCCTAGCGCCGGCCGGCACCCACCCGCTACTGTTAGTACGTGCAACATGCCGACGCTGCCATGGCTGCTCCGTTAGTCTCTGCCTCGGCTGCTGCGGTTGTCCGCCATCTGGAACAGAATCCGCATGCCCCCACCACCACCGTCGCTGCCACGACTGGCCTGGTCGTCGCTGCGACACGTGTTTCGCCTCTCCACGAGGTATCATCAGGCGTTGTAGACGTTAATCGTAAGAATAACATGCTACAAGTGACAAATCCATCGCAGTGCCGTCCCTTATATTGAATTGAGGGTGGAGGTGGATGGTGTGAAAAAAAAAAACGGCGTCTATAAGCTGTTCTGCGATGAATGTGAACACGTTTATATCGGTCAAACCCTACCCTCCGTCATCCACCCTTACCCTCAATTCAATATAAGGGACGGCACTGCGATGGATTTGTTACTTGTAGCATGTTAATCTTACGATTAACGTCTACAACGCCTGATGATGCCTCGTGGAGAGGCGAAACACGTGTCGCAGCGATGACCAGGCCAGTCGTGGCAGCGACGGTGGTGGTGGGGGCATGCGGATTCTGTTCCAGATGGCGGACGACCGCAGCAGCCGAGGCAGAGACTACCGGAGCAGCCATGGCAGCGTCGGCATGTTGCACGTACTAACAGTAGTGGGTGGGTGCCGGCCGGCGCTAGGCCGCATGAACTAATTGGTGGCGGAAGCACACAAAGCAGGTTAGATCAAATTGCATGTAAATTTGCCTTTCGCGAAATAACGCCTGAATCTATTAACTATATTTGTAATTATCACTTGCTATCATTTAAGGAAAAATTGTGAGGAAACCCGCACGTCCAAGAAATTATATTTCGATAGACGTGTGACCTAAGAATTATCTGCTTTCCCCCCCTGGGTTGTAAAGGTCTGACGGCAGTGACTCCATATAAAAATCAGTATCTTCGCCAAATCCTTAGGGTAAAGTAGTGGGCCCCCCAATCCTAGTGGCTAATCCACTAATCTACCTTACTCTAAGGACACTACCTAAAACGGGATAACAGTAAGATGAAGAAGACTATGAGCATGAACAACCATATCAAAGTTGCTTTACTATTCAAAATGTGTAAAACTGATTCCACAATTAAATATTAATTTAACAATCAAGATTATTATTTCAAGTATTTCCTTCTGTATACATTTTATTTAGAAATACATACAAAGTAAGAAGCTGAATAGTTGGCGCTCTTGGAAAGAGTTTTACCGATTTTAACAGATTTACTGCCTAGTGGGAACATTTCTAATAAAGTGCCTTCTCCTCTCTAATGCTTACCACTTCTTTCTCCTTTGATTTCTCAACAAAGTCTTCTTTCTCTTTATTTCTTTTATGAGTCGCCAGTGGTTCATCATCATCACTGGACAGCATGGGAGACGGCAGATACAAATAATCACCATCTTCTTCTTTGACCATATCTTTATTGATGTACTCCTCTGCCATCCTATCGACAGGCTCCAATTTGATGTCTTGTGAATTTTCGATGGAGTTGTCTTGTAAATTTATGGTAGCATTTAATATGTTATAAGTTGTCAGACTTGAGTTTAAATGTAGTTCCTGTCGTATTTGTGTCAATTGGTCCAATAAAATCTGGAATATGAACTTTCGATTTTGATCACCAACAATAAGGCACAAATTATATATTTTACTTTTTGCAAGCATTAGGCCAACATGTGATGTGAAGCAGTTACTGTAACCTATTAAACTCATAAACTGGCATTAGAAAGCAATAGAAAGAATAGGATTTGTTAGCATTGTTTGCTTACTGTAATAAATAAGTAAAATGAGTTTGTTGTATAATATATCTATACAGCAATACATACAATGTACAATAAATTTATGTATTGTTGTATTGTATCGGGAATTAAATTGCTAAGCAAAGCCAGGCTTGCAGGCTTGTTAAAACTTCCACTGTGGATTAAAATTTGATTCAATTACAACCCACACCCTACTTTCTCACCTGCTTGTGAGCCCAACCTTGCTGTATAAATGGTCTTAGGATAAAAATCTTATTTATTTTAATGTTTACCTGTCCCGACATGTGCAGCATGTTGTACAGAGCTGTGTGGGCTCTAGAGCATCGCTCCTTGAATGAATAATATTTCGCCACAAGAGCTTTGCATTCATAACAAATGTATGGTGGTAGTAACATTTTGGTGTATGGCTGAAAACATAAAACGGATTCTGTAGTAGCTAATAACCAACATGGGACTACAACTTATATGCAGTAAGATGGCAATCAAAACAGGCTTTTACTATAATCCATCCGGAATTTAAAGCTGCACATTATACATATATGTTTAAAAAAGAAAATCTCCAACATTTAGAAAATATTAGTCTGTTTACTTGCTGCCCAAATCCAATATTTTCTATTGGTAGCAAATGATTAGATTTAGAGCAGTATAGCACCGAGGGGAAGATTGGAAGGAAATATGGAGGGCAACTACTTTATGCGAATACATATAGCACGACCCTTTACATGAGTAACAAAAATTAGGAGGGAGATAAAAGAACAGGCTATACCTATATCCTGGTACTACTCTAACAACTCAGAGTATCTATAATCTCAGTATACTATAAATGTAAGGGGTTCAGGGGGTTTTTATATAGATATACATTGTGTATTTGTTAAAAATGTGTTTAATAGTAATAATAAACACAAAAACAAACCTGAAGCCTAGATGGCTTAGTATTTTATACATAAGTTTTGGGGAGGAAAATTGGTACCTATGGTGGGCACCAGTTCTTTCTTTTCACCCTATTCCTTCAACTCGTGCAATTTCTGACATTACATCTTCAAAAATTCTAAATTTCTAGAAAACTATTATCTTGAATGGGGAGAATTGGAGAGTAGATTCTGAAATTACCCTCCTGCTTGTTTGTCTAGCCTCCTTATATCAAAACCCTATGAGATGATCTAAATATTAATTTATTAACTAACAATTTTCTACGCAAGTATCTACTTACATCAACTGGAATAACAACATCAAAGTATTTTTTCAGAGGGTAAGAGTTCACCTCGTACATTTTAACATCCGTTATAAGGCATATCTGGCACACTTTAATTGGCTCCATGATGTATATTATTAATTAAATTCACTCGATTCCTGCATTTATTTTATTTGTAAGTTCGCGGCAGATGATAGAGTTATAAATTAATAGAACTTCTACTCATAGTCTAAGATTGCATATATGCAGAATTTTTGTCAGTAATTATATAATATGTTATACAAATGGACAAGCACTGAAAACATTTTATAGTTTGTTTGATACAGTAATTGTTTGTATGAAATAATGTACGTTGATAGAGCAAATAAATAAATGAAACATGTCTAGATTTTATACAAGACGCCAACCAAAACTTTGTGTGACCAGAATAAATTTCAAAACTCCGTGGTAGATTTTGACACATTGTCATGCAAATTTATTAGCATCGAAAGCTATATCTGTCTATATATTGCGACGTAAATCATAGTGTATTTTATAAACAAAATGTCAATAAAAACTTCTATGTGGAACTAACTATTATTAATTTAAGGTGAAATCTCGAAAAACTTTGTGAAAGTCTTCCAAATTCTACCAAATACTTCACACTCTTTGTATTAATAACTAAATAACTATTGAAAATCCACAAATATTAAAATAGAAATATTATTTCTATAATAACCAATAATGTACTAAAATTCGGTATATCTCTATTTATCTATAACTTCACGCCAAATCCCTTACGGGGCAGGCCTCAGTCGCTTCTTTAACATTCATTGCACTTTACATGCACGCTCGCCAGTTCTAGGGCTCCTGCTGATAGAACACGACCAATTTGACCATGGTAGGTAAGTCTGGGCCTTCCTCGGCTCCTACTTGCTTCCACTTTTGCATTGTATATCTGTTTCGTCGTTCTTTCACCCTGCATTATTTCTACATGTCCGAACCAACGGAGCTTGCCTCTTCTTATTTTAACACCGTAGCTCTCTTTCAGACCAACTCTGCTTCTAACCTCATCATTGCGAATACGGTCTACAAGCGTTACGCCACAAATTTTGCGCAACGCTCGCATTTCAACCGCGTTTATTCTACTTTCATGCTCTCTCTGCCATACTCAGCTCTCGCGTCCATAACTAAGCGTTGGGACCAGCACTGCATTGTGTATAACCAGCTGTGCCTTCTGGCTCAGGTTTTTACTGCCAAGAAGTTTTCCTAACGCTCCATTTACTCTACTCCCAGCACTCACTCGCCTTTTCACGTCTGCGGTGTACCTTTCATCCCTGCTGCAAGCGCATCCAAGATATACAATCTCATCATTCACTTATTCCAACACTTCATCATCTACCGTAATCCTTACATAGGTTCTGGTTTGTTCTCTTTACCATTTAACTCTGTTTTCTTCGCATTCATTAGTAAGCCTTCCTTCATACATTCGTCTTTCATCATTGTGACTAGTGTTTGCAGTTCAGATAGTGTTTTTGCTAATAGGACGGCATCTTCTGCATACAGCAGACAGTTCACCACTAGATCACCCATGCGTAATCCTACATTCGTCGATCTTATTCTCTGTAGACAACTATCGAGATACAGAATAAACAGCCTAGCAGACAACATGTAATCCTGTTTGACACAAATTTTGACATCAAACCAGGGTGACATTTTGCCATCTATTCGCACACATGCAGAGCAATGTTTGTAGACAGCTGCACAGCACGGAGCAGTGAAACGTAAATCCCATATCTCGGCAATATGCACCACAGTTCCTTTCGCACAACCCTATCAAATGCCTTCTCAAGATCCATAAAACCGCAGAAAACCTTCTGGTCTGTGACCAGATGCTTCTCTACGATATTGCGGAGCGAGAAAACTTGATCCGTACATCCCCCGTCCATTTCGGAATCCTCCCTGTGCCTCCCACAGTATTTCATGAGATTTCACTCTCATTCTCCTTTCAATTACCTTTCCATATACTTTTGCTGCTAAACTGATCAAACTGATGGCCCTATAGCTGGCGCAGTCCATGCGTGATCTCTTACCTTTATACAAGGGTACGATGACTGCTCGTCCTCAGTGCATTGGGACCCTTTCAGTTCTCCAGCATAGATTGCATAAGTATCAGAAGGCGTCCCGGACGTAAGTGCCACCTAGTTTGATCATCTCAGCAGTGATCACATCCCCGCAGACTTTCCATTTTTCAAACTTCGTATCGACCATTCAATCACCTTCATCGGACGCCGTCAATGTGAAGTGAGCATCAGACTAACTCTCATTGCCATTGTCCGAGGCATATTCATACATTTCTTCAAAATATTCACTCCACCGTTCTAACACGTCCTGAGTGTTGGCAAGAATGATACCAGCTTTAGACTTTATCTTGTCCATACTGGATGCCGACGAACTACCCCGAGACTTCTTTACCTCTCTCTACAAGAGTTTGGTATTTGCCTCGAAGTTTTCCGTCAGCCTCTCTTCCTCATTCATAATTTGTCTTTCACGCTTCTCTTTCACTAAAGGCTTGGTTTCATTATTGCATAGATGGTACATTTCTTTCTTCTTCTCTCTCATACTTTCATTTAAGGGCAAAGATGATACATTATTTGCAAGTCTTTCGCTTACCAGATTTACATACGTTCTCATTATACTTTCATCTTGCAATTTTTCACTCCTTATCCTTTCATGATCTCCGAAAGGGATACGCACTCGCCAATGCCTCCACTTCTTGAAAAGTCCCACAAACCGGCTTACCACCAGGTAGTGGTCCGATTCAAGAGTGGGACCTCTAAAGGCTCTTGTATCCATTATAGTATTTCGGAGATGTTTATCAATTATAATTAAATCCACACTTTTTTGGTCATTCCGTCTCCATGTATACGTGTGAATATCCTTGTGATGAAATAAGGTATTATAAAAATAATGTAAAATTTGGTATAGTTGTAACAAAATGTGTTAAATGTATAATTGAAAATATATGTCATGCTACAGACGCGGGAAATATTTCTGGGTCGGTCTGTGTAAATATTTCCATGACGCATAAAAAATACGCCATGTACTTGTGACGTTTTTGAATACATGTGCATAATTATATATAAAAATATAAGAAGTGTCTTATATTTTTATGCACGTAAGGTTGGTTTTAAATGGGATATTACTTCTTGAGAAAGCATTTAATAGAGTCATGCGAAAGAATTCCTGGGGCATTTTGCCCGGATATGAGGTTGATGGTGGACTCTTATTAAATTATTTATTAATTACACCGTGCTGTGCAATTCACAGGTTGGAAAGTATACCGCTGATGTGGAGAGACGCGTTATTGCAGCAAACAGTGTGAGGTTTGGGTATACTTCTTTGGCACAGTTTTGCCGGTGGTAGGGTAAAAACCCGCCTGGTTGGCTACCACCCTACACGCGACGAAACACGCGTGGCGTACCTATGACTACGTCGCGTTTCGGGATCAGCTGGTGTATAACCAGTGCTCAGGGGATTGTTGATGCTATACTGCGGTAACAGTTGTGGAACGGTTGTTCCGCTGGCCGCCCGCGGTATAGTATAGGGTCCCAATCAAGTCTAACCACCTTGAGAGGCTGCCCTTTCATATTGTGCATAATCTCGGGGTAGATCGTCGTGCCGGTTGGTGACCGGATGGTGGGGACCCGGCGACTACCTCCAGGGGGAGTCGGGGGCCCTTCCGTCCGGCGGATCAATACAGCTCCTCTGTCGACAAACTAATGGAGAAAGATGGACCCTTTCTCCATTAGTTTGTCGACAGAGGTCCACACTTCTTCTCCTATGTCGTGGCAATTCTCTCCCGCTTCACGCTTTCGTTCTCTACTCTTCTTATGACAATAGAAATAGGAAAAGATGGTCTTACAGCGGTGCACTCCCCCACCACCCTGTTCAAGGTTGAGTTCGCTAACATCCGCGGCCTCCACTCAAACCTTAATGCCGTCCACCAACACCTTGAGACGGCACGGCCCGCCATGCTCTTCCTAACGGAGACACAAATCCACCGTCCAGCGGATATGTCCTACCTCCAGTACCCCGGCTACGTGCTTGAGGAGAATTTCCTCGCGAAAGCCGGGGTTGTGTGGGTCTGTTTGTCCGCTCGGATGTATGTTGTCGCCGTCTGCGCTGTCTAGAGGATTCATCCGTTCCTATCCTCTGGGTGCATGTAAACCTGGGCCTTCAGAGCTGCATTTACATGTGCCTATACCGACCCCATACTAGGGACACGGAAACGACTCGGGTCTATGAGTACATGAGCCGGGCGGTAGATGAGGCACAGGAACGGTACCCTACTTCTGAGATGGTATGTTTGGGGGACTTTAACTCTCACCACGACTCATGGTTGGGATCCTGCATAACTAACCATGCAGGAAGGAACACCCACGCGTTCGCTATTTCGCACAGCCTAACGCAATTGGTAGACCAACCTACCAGAATACCAGATATCGCTGGTCAGGGCCCCTCTCTATTAGATCTACTGCTGACCTCCCAACCTGCTGGCTACCGGGTTGAGGTCGGGGCGCCGTTGGGCACATCTGACCACTGCCTAGTGTCCAGCACAGTGCCAGGCTCAGCTCCACCACAACCCACTGCGGTTAAGCGTCGTGTCTGGCACTACTCGTTAGCAGATTGGGACGGCATGCGCGACTACTTTCCTTCCGTCCCATTGGGGCAGCGTTGTTTTAGTGAGAAAGATCTTACGGCGAGTGTTGCGGCCATTGTTGACGAGATCAGCGTTGACATGGAATACTACATTCCTCACTCCGATGTCGTCATCAAAAGCCGGGACGTCCTTGGTATAATCGCGAGTGCGTTGAAACTGTTAGTAACAAGCAGGCGGCGTATCGCGCTTGGACCAGGGGTCGCGCCCTCAAAGATGCAAATACTACCTTGCTGAAATCAGCCTATAATACGTCGCGTAATTAATGGTGACTAGCCAAAGCCATACAGGCCAACTTCTGCCAGCCCTCGCTGCCTCCGCTGAGATGCCCCGATGGCTCACTGGCGCATCAGCCGCAGGAGAAAGTCCATCTTATGGCCAGTCTCTTTGCGGCTAACTACCGGATAGATGACTGTGGCACGCAACCACCATCGATACCCTCCTGTGGTCCCGTTATGCCAGATATTCAGGCAGCGTGATGTACGTTTTGAGCAACAGTCATTCGATGTTTTATTTTTATATACTACGTCGCATACAAGCATACGGCCCACCTGATATAAATCGGGTATCATATCCTATTAACGCTTGCGATATATTAAGACGAGCTCGGTGGCGCAGTGGTGAAACGCGTTGTTTCACTACTTTTACACCAACGCTCGTGAGTTCGATTCCCACACAGTACAAACATTTGTGTGCATGAACATGTCTGTTTGTATTGGTCTGGGTATTTTCTATGTATAATAAGTATGTATTTATAAAAAAAAAAATGTATTTACGTACTACTCTGTGTAAAAAGTATCGGGAATATGTCAATAAAAAGACCCGCGTAAAAGAGGTCGTTCTAATTTTTTTACTGCATGTTGGTAGCACTGTACTGATTTAGCGCGCAAAATTTGAGCGGGATCTGTCATTTAATTTGTTTTAAACTACACTTTTTGTTGGTCATAGTTTTGAGTCCTCGGCGATTTTTACAATGGAAAATATTGTTGAACAAAGAGTGTGCCTTAAATTTTGTGTTTCAAATGATATTTCATGTGGTGAATCACTAAAAATGTCGCGAAATACCTACGGCGAATCGTGTATATCGAAAACAAGGGCTTATGAATGGTATAAGGCTTTTAAAGAAGGCCGAGAAGTAGTAGTAGACTTGCCTCGTTCTGGTAGACCTTCAACCGCTACGACCAGAGAAAACATCGACAGAATCAAGAAGCTAGTGCTCGAAAATCGACGTATGAGTCTGAGAGAGTTGGCTAGTGAGGTGAACATATCTTTTAAGTCCGTCCACAACATTCTCATTGACATTTTAGGCATGATACGCGTCGCCGCTCGACTAGTTCCAAAAGAGCTCAATTTTGTTCAAAAAGCGCAGCGAAAGCATGTCGCTGAAGACATGGTTTCCCGAGCTTCTACGGATCCGACCTTTATGAAACGTATAATAACTGGCGACGAGACATGGGTTTATGAGTACGACATGCAAACAAGCCAACAGTCTTCAGAATGGCGTCTCGAAAACGAGCCGAAACCCAAAAAACCGCGGCAAAGTCGCTCCAAAATCAAGGTGATGCTGACAGTTTTTTTTGACTACCGTGGTGTGGTTCACTCCGAATTCCTTCCAGAGGGAGAAACAGTGAATAAAGAATATTATTTAGGCGTCATGAAGCGTTTGCGTGAGAGTATCCGCCGAAAACGTCCAGATTTGTGGCAACACAACTCATGGATGCTGCACCATGATAATGCACCATCACACACAGCCATTATAGTGAAAGAGTTTTTAGCGAAAAATTCAACAAAAGTTCTCGACCAAGCACCGTATTCACCTGATATGGCTCCGTCTGACTTTTTTTTATTTCCCAAGTTAAAATTACCACTTCGAGGAAAACGTTTTGAGTCGATAGAAGCCATAAAAGAAAATTCGCTGAATGAGCTAAAGGCCATACCGCAAATAGCCTATGAAAAATGTATGGAAGACTGGGTGAAGCGGTGGAGATGTTGTATTGCAAGCGATGGGGCCTACTTTGAAGGCGATAAAATAAATTTAGATGAATAATTTGTATTTTTTGTTTTATTGACAAATTCCCGATACTTAGTACACAGAATGTATGTTTATCAGTTGTCTAGTACCCATAACACAAGCTTCGCTTACTTTGGGGCTAGATGGCGCTGTGTAATTTGTCCGACAATATTTATTATTATTATTATTAAGTATCACTCGCGCGATGCCTCCTCTGCTGCTTACACAGCAACTTCTTGGGAGCTTACTGGTGATCTCACTCACACGCAGGAACACAACAACACTGTAGGGAGTTGTTATTTGGCTGCGGCTTTCTGTGAGGTGGAGGTAATTACCCACTTTACTACTTCCTCCTACTTGCTTTGATGCGCCCTACCTCTTTTAAAACATCCAGACCAAGACAAACAGACATGTTCATTCACACAAATGTCTGCCTTGTGTGGGAATCGAACCCACGAGCGTTAGTGTCAAAGTCGCGTCATTCACGACTGAGCCACCAAGCTCGTCAAAAATGACCGAAACGCCAGTGGTCCTAATGGTATCCCCGCGAGTTCTGAAAAAATGTGCAGCGGAGTTGCCCCCGGTGTTGACGCGCCTACCCCTGGTACCTCTCCAGCATTGTGAGTGGATTGCTGGCTTCCTGCATGAGCGTAGAATCCGCGGCGTAGATGGATGCGCTTCGCGGTTCATGTTAGTAAACTTTCAATAAGTAGGTAATAGATGATAATAGTTAACAATTAGTAAAATTTTCAACTCATATTAATTAGCGTTAGTTCAAAATTATGTTCCCGTACTTCTCAATCTCGGATTACTTAAAATCCACCAAAACATCGAAATTATCCATCTGTATGCGTATTCGCATTGCTTCGAAACGCTGTATTTGAAAAGAAATCAAAAATTATTTATCATAATGTATGAAATTTGAGTAAAAACTTTTCGAATCCGTTTTGAATATGACTTTGCAAGGCAATATGAATACCTCAACTGGCTATTTATCACCCTGAAGCAGTTGACACTCACTTCAACTCACTCAATGACAGAATCATAATTATGTTTGCTCGTGTGTGATACATAATTGTTTTACCATTTGGATGAAATTGACAAGCGCCACATTCGAGTTCATATATATATCCATCTCCTGCACACACGCACACAACTTGACGAAACAGACGAACTATAGTTCCGATTTCACCCATTCGACAAAACACGTATTCAGAGAATGTAGAAATTTATCTCTGTCTAAGCCATAGACTGAGAACGTAGACAGAGACAGATATCTATATTCTCTGTCTACGACAGATAAATTCTTTGCGCGCTTGCCGCTTTATATGTGGCTGAAACCTGAAGTGTCGCGAATTTTTAGTTAAGTCGGAGAAGGTTTTTGTTGTTGTAATATCTTTATTGTACGATACATTCAAGATAAATTACAATAAAAATAATGATAGTGTTACAAAGGCGGGGGCTTATCTCTAAAAGAGATCTCTTCCAGCCTACCTAGAGCTATTGACCGACTCGCACTTGACCGGATTTTTTGTTTTTACCTGCCTGTCCGTGGTGCACGCAAAAACTATAAAAATTCGATGAAATTTCTAGGGGCTAACATAGGCTACATTTTATCTCAGAAACATCTATTACTCGTAGTTAATAGATTCAGGCGTTATATTGCGAAAGTCAAATTTACATGCAATTTGATCTAACCTGCTTTGTGTGCTTTACCGCCGCCAATTCGTTCATGCGGCCTAGCGCCGGCCGGCACCTACCCACTACCGTTAGTAGATGCAACATGCCGACGCTGCCATGGCTGCTCCTTCCTTATTTTATTTTCCCCCACCCTCAATTCAATATAAGGGACGGCTCTGCGATGGATTGTATCATGTTATTCTAACGATTAACGTCTACAGCGCCTGAGGATGTTTCGTGGAGAGGTGAAACACGTGTCGCAGCGACGACCTGGTGCCGGCCGGTGTTAGGCCGCATGAACTAATTGGTGGCGGAAGCACACAAACCAGGTTAGATCAAATTGCATATTTTTTTATACATCGTCGGGGGGCATACAAGCATACGGCCCACCTGATGTAAAGCGGTTACCATAGACTATTAACGGTTGTATGTACATTAAGTATCACCCAATGCATGCCACCCCCGCTGCTAACACAGAAACTCCTTAGGAGCTTACTGGTGAGCTCACTCACACGCAGGAACACAACAACCCTACAGAGAGTTGTTATTTGGCTGCGGCTTACTGTGAGGTGGATGGCATTTCCTCAGACGGGCTGTTTTGGTTTGCCCTACCTCTTTTAAAAACACCCAGACCAAGAAAAGCAGCTAGGATTGCTGATTATTACTTGTAAAATAATAAACACTTAAAGACCGAGAAAATCGACTTAAATGAAATTGTCACAGCATTAATCCCCTGGAGCTAAGAAAGAAAAATAATACCCGCAGTACAGATAAGAGTACCTAATACAGAGTATTTAATACATATGAGAAGAAAGAGAAGAATGAATGCGAAAAGAAGGAATTACGAAACAGATATAGAACGCGAAAGTAGAAGGATGTAGGAGGCGAGCAAGGCGAAGACTTACCTACCATGATCAAGTTGATCGTATATTATCAGATTCAGCCAGTGGCGGCGCTGGTCGTCGGCGACGGCCTCGCAATTGGGAGGGTCTCGCAAAAAACGCAATTGTGAGGGTATCTATCTATAACAGATTAGTTCAGATAGCTAGCATGTTAAAAAAGAAAAATAGTAACATAAGAGAATTGAAAAAGATATACTTAATAAGATTATATTTCCAAAATGTAAGACGTGTCTAAGTGCGGGGGCCCAATGCCAAATAAAGGATTTTTATCTTTTTAATTTCAAGCCAAATCTCTTGCAGGGTAGGCAGAGATAACATAGCACCACGTGACTCGATCCTTACAAATCTCGCTCGCTTCTTTAACATTCATTGCTCTTATTATAATACTAATAATACTTGTGAAATAAATTTTTGTATAATTATAATTACTGCATAGTTCGGCTGAATTTATCGTCAACTGGCGATTGTGAAACTTATTTTACCTATTTTTTAGGGTTCCGTAAAAGGTAAAACGGAGCCCTTATAGGATCACTTTGTTGTCCGACTGTCTGTCTGTGTATCACTCGTGTGATACCTCCTCTACTGTTAATACAGCTACTCCTTAGGAGCTTTCTGGCGACCTCGGTCACACGCAGGAACACAACGACCCTACTGGGAGTACTTTGGCTGTAGTTTTCTGTGAGGTGGAGGTACTTCCCCAGATGGGCTGCTTTGATGAGATGATATTTAGCATAGCTTTACATATTAACGTTTGTTATAAAAACCATTTACAACAAACTCTGAACTGTGATTTTCAGCTCCTAAGACTAAGATTGATTGACAGATTGATTTTATTGACATGACGAGCTCGGTGGCGCAGTGGTGAAACGCGCTGTTACGTTATTTTGACACCAACGCTCGTGGTTCGATTCCCACACAGTACAAACATTTGTGTGCATGAACATGTCTGTTTGTCTGGGCTGGATATTTGCTATGTATAGTAAGTATTTACTTACAAAAAAAATGTATTTACGTATGTTTATCAGTTATCTAGTACCCATAACACAAGTTTCGCTTTGGGGCTAGATGATGCTGTGTAATTTGTCCAACAATATTTATTTATTATTTATTTATTAGCAAGTATTCAATACCTAATTAGCCAAATGGTTTACTTGTTGCCGATTGCTATTTTTAGATTTAGTTTCATATACTTATTGATTTTCACATATATTTTGTTTTAAAAAATTTAGATGATGATAAGCGAAATGCTTCACTCACATATTGTTGTTGATAATTATTAGGTAAATAAGTAGTATTACATTTTGTCCCGTTGATTTATATTATAATATCTATATCAAAAACGACATTGTCTTTTATTTTAAAGACATGTCGTATAAAAATTCCTATACATTTAAAGTAGATACCTTTTATATAATACTAGCTGAAGCCCGCGGCTTCGCACGCATGAGATTTGGGTTTTTAGTAGCCTTTATTTCTCTATAGACCTGAAATTTTTTCGGTTAAAAAAATAAAGTTCAGAGTCGTAGATGCAACCATAGAGCGATTCAATTTTCATACAGCGCCATCTATTGATATTTACGGGAGGCAACGTATATTTATTTTTTATTACATAAAAAATGCGTAGTTATTTTATGTCACAAAAATATGTTTTCTATGAAAATAATAAAAATAAAATAGTATAGTCCCCCGAAGGGGAAGATATTTCCCCCTAATTTTAACAGTTTTTATTTTTTTACGCATGAACCCTATATATTTACGGGATAAAAGTACACCATAGACAAAGGTTTAAAACTAAATATTAGGGAACAATTAGAAATTAATAAACATAAAAATTCTAAAATTACTCTCATGAACAAACAGACTGACGTAAACCATTCCCCACTATTAAATATCTTTTCGCTCACACCATCCACCCTCACCCTCAATTCAATATAAGGGACGGCACTGCGATGGATTTGTCACTTGTAGCATGTTATTCTTACGATTAACGTCTACAACGCCTGATGATGCCTCGTGGAGAGGCGAAACACGTGTCGCAGCGACGACCAGGCCAGTCGTGGCAGCGACGGTGGTGGTGGGGGCATGCGGATTCTGTTCCAGATGGCGGATGACCGCAGCAGCCGAGGCAGAGACTACCGGAGCAGCCATGGCAGCGTCGGCATGTAGCACGCACTAACAGTAGTGGGTGGGTGCCGGCCGGCGCTAGGCCGCATGAACTAATTGGTGGCGGAAGCACACAAAGCAGGTTAGATCAAATTGCATGTAAATTTGACTTTCGCAAAATAACGCCTGAATCTATTAACATATGCATTTAGTAAAAAGCGGTTATTTTAATATTACAAACAGACACTCCAATTTTATTTATCTGTATAGATGAAGCTACCCGCGCTCAAATTTTTTTTTTTATTTTTTTTTTTATTTTTTTTTTATATTCACATACTTAACGTTGCGTTTTAACGCCTAAATATCTACGCAATTCGAGCCTATTAACCAATGGGTTAATAATTTAACCAATAAGCCGATGAGTGCTGCGATGTTAATCTGCAAACTAGCCAATAAGAGCCGCGGGTCCTACTTCACACCCCGACCATGGGAATTTAGTTCTATCTATCTATCTATAACTTCACGCCAAATCCCTTGCAGGGTAGGCAGAGAGAACCGAGCGCCACGTGACTCGATCCTTACATACCTCACTCGCTTCTTTAACATTCATTGCTCTTCTCATGCACGCTCGCCGGTTTCTAGGGCTCCTGACATCACCTTCTGATAGAACACGACCAATTTGATCATGGTAGGTAAGTCTTGCCCTTACTCGGCTCCTACATCCATCCACTTTTGCATTGTATATCATTCTTTCATCCTGCAATCTTTCTACATGTCCGAACCAACGGAGCATGCCTGTTCTTATTTTAACACCGACGCTCTCTTTCAGACCAACTCTGCTTCTAACCTCATCATTGCGAATACGGTCTACAAGCGTTACGCCACAAATTTTGCGCTATGCGAGCGTTGTGCAAATTTGTGGCGTAACCGCGTAACGCTTGTAGACCGAATTTAGTTACTACGTACTATTGATCTCATCGGTTCCCCATATGTTATTTCCTTCAAGGTGGCTCACTATCATCTTGAGAGTCCAAGCCAACCTCGCCTGCACGTGATGTAATCTGCTTATTAACTAGCGAGGCTCTGAGGAATGAACTCCTGACTGGGAAAATACCTCCTCCAAAGCAACACCCTGGAGGGTTGTTGTGTTCCTGCAAGTGAGTGAAGTCATCAGTAACCTAATGAGGAGTTGCAATATTAGCAGCAGGGATGGATGGCTACGCGCGAGCGATTCTCCTTGGATTGCAAGCGTTTATAGACTATGGTTACCAATTTACATCAAGTGGGTCATGTGTTTGTTTACTTCCCGACACTACAAAAATTATAGTAAACCCAGATGACAGGACATCTTTTGAAAAGCTCGGTGGGCGGGATGGTTAGTAATGCTACTTTGACACCGAGCCTCGTAAGTTCGATACAGGGTTATTATACGTGTTCATATGAACATGTCTGTTTGTCTTGATCTGGGTGATTTTAAGAGAGGTACGGTAGGGGGTACCAAATCAGCCTGTCTAGGGTAGTACCTCCACCTTACAGAGAACTGCAGCCAAATAACATCTTTTTGGCGGGTTGTTATGTTCCTGCTATTTTCTTTTTATACCACTAAGGTGGCAATCAAGCATACAACCTGCCTGATGGTAAACAGTCACCGTAGCCTATGGACATTTGCAACACCAGGGTTGTCACTCTTGCGTTGCCGACCCTCTAAAAACCTCTTCACGCATTTGTTGAAGAACTCCATGCTTGGAGAAACCTCGGCTGGGAGCTTATTCCACAGCTTGAGAGTTCTCGGAAGAAAACTTCTCTGGAACCGCACAGTACGCGACCATTGCGGTTCCAGCGTATGAGGGCGAGCTCCCCGACGTCGGCGAGCGGTGCGGTTATAAAAAGTAGCTATCGGCATGATTTCGAACAACTCTTCAGAACACAACCCGTTGTACAATCGATAGAACACACAAAGGGAGGCAAAATCTCTCCTTAAACTAAACTTAAACTTAACGGTTCAATACCGTATGTAAGCTTAGGATTGTCGACAATTCTCACAGCTCGTCTCTGAATCGAATCACGCGGTCCAAGCTGGTATCCAGGTGCTACCGCCCAAAGGTGACTGCAGTACTCCAAGTGCGGTCTGACTTGAGACTTATATAATATACTAGCTGCTGCCCGCGGCTCCGCGCGCGTGGAGTCAAAAAACGTAGCCTATGTATTAATCCAGATCATAATCTATCTACGTGCCAAATTTCATTCAAATCCGTTCAGCCGTTTAAGCGTGAAAGAGCAACAAACATCCATCCATACATACAAACTTTCGCATTTATAATATTAGTAGGAAGTCTTTGCCCCGCATTGAACGACGAGCTCGGTGGCGCAGTGGTGTAACGCGCTGTTACGCGACTTTGACACCAACGCTCGTGGGTTCGATTCCCACACAGTACAAACATTTGTGTGCATGAACATGTCTGTTTGTCTTGGTCTGGGTATTTTCTATGTATAATAAGTATGTATTTACAAAAAAAATGTATTTACGTATGTTTATCAGTTGTCTAGTACCCATAACACAAGCTTCGCTTACTTTGGGGCTAGATGGCGTTGTGTAATTTGTCCGACAATATTTATATTTAAATTTGAAGTTCTGCTTAGCCCTATTGCGCACACCAAGTTTTTTGAACGCCAGCTTGCTAGTGAGGGATGTTACCAATAAGCTCCTAGGGAGTCGCTGTATTAGCAGCAGAGCGATACTTAGTGTATTGCAACCGGCCGTAGGCTATGATAACCAGCTTACCTCAGCAGGTTTTTCATATTGCCTCTAATCGGAATCGATAAGTGATCTGTCATACATACGAATTTCTAATTTTTATGGCTTTCGGGGACAATGTAAATTTTCCCACAGATGTGCTGTATGCTTTTATGCCTCCCGACGTTGTATAAAAAAAACATCTGGCTACCTATAAACTCATTACGAAAATATTTATACCGCACTAAGGTGAAACAGATGCATGTGACTTGATGTTAAGCTGTTAACAAACCACACTGCAGCCTATAGACGGATAATAACGCAACGCAAGTTTAACTCGCGCGTGCTATGCTTCCAACGTAATAAATATTTACGTAATAAACTTTGTAATAAATATATTTTCCCTTTGATCATTGAACGTTTTCCCTTGCGGTCGCAGACAGGTAAAAAAAAAAACGATTTAATCACGTGATTACGGTCAAATATATAGGTAGTGCAGTACAGTAACTCCATTCAAACGACTGAATTCTACCCTTGAACTAATCAACCAATTGGTTGACTAGTTCAAGGGTAGAATTCAGTCGGCTATTCTACCCCGTTCGCTCTTTTGCACATCACACGTGCCGGCACGACTCTACCTATATAGGTGTCGCATCGCAAGACACAAGACTAGTAGTTACGTCCGTTCTATAACTGGAGTATAATTTGCAAATACTATCTCATATGCAGCCGGCAGGTTAGGCTCCGGGAAAAGAAAGGTAGTACGTTACTGCATTGGGAGATCAAAGATAACCAGTTGAGAATGCGCAAGCTTGCATTGCCAGAGGAACACCTAGCTCGTCAATTATATAACAATTCTTTTTAGGGTTCCGTACCCAAAGGGTAAAACGGAACCCTATTACTGAGGCTCCACTGTCCGTCCGTCCGTCCGTCTGTCACCAGGCTGTATCTCATGAACCGTGATAGCTAGACAGTTGAAATTTTCACAGATTATGTATTTCTGTTGCCGCTATAACAACAAATACTAAAAAATAGAATAAAATAAATATTTAAGGGGGCTCCCATACAACAAACGTGATTTTTTTTGCCTTTTTTATAGATAATGGTACGGAACCATTCGTGCGCGAGTCCGACTCGCACTTGGCCGATTTTTATAGATAATGGTACGGAACCCTTCGTGCGCGAGTCCGACTCGCACTTGGCCGATTTTTTTTTTATTGTCGGTCATTTTGACCATGTTCCTTAAGAGATAGCAACGGTGTTCCTGAACATTCCTATTCTAATTTTTATGCTGAATCCGAATCTGAAGTCAAAATTCGAAAATAAAGCGACAGACGTCACACAGACAAACGTACAGACAAACATATAGATTTCATATAGGAACGGTGTTCCTGAAAACAAAAAAAATATTTGTATGTCATTGAACCCTCACTGGCAATTAGACACATCTTACGCTTTTGAAATGAAATCTCACATATTGTATCCTATTAATATCTCATAGTTTCCATTTTCAAGAACACCGTTCCTATATGAAATCTATATGTTTTTCTGTGTGTGCGATTGTCTGTGCGTTTTTTACGAATATTCGAATTTTGACTTAAGATTCGGATTCAGCATAAACCAATTGAGAATGCGCAAGCTTGCATTGCCAGAGGAACACCTGGCTCGTCAATTATATAACAATTCAATTTTTTTTTTATTTGTCGGCCATTTTGACCATGTTCCTTAAGAGATAGGGACGATATTCCTGAACATTCCCATTCTACTTTTTTATGCTGAATCCGAATCTGAAGTCAAAATTCGAATATTCGAAAAAAGCGCACACACAGACATACATACAGATTTCATATAGGAACGGTGTTCCTTAAAAGAAGAATAGGGATTTTCAGGAACACCGTGCCTATCTCTTAAGGAACATAGACAAAAAGACCGACACATTAAAAAAAAAAATTTTGAATTGTTATATGATTGACGAGCCAGGTGTTCTATTTTTAATCTAGCTGAATTTCAGATATGACCACAGGCAAAAAAGTACAAATAAATGTCATCTAGATTACCTATACAATGAAATGACCGCATAGAAGCACTTTAACAATGATTTTAAGAGGTAAAATTAATTAGACATTTATTGTTGCCTGTGGTGAATTATTTCCACCTTGATCGGTTAATGCTTAATGTCTACAAATATAGTCCTCCACTCATCCTGCTCTGTCTCCACCGTCTAGGGTTGATGTGAGTGGCCATAAAGTATTTTATGTGCCCTTTGAAGATATTGTTAAGAAAGGACAAAAATGTATCAGGCAATTTCTTATAGAATCATAAAAAAATGCAACAAAGAACCTAGTAAGACGATGTACGGACATAGATAACTAATAACAGTATCTAAGATTTTCACCGAACTTTGAAAAATATTTAATATTTTTGCGAACCTGTGTTAGATTTTCATAAACATACTGAAAGATGACAGTGAAGATATTTATTTCTTATAGGAGCTCAATTTAAAAATAGAGCCTATGAATCTCTTTTGTAATGTAAAAATCGTTGAGCCGCTTTTTGAATAAATAAATTTAAAGATTACTTGGGTAGGAATATATTTTTTAAATATATATACACACACACATATTTATATATATATGTATATATACCTACTATTATTTTTTACAAAATGATGTGTACATTGTCGTGTATACATTCCTTTAGTTATAAATTCCTTCAAGTTAAAACAGGGCCTTCGGTTTAAAAGTATTTTTTTTTATCTATGATCCTGAATACTGTTTCAGTTATATGTGTCGAACTAAAGTCGGGACGTTCGCACCTAAGAATCTTAGACCCTTTATATGTACTGTGCTACTATATAGAACAGCGTAAAAATATCAAAAAAAATATCGAAGTTGAGATACTGCTCTATGTATTTTTACTCTGTTGTGAATGGCGACTTGAAGCGAAATGATTTGAAATGAAATGATTTCAATATGAAAGAAAGCATAAAGCTTAGGTAGCGCATGCGGCTTGAGCAGTTTCAGTCATCATCCTTGCCGATTTTTTTTGTTATACTTACTCGTTAATTCCATGCCAAATTATATAGATAAGTACTCTCATTTCTGGATACAAGGTAAAAAGTAAATCAAGGACATTAAAGTTTAAGGCTTTGTTTAAGGATAAGACTAGTAGCTACTTAATTATAATTGTCAAGACAATGTTTCATCTTATAAAGTAGAAAATAATTAAAAAAACATACATTGTCAAAAAATATCAAAAACCGCTATTCGTGGACTAAACTACTTTACCGCAAAGTAGGTTAGAAGTGCTTACGTAAGCTTGTAATTGCATTATATACCTACCTACGTTCTCTTTACGTTCATAGTAAAATACCTAAACATTTGACATCTACTTTTAGTTCGTGCTATCCCGCTCACTCTTGCGGGGGATTATTGTTCGTGGAATGCGCGCGTCGGCTAGTCTCACTCCGCATGGCCTTAAGGATCAAAGTTGCTAGCACTTGAGAACTATACGTCTTTACGCGTTTGAAATAAGGTTGATTTTTGGATAACATTATGAGACGATTGCCTAACGGAGGCCGAAAAGTGTGTACGAGACTACTCGTGGTGACTACTTTGTAAAAGTACATTCATAAATTATATTTAACTAATGAAGCGATAGTTTTAAAACTTGCTGTATTCATAAATGTAATGTTTGTAAGGAATTGCTAGTTTCTGAGGAAAATTGGACTGATGTAAAGCAGTATTTTCCCAAAATAGATGGTTCAAAAATAGAACAAAATAAAAAGTCCTTGAGAACTAGTCTCGTGGGGAGTGCGCTTACGTCACAGACGCGGGACTTTTTGTAGGTATGTATGACCGCCAGGAATGGCTCGATTGGCCAACAAAGCCTTGTCGGCGGCCATTTTGTCGATGCTGAGTCACCAAAAGGTGAAAAATGTACTGAACTGATGCGCACTCCCTACGAGACTACAAAACGGTATTGGGCATTTCCCTGAACAGAACACAAAATTTGGGTTTCATGTTCCCTACCTACCACAGCGTGTCTATTGAATTAGTATTTTCCCGCTATTTTTAATATAATTATCAGTAAAAGTTAATTCAATTACGAATATGGTAAATAATAATACGGGAATACAAATGTATAGTGCTACAAATTATAACCAACCACAAGTTAACAACTAAACAAGTTTTGTCGGGTCCGACTCCGCCACATGCACTGGATGGAACGGCTGCAGTTTATAATTCCAGTGTGTGTAATAATACTAATAAATAATTAGTAAATTGAACGACCTTATCAGTAAATCGAATGCACAGTGATCTGTCAAAATAGTGATAGTGAAGTGTCGATGTCCGCTGCGTGTCGGCGATTGTTTACGTGAAGTTACGACAACCCTGGCAGGCCAGCCGAGCAGGATGTAGACTCTGTCTGCAAGTGACGACACTCCTTGAAACTCGAGGTGTAGAGTTCGGGCGTCGCCAACATGACAGATACGACGATGGTCAAGGTAAAAACCGAACGGCCCGATGAAGCCGAGATTCGGGAGTTGGCCGCTAAAATGGTGGAGGCCAACAAAGCGAAGGCGCTGGCCGCTTCGGTGGCGGCCGCCCGGCCGCCCCCAGGGACGCTGGTGGGCGCGCCTGCCGGTCCCGGCGGTCAGCTAGCCATCGTAAACTTCCTGGCGAGGAAACCTGGTGCGCCCGCCGCCGACCAACGGCCCGCACCCGATGCCGACAAGAAGACGCCAGCGCCGGACGAGGCCAGCTGGAAGGGCCACTTCGGGTGGGACATGCTGGGCAAGTGCCACATCCCTTACATCTACCGGTCTGGCGAGAAGTATGTGGCAGTGCGGATGGTGGAGATCAAGCTACTCAATAAGTATTTAAACTACTTGCACGCAGACATTTACTCTTGTACGTGCATAAGGAGTTACTACATCACAGAGATAGAGGCGCGTCTCCTCAACGAGATCAACAACCGGCACTGCGACGGTCAGTTTGGTCGCGAACCGTTCACACAAAAGGACTTGGTAGTGAGGTTATCGGACGCCTACGAGTTCTACAACTTCTTGGATGTGTGTTATAACAAGCTGTTGCGTGGCACCACCAACAGCAAAGACAAGTGTGGTTTTATTCGGATAAATAAGGAATCTGTGGTTCCTTACACAGTGAGAGACAATCAGAAATTTGTTCCTTTGTTTTATTTTGAAGGTGAAACGGACAATTTAAAGTTAAAAGCGGACCAGTTGAAAGGATGGGATCTCTCGTACCTCAAGTTTTGTTGTAAAGTGCAGGGCATACGGAATGAATTATTTGCCAGTGAGACGTGTTCAGTGATAAGCTTGTCGGACATCAAAAGTTACTTTCCACCGGGCACAGAGTTTGAGGAATACTGGCCCAACAAAGTTGTCGACTCACAGCTCCTGATCTCAGCCAAGGGTAAGAACTTAGACATGGTTGTGTTACTATTTATTGTTGAATACAAGATTTTTATACCTAGTAATTATTGGATTTCCTTGTACAATAATTTTAAATTGATGTACAAGTACATGGTTTATTTTTTTATAGTGTTTGCTTTACACACTATATTTTCTATCAAAACAGTGTTGTTTATGTTTATCATGTAAAATATTATCCACTGCTGCCTCAGGGCGTTTGGAATGAAATGATATGAGACAATGAAAGTTCAGTTATGTTTGAGTGCTACCACATGATTACCAGTATGATTCAAGCTATTTTTAAGGTTACAGAATTGCTTTAAAGACGTGTGATGTCTTATATTGAACCTTTAATTTGTTAAAAATTCATGTGTATTAAATTTGGTTTTAAAAATCATGGAACACCATTTAGGAGAGGTAGGGCCATCCGCTTGGGGAAGTAGCTTCACCTCACAGAAAACCGCATCCAATAACAACTTCTTCCGGGTTGTTGTGTTCCTGCTAGGGAGTAAGGTTAGCAGTAGGCTCCAAAGGAGTAGCTGTATTTGCATCAAAGTTGGCATTGCATGAGTGATACTTTAATAAATGTGTTGACAGCATTCATAGACTATGGTAGCTACTTTACATCAAGGTGGCCTGTATGCCTCATGATATTGTAAAAAAAAAAACATTTAAAGCACTAGCTGGAGCCCATGGTTTAATTTGTGCATCCCATGGTAACTGCATTTTCATACTTTCTTTTTCCTCGGCTTCTAAGAATATTGTGATGTTGAATAGCATTTCTGCTACTACTACTACCTTAATTCTTCAATATTTAGGCTGTCAAATGCAATCAGAATTTTTCAAATCAGACTAATATTTCCAGAGATGTCTATGTTTAAACAAACAAACTGTTTATATTATTAGTATAGATAAAAACATTAATGTTTTTAATTGTGAATTCACAATTCAAACAGAAACTGAATTATCTGGTAAAAATGTTCCTTAGTTTTTTGATGATATAGTTTTTTCTACGTATTAGTTTTATAGTGGCAATATCATATCTCTATAACCTTTAGTATATTAGTACATGGGTCAGTGTGATAATAATATCATACAAAGCAGTGAGCGGCACATCCAGCACACACAGATCTTGTACACATGTCCGTATAAAAAAAATAACCATTTCCAATGAAATAGTCATTTTTGGTACCTCCAAAAGGAAAATGGAACCCTTAAAGGATCACTTTGTTGTCCGTCTGTCTGACTGTATGTACGTTGTCAAGACCCTTTTCCTCAGGGGCGGGTGGAGCTATTGAGCTGAAATTAATATCAAAGTTATGACACACAAACCCTAAAGATACATTAACACAAACACAAAAAATACATTTTTAACAAAATTTTTTTCTCGGTGTGCGAGTCTGACTCGCATCACACTTGATGGCTTTTTTTATACAAAGTTGCAATGCCACCTCTGCAGCTAACACTGCAAGTGAGGCTATCAGTAAGCTCCTAAGGATTTGTCCTTAGGAGCTTACTGATAGCCTCACTTGCTTACAGGATCACAACAAGCCTTCAGGCAGTTCTAATTTGGATATGGTTTTCTGTGAGGCAAAGATATTTTTACAAGTGAGCTTCTTTGATGTGCCCTAGCTCTCTTAAAATAGTTACGCATCAATCACTTCAAAAATAAAAGTTTAAAGAAGTATTACTAATTATATTTAGTATAGCGCACACATATATTCTCACCTTTATATATTTAAGTATCTGGTGGAGACACTATTAGTTTGATACTTATCTTCACGCCAAGTCCCTTATGCGGTAGGCAGAGAGCCACATGACTTGATTCTTGCACACCCCACTTTCATGTAATCTCACTGGTTTCTAGTGCTCCTGACACTTCCTTCTGATGAACATATGTCCAATTTAGTTATGGTAAGTGAGTCTTGGTATTCCTTAGCTCCTACATCCTTCTGCTTAATATAAATAATTAAAAAATAAAAAATAAAATAAAATGTGGTAAGACTGGTAAGCCATAAAGAGGTAGGTGCATGAATGCAGTCGGTCTAGGGAACCTTCACCATACAGAAAACTGGAGCCCAATAATAACTCTCTGGAGGGTTGTTGTGTTCCTGTGAGTGAGTGAGGTTATCAGTGAGCTCCTAAGGAGTAGCTGTGTTAGTAGCAGAGGTGGCAATGCAAATCTGTATAAAAAAAAAACTATTTCCTATGTCCTGGAACTGTATGGAATATTCAGCGTACTTGAGTTCCAGGTATACATGACTCCTTTTGCTCTGCAGTGTTTCTGGATAAATGGTTTGGTTAGGCTAGGGCATATTTAAAATGAAAATACAATTACCATACGGATGTATGGTACTCTACTCATACAAATCATGCTGTGAAATACTTATAGTAAATTTAAATGATTCCAATTTGAAATTATATGAGATAACAGCTGGACTACCACAGGGTTCTGTCATAGGTCCAACTCTTTATTTGATATACAGATCTAATCTACGTGCCACCTAAGGGATCATCACTGCCATTTATACATCAGCTGCCCTCTGTAACCATTAAAATACTTATAATGTTTCTCCTATACCACAAAATCACCTAAATTACAGAGATATATAGAAAATTGGTGCTTAAACACAAGTGCTAACAAATTATGCTGTGTTTCTTAAAAAATGCATTTCAATACATATTGTAAATTTATCTTGCCCCATAAAGAAAGGCTTTGGTTTAGCTAGGCCTTATTTAAAATTAAACCACAAAGACCACACAACCTCTGTTCATACAAATCCTGCTGTGAAATACTTGTAGTAAATTTTAATGACTCCAATTTGAAATTTTATGAGATAATAGCTTGCCTACCTCAGGGTTCTGTCCTAGGTCCAACTCTTTATTTGATATACAGGTCAAATCTATGTGTCACTAAAGGGATTATCACTGCTACTTACACTGATGATGCTGCTACACTCTATGATCATTAACCCGTTGAGGCCCAGATGGTTGAATTCCGCCATGCGCGTTACGGAAACAAGTATATAATGGGCCTCAATGAATTAACACACTTATGTTCCATCTTTACCACAAAATCACCTTCAATTGCAAAGACAAAAAAACTGGTCCATAAAGACAAGTGTTAGTAAATCATGCTGTGTTTCTTTAAAAATAAATAATTTAAATGTTAATATACATATAAACATATATGTATATATATAGAGGTAAAATAACAAGTCAGGCTCAACTCGTACGATTTAAACTTTTTTTTTTTATACAACGTCGGGAGGCATACAAGCATACTGTCCACCTAACATAAAGCAGTTACCGTAGCCTATTAACGCTTGTAACATATATCACTCATGCGATGCCCCCTCTGCTGCTTACACAGGAACACAACAACCCTCTAGGGAGTTGTTATTTGGCTGCGGTTTTCTGTGAGGCGGAGATACTTCCCAAGATGGGCTGCTTTGATGCACCCTATCTCTATTTAAACATCCAGACCAAGACAAACAGACATGTTCATGTACATAAATGTTTGTCTTGTGTGGGACTCGAACCCATGAGTGTTGGTGTCAATATCGCGTCTTTCACGACTGAGCCACCGAGCTTGTCAAAGTCACAACATATTTTCTTTGTATATTTCCGGTCCCGATTAGGATTATGGATACCAGCTTGGACCATGTGATTCGATTCAGAGATAAGCTGTGAGAACTGTAGTCCAAAACAGACGTCACGCTGCCTGATGTGAATATCAGGTATAACGGGACCACTGGAGGGTATGGTTGGTGGTTCGTACTACAATCATCGATCTGGGAGTTAGCTGCAAAGAGGCTGGCTATAAGATCGACTATTCCTGTGGCTGATGCGCCAGTGAGCCATTGAGGCACCTAAGCGGAGGCAGCGAGGGTTGGCAGAACTTGGCCCGCACGGCTTTGTGTGATTTAAAACTATAAATTTAAAAATAAATCATGCAAATTCCCTATTCTGTCAGGTTGTGTGAAAGAGCGATGCGTGGGCGGTCCTTCCTGCATGGTTAGTTATGGAGTTGTCCCCCAAACATACCATCTTTGCAGTTGGATACCGCTCCTGCGCATTATATGCCGCCCGACTCATGAAAAAGAAAAGAGCCGAGTTGTCTCCATGTCATGGGGTCGGTATAGGCATATGTAGTACTTGCATACGGTTCTGAAAGCCCAGGTTTACATGCACCCATAGCGTACAAATATCGGAGCAGGCAAAAAAACAGACACCGCCTTTTCGTGAGTAGCTGGGGTACAGGAGGTAGGACATTGTTGGCTCTGTAGAAACCTATGTTCATTTCTATATGTCACAATTTAGAAGAACTTACTGCTATATTCCCTCTTAAACCTTGTTTCAAATATTTATATATGTCTGTAAAAGCATTAAATGTATATTTAAGTGGTGGTGGTTGGTATATTTCAGTAGGAGCTGTAATAGTTTGCATCAAATCTTGTATTTTGATAAGGTTTTGCTTTTTAAATTCTTATTTATAGGGAAAGAAGGTGATTTTACAAATAAACAAAAACATGAAGAGAAGCTCACACGCCCAGGTACCGAGCTTAATAATGAATGCTAGATGTTGTATTATTAAATGTAACAACAATATCTAGAGTTAGGACCTAAAAGTCACAAAAACGGTAAAAATGCTTAATTTTTCACCATTTAATTGCCCGCTGAGAGGCCATAGTGTATGGACTACAAGCACAAACATGTGCGTAAATTTACTTTATGTAAAAATAACAATGTTTTTGGTGGATGTTAAAAAAAAATAGATATGTTGTATAAAATACCTTGATAATGCCGTAAAGGCGAAACTGGTTGGTAAAAATAATTATTACATAAAATTGTGAAGTGGAATCTGTACAAGTGCAAGTATTAACATTAACGAGATGTCTTCAAAATTCCACCAAGTGCTTACAATCAACAGTATCAACATAATGTTTTTCGTAATTAATTTTAAGAAACTGTCTTGCTAGCCAAATGTCTGTGGCATGATATATACAACACATGTGACATATCCAGATTTTTTATTCTACTATATGTATATGATGTGCCTATATACTACTATCTTCAATTAGAAAAAAAAATAACAAACATTGATACTGTTATTGAGAAAAATATTTTCCTTTTAGGCTTCTATGAATTCTTAATATTTAAAAAAAGGCAAATTTTGATAGGCCTGGGTAATTTGAACTTAATTTAAAATATTATTTAGCTCATAAAATATATTACGAGCTAAATAATATTTTAAATTCATCACCATATCTTAACTAAAAGAAAAATCATATATAAAGATAATTAATAAGCCTTATTATATTAAACAATATATTGAAAATGACATGCTAAATGGAGCCAAGTTCTTTGCTGTATGGCACTATTGAGACTGGTTTTCGAAATTCACAACTCATTTTAAATGGAGAAATAATTTGTTTGGTAATCTTTTGAACTAGTATGGTTTTTTATTTCCTAGCAGATGGTTGTATTATCCCTATTGAGAGTAAAGCAAAAAAAATACTAGGCATAGGCAAACTAAGCTAAATTGTTTTTATCACTTTTAGTATTAGTCTATAGATAATAATTGCTATTAATAGGACTTTATCTATATCATAGATAAATTACATAGATAACATGGTAAATGCTGGTCCTGACTCCTGGGCAGTGACTTTTATCTGTTTTAGTGCTCATTCATTATTTGCTTTGTGACAAAAAAATACATGTGTTTGCATGATAGGCGGAATTAATGTCCCCTATATCCCCTTTACTTCTATTCTAAAATAATAATAACAGAGAAAGTAGAATAAATACGCTGGAGATGGCGCAAAATTTATTGCGTAACTCTTGCTGACCACGCTCGAAATGATGATGTAAGAAAGTGAGTGGGTCTGAAAGAGATTGTCGGTGTTAAGATAAGAAAAATCCGTTGGTTTGGACATGTAGAAAGAATGCCGAATGAACGAATGATAAAACAGATATACAATGCGTAAGTGGACGAATGTAGGAGCCGAGGAAAACCACGGCTGACCTACCATGATCATATTGACCAAATTATGTCAAAAGCCCTACTTTCATGAATGAGCTATGAATGTTAAAGAATCTTCTATTCTATCATATATTCTAAAATATGCATTACTAAGCCAAATTTACTCTCTGAGCTAATATAAATTATCGTCCATATTAGTGAAATTAAAATTAGGCGTCGCGGCAACAAGTTTAGTAGTAACACAGTAAGATTGATTTAATAATTTGTAGAACAATGTCATTTGTTCTGTTTTTACCGTCGACTCCGCCATTTACAGAGCGAGTATTCTATTCTGCGCAACGAGTACAATATGTAAATCTATTATCGCCAGTAATTGCATTTAGCAAAAGCCCAACTGATATAACTTAACACTAATATATCACTAGCTGCAGCTACTTTGCGGATACGCGCAGTATCCTGTGGGATTCGGTTTTTCTACTTGCTATCTTCTCCTCGGCTTGTAAGAGTTGTATGAGAGCTTATAATCTTCACTCCATGTCCAAGTAATTCTATTTCGATAGACGCGTGTCCTAACCTACGAAAGGTTTGTTTTTCCCTCTGGGTTGTGGAGGTCTGACGCCAGTCGCTTCATGTCAAAATTGGTATCTTCGCCAAATCTTTAGACCTAGGTAGCGGACTCCGCCGATTCTAATGGAATAGAAAACGTGATAACGCTAGGAAGAAGTTGAGCTTATAACCTTCCTTAAGAATTCTGCTTTCAAATACAAAAATATATAGTTCCAGAGGTTAGCAGTCAAACAAACAATTCCTCTGTATATATTAGTTTAGATTACATTTAAATAAAAAGCAACTTACTTTAAGAGAGGTAGGGCGCATCAAAGCAGCCCGTCTGGGGAAGTATCTCACAGAAAACCGCAGCCAAATAACAAGTCCCTAGAGGGTTGTTGTGTTCCTGCGTGTAAGTGAGGTCACCAGTAAGCTCCTAAGGAGTTAGCAGCAGAGGAGGCATCGCGCGAGTGATACTTAATGCATTACAAGCGTTCATAGGCTACGGTAACCGCTTTACATCAGGTGGGCCGTATGCCTTCCGACGTTGTATGAAAAAAAAAATCAAAATAAAATAACATGGAGATATATCAAGAAGTGGCCGTACCACTGCCATGCGACTAGATTATATTAATAATAATTGTTGTAACAAAACCTTCAAATGCAACCTTGACATGTTTACAATACTTGTAGACTGGCCGTAGGTACTTGGTAAAAATGCAGTTTTTTTTTCTCGAAGCACATGGTTTCAAATTCAATGAGCTGTGTGAAATTTCAAGGTACTCTTTCGTTGGAAAAAGTCAAGGTGATTTTAAGGTCACACTCTGACCTAATAATACAGTTTACAGCTCCATGTTTAGTTGAAGTTGAGTTAGAAATCTAGTTAAATGCCTGTAAACCTTAGTACGGCTGTCTATAGATAGATAGATAGGTAGATGAGTAGTGATGGCCCAGTGGATAAAGAACAGGCCGGCCTGTTGATCAACTGGTTCTCGGTTCGAATCCTGAATCCTGTACCACTAAATTCGTGTTTTTGAATTTATATACAGGCAATTTGATCTAAACTACTTTGTGTGCTTCCGCTCCCGATTATTTCGTGCGAATTACCGCCGGCCGGCACCCACCCACTACCGTTAGTACGAGTAGATGCATGCCGCCGCTGCCATGGCTGCTCCGGTCGTCTTAATTGCAGCAAGAATTTATATCTATACAGATAAATAAAATTGGAGTGTCTGTTTGTAATATTAAAATAACCACTTTTTACTAAATGCATATGGATGTATATACGGTATATAAACCAAAATAAATATTTTTTCAATTTTTGTCTGTCTGTTTGTTCCGGCTAATCTCTGAAACGGCGAGCGATTTTGACGGGACTTTCACTAGCAGATAGTTGATGTAATAAGGAGTAACTTAGGCTACTTTTTATTTTTATTAATATAAATGAATATAAAAATATTCCACGCCGTCGAAGTCGCGGGCACAGCTAGTACTTTATATAATCAACACTTGCTCGGCGGTGAAGGAAAACATTGTTCAACACCAATATGTTTCCTCGCATCCAAGACATATTTCGAAAGACGTGTGACCTTACCTAAGAAAGGTCGATTTTCCCTGTGCGTTGTGAAGGTCTGACGGCAGTCGCTTCGTGTAAAAATCAGTATCTTCGCCAAATCCTTGAGCTTTACATAACGGACCTCACCAATTCTAATGGATTAGGAAACGGGATAATTTGGGATTGCGTTTAAGAAGAAGAGAAGATGCAATTAGATCTAAGCTGCTTTGTGTGCGCCCTGTAACCATCCCTCTCATGATGGATGGAGGATGGTGACAAAAATAGTGAATGTATGGAAATACAGCTAATAATGTATACTAATGTGAACTAGTGATGACCTAGAGATCGAAACTAGATCGCATTTCATTAACCATCATTGCGCGTATTTTACCGTTTTATCATGGCGAGTGGCGAGTGCTCTGAATAACTGTTTTCCCTTATCCCACCCTCTCTCTTCCGTCATAGAACCACAAGTGTAGGCTTGCGATGTCATCGTTCCACTGTTGAGAACATTTCTTCGCGTACCAAAAATTTCGGCAACTACTTTGTCGTACCATTAAAAAGTGGAACGCCTTGCCTGCACATGTGTTCCCTTCTTCCTACAATATGGGATCCTTCAAATGAAGCGTGATGAAGCCTCTTGCGGGTCAGCATGGCAGCGTCAACTGACAGGACACTGTGTAGTCTCTTGTCGGTTGCAGTTGCGGTTTGGGCTTCTCTTTCGCTTACCATCGGGCAAAGCGAAGCTACTATGCTGAACTATTGTTAAAAAAAACCATAAGTTTCACTCCAAATACATAATTATTATTTAAAAAGTCATATATTTATCTTTCTATACTCCTTCTCCATATGGTTTTACTTCACGTGGCTGCAGTCCGCGACTTTGTCTGCGCATATCGCGCTATGCCGTTGGAACAGCTTTTCCTTTCTTTTTCTCGGCTTCTAAGGGCCGTATCGTGATGTAGCGTAGTCTATATTCTTTCAAAAAAGCGAAAGAGTTTATTTGTACGCGCTATACTCTGAAGTCGACATTGATTTTTTTTTTTTGCATTTGACAGTCCCATTCTATAATGTTAAATTCCTTGCGTGCCACATCCGGGGTAGTATACTATTCTGATTTGGTGGCAACAAGGGAGAATTACCAGGCGTTTAGGCGTTTTGGCAATCTATATTATTGCAATCGATGTGTTAGGTAACAACTCACAGTTTAGGTCCCAATAGTGTTAGATATTTGATAATCCGTGGTGCACTGCAGTTGAGCTTCACTTGACTAGCCATCTCTTTGAGGTTTTTAAATGCCTTATTTGTCATATTGCTGTCTCTCACTTTGCCAAGAGGGAAGTCAATTCCAAAACTTCCGACTCCTACAAATTTCTTCTGATTAAATTCGTTGTGAGTTCCAAGACAACTGTGGTTTAACCCCCGGGACAGCAATGAACTTCACTGTTCATTGCCTTTTTGGTGGTCGTCGCTGTTAATTCTGGCTACACAGGAGACACAGTGGTGGGTATGAGTGGTGGGCCTGTCTCATAAAAAAAAGTCCCATTCTTATGTAAGGTTTATAGGCTATTGAACATCGCGATACGACTGCGAAGAAAAAGCTATTTTCGACGAATACTGCAATATGCGTGGACGAAGCCGCGGGCTCTAGCTATTATTAGTATAGATTGTAAAGGCTTGGGTACAGGTTTAGTTAAGGTCAGGGTGTGTTGCGCGAGCCAAGTAACACCGCTATATTTATTTTCGAAAATCAACACGAATACTTCGTAAAATTAAATGCCGTATAATTTGCTATACAACTATGGAATTTTACGATAAAATTGGAAGAATTTTACGTAAAATTAAAAATAATTAGGTTTTTAAAAATAAATAATATTCAGGCGCTACGCAGCCTAGGCAACCTGTGACTACTACTGTATTTGACGTTTTTCATATAATTTCAAGAGACTGGTCCGCGTAGACGTGTATCCCTTCCGTTGACAGTTTGTAAACCGGGAACAGACCACATTTTTTGATTGCTAAAATCATTTATTAAATATAATTTTAATTGCCATAAGTAGAAAGTTTGTCCGCGTGTCTGAGATTGGTAATTTTAGCAACGCGTTTAACAACTTTACTTCCCATATGTCACATACGTAAATACGCTGACTGATGAATATGGATTTCCATTCGAACGGGGCGTTTTTGGTTACGGCAACTGAAACCTGTGATAGGAAACTTAAAAAAACCCACCCAAATTGTTTTTAGGGTTCCGTACCTCAAAAGGAAAATCGGACCCCCTTATAGATCACTTTGTTGTCTGTCTGTCTAAACTCTTTTTCTCAGCTATGAGTGGAGCTAACAAGCTGAAATTAATATCAAATATTTGGGTCCACAATCCTTTCGAGCAGTAAAAATATAAAATTGTAAGTCAACGCAATCAAAAGATACGGCTGTTTATGCGCGTATTTTACACTCGCAAGGGAATCAAAACCTATAGGGTACTTCCCGTTGACCTAGAATCATCAAATTGGGTAAGAAGCAATGTCATGTAGCACAAGAAGTTTCCTATAACGAAGTCATTTTAATGTGAGTTGGACTGTCACACGAAGAGTTCCGTCGCACAACACAATAGTATAGAATATAACACGTTTCTTTTAATCGTACTCCTTTATACCTTAACATAAAGGAGTACGATTTTTATTAAGTATTTATTGTTATAGCGGCCATAGTAATACACGCTCTGTGAACATTTCAATCGTCTACATATTGCGATTCAAAGGATATACAGCTCCGTGACAGACCTTCATACGAGCCCTAATGTACGGTCACACCGGTTGACTCCGGTCGAGAGGCCGGGACTACTCGACTTATCCGTACTCGTGGATAGTTGTCTAACCACATCTCGTAATCTATCGTAATTAATAAACGAAACCCTACTTAATACAATATTTAGTAAACAATAAACAACTTAATGAATATTACGCTAACTAAAACATTCGCTACTTGAAAGTTGGCATATTGAAAAGTGTCATTATAAAAAGAAGACCAAACATACAGTTGGCAACTGTGTGGTTGGGAAATAAAAAAATTATACGTAAAGCTGGCAAATGATTATTCCGCTAAATAAAATTCTTCGAAACGTTAGTTGGCAAGTGATAATCGGCAGAACGATTTTCAGCGAAAAGGCAGAGGACCGTAGTTGTCATTTCGTCTATCTACGATATGATAGCGATAAGATCGCCATTTGTACTTTTAAATAGTTGATAGATTCAGGCGTTATTTTGCGAAAGTCAAATTTACATGCAATTAAATCTAACCTTTTAGAGGTTAGATCAAATTGCATTTTGCACTTTTTTTTATATTTCCAGACAAATTTGAGACTATTGTGAATTTTTCATGTAAAATTATTTCATTTGACGCATACAATGTATTATTTATAAAGGGTATGTCCAATTTGTTATCGACAGGAGCGGTGTCGGGAGGCGGACAGTGGACGCGGGCGCCGCCTGCGCCACCGCCGGGCGTGGGTGTGGGCGTAGGTGTCGGCGGCGTGGGCGCCAACGTGGGCATGGGCGGCGTGGGCGGTTCCACGCGCGGGCGGCGTGCGGGCGGCGCGCGGCACTCGCCGGCGGCGGCCGCCATGCAGATGCCGCACGCCAACATATCCGCGGCGGCCGTGCAGGCGCTCGCCAACAGCTGGAGCCTGCCGGGCACGCTCACTCAGGCGCAGACGCAACAAGTACTCAGGCTCGCACAGGTGACCAACATTTTTATTGTTTACAGTGCGTTCAGTGGGAAACGAGCACCGGTTGAGGAGTGACAGGCCACTGGATAGATAACCAGACTATTGACAGCTTGCTCCTGATTCGAATGCAGTTACGGCCATGTATGCATTTCGGTTTTCCTTTTTTTTGGGTTGTGGAAGTCTGACGGCAGTCGTTTCACGTCAAAATCACTATCTTCGCTAAATCCTTAATCTTAGGTAGCGGACCCCCGCCAATCCTAATGGATTAGGAAACGGGATAACGGTAGGAAGGTCTGTATTTTGAAGAGTTAGTGATTAATGTCTGGTATGATACCATTTCGGGTGACTTGTCTGTCTATATCTTTACACCAAATCGCTTGCAGTAGGTAAGCAGAGAGAATCGATCGCCACGTGGCTCGGTACTTACCGTTTCGTCGGGAGGCATACAAGCATACGACCCACCTGATGTAAAGCGGGTACCGTAGCCTATTAACGCTTGCGATATATTAAGTATCACTCGCGCGATGCCTCCTCTGCTGCTTACACAGTAACTCCGCTGGGAGCTTACTGGTGACCTCACTCACACGCAGGAACTTAACAACCCTCTAGGGAGTTGTTATTTGGCTGCGGTTTTCTGTGAGGTGGAGGTACTTCCCCAGACGGGCTGCTTTGATGCGCCCTACCTCTCTTAAAACATTCAAACCGAGACAAACAGACATGTTCATGCACGCAAATGTTTGCCTTGTGTAGGAATCAAACCCACGAGCGTTGGTGTCAAAGTCGTGTAATTCACGACTGAGCCACCGAGCTCGGCAAGTCTAAAAGATACTCAGGTAATGAATTTGCGGTGAAAGTAAGAGACAATGAGCGTGTGATATTCTTTGGCTATGTGGACGTTTATTTTGCGGAAACAAAATGTTCATGATATATGTTTGTTGGCAGGCGCAAGTGGCGGCGCAGGCGCAGGCAGCGGCGCGGTACAACATCGCGGCCGCGGCCGCCGCGTTGCCGCAACATCGGTCGCAACATCAACGAAATGTACAGGTAAACGGCACCGCTGTTAGCTCCATCAAACAATAACACAAATAGGATTGTTTACATAACACAGGGACATCAAGCTCGCAGAACTTCCCGACGGACGGTCGCATTGCCATCCTGCCTGGCTTTAATCACCATTCACAACGACAAATCCCGGAATATCAACTTTCTAAAAAATTAGAGAAAGTAACCGTACCCTAGGAAAACCAGTGAAATGGAAGGGATCGCCTGGAATACGGGAAACCAGAGAAGACACGATTTTGTGGGTTCCATACCTCAAAAGCTAATAAGCACACTACGTGTATTAATTAACGGAACAAAACTTGAAATATTAGTGGCAGTGACAGCCCAGTGGTTAAAGAGCCAGCCTATTGACGTACTGGCACCTGGCTTGAGTACTGTAGAGTACTGTAAGTAGTATATAGAAATTATATTTTGAAAGACGTGTGACCTAACCTAATGTCAGGTTGTTCCCTCTGCATTGAAGTCTGACGGCAGTCGCTCCGTGTAAAAAATAGTGTGTTCACCAAATCATTAGTCTTACGTAGTGGACTCGGCCAATCCTAGTTGATTAGGAAACGGTATAGCGGTAGGAAGAAGCGTTACCCAGGACATATATGGTCATTTTTCGATAGAGAAAACTAATAGTAAATTCAATATTTGAGCAAATTTTAGTGCATATATGTTTTATAATAATGTATATTGTATAAAAAAGTAAGACAACATTATTAAAACAATTTGATCTAACCTGCTTTCTGTCCTTCCGCCACCAAACTTTGTGTGTGGCGGAAGCACACAAAGCAGGTTAGATCAAATTGCATGTAAATCTGACCGTCGCAAAATAACGCCTGAATCTATTAACTAAAACTATTTGTTGACTGATGCGAGATGGTTTTTAAACAGAGAATATATTCATCAGATATATATATATATATATATAATTCTTCTGCACGTGGGTATGTAAAATGGTAAAATGGCTGGAGCCATTGGGATGGAAATTTTTTGTGTGTACAAAGTGGATCACCGGATAGTTTAGATTCACAATTTGACTAGGTAGGTGTCACTGCAATCAGGTTCTAAAATTTATTTTTGTTTTCGGGCAGGACATCGTCTGCCGAGCCCGCCACTAGTCTATATATAGTCCCCCTAATTATACAATCCCTGCGCTAGCCCCAATGTAATATTTGTATTTTTATTTTTTCCACTTTATTCATTCTTGTATTTTATCTTATTTTTATAATGATTTTATTCCCCGATCGCCGTGGTGGTTCTCTCCTAATTATGTTTGTGTTATTATTTCAGTTCCCCAACAGTGCAATAACAATGGCGATGGGACAGCAACCCCCTCCGCCTCTAGTGAGGAGTACAGCCAACACTACAACTATGAAGTGAGCAATTTTGTTTAACGAATATAGTTAAATTTTGGAAGAACAGCCCATAAATTATCAGTCTACCGAACAGAGCCCCGTATCTTATAAACATTAGTCTATGACTTTGAGAAATAGGAATTTATTCGTTTCTTATCTTACTTCTTAGGGTAATCTGGGGTCACTATTGCCGTAATCAAATTATCAATAGATTTTGTTCCATTAATTATAAAGGTCCGCTACCTGAGACTAATGATTTGGGGAATGAACTGATTTTTCATGCTGAGCTTTCGTAATAATTTATTTATAACATGTAAATACGTTATAAATAATGAGCTTATAAGCTCTGTGGAATGTATGAAGGTAAAGGTTGTGCAGTTTAGGAGCCCATGTCTGCTGCCTTTGACGGTGTACCACAAAAACAACGTATGCAATTCTCCATTACAGACAGATAGATCTTTGAACGTCGTTTTATCACTAGATGAGGCTGTTCTTGCAAATATTTCTTGTTGGTTGATATTTCCATTCGCCATTGTCTTGACTGTACGAGTTTGCAATTAGAACGTGCATATTTTATACTACGTCGGGACGCATACAAGCATACGGCCCACCGGATGTAAAGCGGATACCGTAGCCTATGAACACTTGCAATACATTAACTATCACTCGCGATGCCACCTCCGCTGCTGCTAACACAGCAACTCCTTGGGAGCTTACTGGTGACCTCACTCACACGCAGGAACACAACAACCCTCTAGAGAGTTCTGCTGCGGTTTTCTGTGAGGTGGAGGTACTTGCCCCAGACGGGATGTTAGATTTATTCGCATATATACAATAAGTTTTATTTATAAAATAGAAAACATATTTTAATGTTAACATTTAAAAAATTTAAAACATTAAATATTGTATTGGTAAATTTTTTGACACGCACTAGTCATAGATTTTTTATACAGCGTAAGGAGGCATACAAGCATACGGTCCACCTGATGTAAAGCGGCTACCGTAGGCTATGAACGCTTGCAATACATTAAGATCTCTCGCACGATGCCTCCTCCGCTGCTAATATAGCAGCTCCTTAGGAGTTTACTGGTGACCTCACTCACACAGGAATACAACAGTCCTATATATATATTCGACTTGTATGCTCTATTTACAATGTTCTAAATCTATTTTCGATAAAAAGAAACTGTTCTAGGAATTGAGTTTTTAAGTATATTGGAGATAAGGTATATTTTTATTGACACACTAATAGTCTAGTACAATTTTTTTACAACTTTCTACAAAATACGTACGAATTTCGTCTGTACTGTTATGTTTTAAAGTTATGTTTTTAATTGGCAGTGTACCACCACAAGTGACCGGGACAATGAATGGCCACTCAACCTCTCACAACATGGACAACCGCAAAAGGCTTACGCCGATACCAGATATAACCATTACTGGCAACCATACGCCGTATAAGGTGAGTTTTAAACACAACGGAATGTTTGGTACCCAAGGGGTGCCAACGGGACTGCGCTGCGTGTCATTTGAACTGTGATACGTAGAGACTTACGTTTTAGGAGAGGTAGGGCTCATGAAAGCAGCCCGCCTGGGGAAGTACCTCCACCTAATACCGAGAACAGCCATGCAATTCTGTAAGAGCAAACGTCCTTACATCCTCGGAAACATCGGCTGTTACAGCCTTGAACACAAAATTGCAATTCTTTGGTGTCGCTTTTCATGGTTGTGACACTAGCGCCGCAAGGCTGCGTTTGGAATTGGAATTCTACAAGGCAAACAGCCTCGCGTACGCTTACAGCCTTATAGAATATCAAATAATTTAGCCGTGATCGCAGTAGACAATGTCAAAGCTGTGACATCTGTGATCACAGCGACGCACACAGCCATTACGAGTCGCTTAGAGAATTGCATGGCAGAAAACCACAACTAAAATACAACAGGTTTTAAAACACGGGGCCCGTGTTTTAAACGTTTTAACACGGGTCCCCTGTTGGCTGAAATAAATGATTTTTATTATCATTTCGTGAGCTATAAACCTCCTGAAATAAAAACATATTAAAAATATAAATTTGGAGATTTTTATGCTACCGTTAACTCAATTTTGATTATATTATATTATTTAGGCAAATATTATTTTGTGTGCAGGTACAAAAAGCTCTAGTGGAGAACACAATGGTCCCGTGCATCAACACCAAGGCGTACCAGTACACGGAGCTGCTGATGACGTTGCCCGACCTCGCGTCCCACTTCTTCCCCCGCGTCTCGCTGACCACCTGCCGCGCCATGCTCGATGCGCTCGGGCTGACGCTCTACAGGCCTAACTCGTACGTACACCTACGTCATCATCGACCGATATGAAGCTGCGCAAATTTATCGTAGCCTATGAACGCTTGTAATCATTAAGTATCGCTCGCGCGATGCCACCTCTGCTGCTAACATAGCTCCTTACGAGCTTACTGGTGACCTCACTCACACGCAGGAGCACAACGTCCTTCTAGGACGTTGTTATTTGGCTGCAGTTTTCCGTGAGGTAGAGGTAGTTTCCTAGACGGGAGCTGCTTTGCGGCTCCACCTCTTAAATAATAGCTGATGAATAATTACGTCACGCTGTACCAATGAGGAGCTGTATGATGATGACTGTCCCCGCGTCTCACACCTGCCTGCCTGCCACGGTTGAAACATTCGTATTGAACTGGTAACCCGCTTTACACAAAGCGTTTGCGGAGTCTATGCACAGTGGGAACTTCCATCCGTAACAAGGAGAGAGGACCCTTCAGGAAGTTGTTATTGAGTCTCACGCCGTCTGTAATGTGTAGGTTTTTTTTTTGTTTTCTCTTACAGTACGGGAGGTATAGCTCGCTTGCTGTCCCCCTGCTGCTAACATCTTTCAAACAATAATCCACTTGAAATTGTTATTTGGTTGCAGTTTTCTGTGCGGTTCTCCGCAACTTAGAGGAAAAATCAGATCTTTCTTAGCTTATGTCACGCGTCTTTCTAAAGATAAAGACAAAAATTTTTTTTTGCCATTGGGCACTTAGACAGGTTTAGCATTCTTTGAAATATAGTCTTATTGTATCTTATTCAATTCTCTTTATTTTACTTTTTTCTTTTTTAATGTGCTAGCATTTCGGAAATGATCATTGGCGAATAAGAAATGTCGAAAGAAACTTACCAATATAGGTCTCTTTTAAAAATGTCAATTAGATATTACAATAAATTCACATTAGCATATTGGTACAATAATGATATCAAAATGTAGGATTAAAGATTATTAAGGATAGGTCGTCTGTGCTGAATTATTTCCAGACATCTTTGTCAGATACATATTCGTCAATTCTATAATAAGCCCTTTTACAGAGAGTATTTTTAATGTGCTTTTTGAATACATTGTCAGGAAAGGACAGAACCGTTACAGCAACTTATTTTAAAATCGAATACAATTTACAAGAAAAGGTCTATCAGTCCTAGCAAGTTGTGTATGCTGGTGTACGACATAATGCTGTGAAAGTAGCTGAAATAGACTAAGCGCGCAGTAGCCACATCTGTCAATTGTCTGATTCTCGTAACTACATATGCAGCGGAGCTGAGCTTGCTTACCGGCAAATTTATTTATGTGGGTATGTGGTAATTTATTTGGAGTCGACTGTAATTCCAAGAAACACAGTATTATTAACGAATTCAATTATTCCCAATGGGAACTTCTGTATTGGCAGAAGTCACATTCGGAAGACTAAATGCATGCATTTGTTTTAGCCGAGTTTAGTAAAAGATTATTACGTGTGAACCAGTGTAAAATAGCAGACACAACATCATTTACTTTGTCAATGTTTTCACACCGGCGGGCCATATTATAAAATAGAGAGATATCATCAGCAAATATACACAGACATGTAGGCCAGATCATTCACGTATACTAAAAATAAAAAGGGACCAAAAATAGAACCCTGAGGAACCCCGATATTAACATTACTGCCTTTAGATTTAACCTCATTTATGTCAACTCTGCAATTTTTTAAATTATTTAAATAAGATGCAATCAAGTTCTGGGCTTTACCTCTTAACAATTATAGCTCAGCTGGAGTAACAATGTCTGATGATCGACCCAATCAAAAGCGAAATATAATTTACTAGATGTTTAGCCTCACGATTGGGCAGGTTTCCTAATAATGTTTTTTTTTTCACCGCCGAACAAGTAATAATTATAAATTTGCACGAAAACCAAACATAGGAACTCAGTGGTACATACCAATACCGGGTTTCGAACTAGGGATTTATATATTCGTGGATTCACAAGTAGAAAATTAAGTATTTTTTGTTTATCACAGGACACAACTGCAAGTGCTCCGAAACTCCGGCAAGTGCAAGTCGGCGGCGGCCGGCGAGAATGGCATGGCGCTGGTTGCGATCCGCGATGTGATGCAGCACATGCCGCAGTTCAAATACATGCTGCGGTCAGGACTCGCGGCGGACGACCCGCATCAACAGCACGCGCCGAGACCTGCGCACGCGCCGCAGCCGAGTCATGCCAAGCGCGCGAGAGCCAACTGAGCGCACGAGCACGCGCCACGTGGATTTTTAGAGACCCAGTGGGGGCATAGGTGAGGCAACCAGAGTCGGCTGGAGAACCACTCTTTTGATTTCTTTCTGGCCACCGAGATCCCCAAAACTACCTACGCACATCAGTGTATTACGATATACTGTTGTGCATCTGATCTGAAGCTCCATAGAAATATGCCCAGTTCTGAAATCACTGTGATCCAACATAATATGTCACATATGCTACATGTAGAATCTTGACTCGTAAATGGTGAATAGTAGGGGATTACTGTGCAGGTGTTGGCTTGTAATACAAAACAAATCGGCAGAAAGTTTTATGTGTAAAGGTGATAATGGTGACCGTTGTGTCGATCTTTGAACCAAACTATGTGACGGGCTTCCCAAGTGTGCTGTGATTACGGTGTGTTTTTAAAGTAAGCCACGATCCCAGCATTATGGACAACATTGTTGAATATAGAGACTATTTGAGACCTGTCAATTTTGCATACTGTACAAATTGTATGATACCGTATTGTAATTCAGATCTAATGTATGATCTATGGAACTATTTAATGGAAGACTGAAATTTTTATTTTGTAATTATTTCATACTGTCGGAAGCTATAGCGAAGTTTAAATGTAATTTAGTAGATCCGCAGATTTTTCTATCGAGTGTTTTGATGTTCGAGAGTTGATTTGTATTTTTAGTCTATTGTTAAATGTATAATAATAGGGTATTTAAATTTTACACAGATATGCATACGCAATTCTGTTTTTATAATATTTAGGTAAATAATACTTAAAATTTAGGGCTGGAAATTAGGCATTGTTTTTTAAATAGTGCGCATTGCTAAAAAGGCATGCTACGCTTAGCGGTTAATGTCTAGATCATCACAAGTTCAGAAAATTAATCTCACAAATGCGGTCACACTGGGAAATTCTCAATTTTAATGTTACTCTTGAAACGAATTACGACATTCCGAAAGGAAAAATTATTAATATACTAATGCTAAACTTTGTCTGTGTCTGAGTAACCTATCAAGTACTACTGCTTCATTTTGCAGATTATTCCATAACGGCAAAACAGGTATCGGGCATAACTCGATGTACGACAAAACAGTAATTCGCACATGACATTTTTATAAGGGAGTCGGTATAACATCGTGTAGTAGGAAATTTAAGTCTGAGTTATAGAAAACAAAGCTGTTTGTAAATACGTATTTCGGAGAAGCTACTGTGCTTAGTTTTACATACTGTGGCTATTATTGTGGTTAGAACCGGGAACTAGAATACTGTTTGTGTTCATTTAAAATTAAAAATACTACTAAGTGTATTTTTAATGTAACATGTACTTTTTTTGGTTTCCTGGAAAATAAAAGGTACTGAAAACAAACTTATGTTGTGCCTGCGTTTTCTGCGAAAGTAAATTTGATGATAATCATCATATTAGGGAGTAATTTGATTGGCATTATTGTGACAACAACTGATTATCAGTGATTACTTGATTATCATTCGATAGACCAAAGCGTACACTATGGCTAGGTACTCACAAAAGGTGTCTGTATTCTTATTTTAGACATTAGTTCCTGGTCAAACCAGTGAAGTAGATTAATTTAATAGTTGGAAATAATCCAAAAATAGGCAAATAATTTGTTCCTGTAGATAGTTTTACCGAAAATTGGAAAATTTCATTTTAACTATATGCTATATTTATTTAGGACGCAGTGAATGAATAGATCTTTGTTATAGGTTATACTTCAATTTGTTACAGAAAATTTTATTCTATATTATTTTTATGCGTTTATCGGGTGAATATCGAGTTGGCACCCCTAGCACAGCCTAGCTGTTTCGTGTGATTAGGATACAATACTTTTTTTCTAATATTTGATAACTCTACAAAAAATGTTACTTTCATTATACATAAAGACATTCAGGTAAACTAGTGGTCCCGCCGTTTTGACGTCACGATGGTCCCGTCATTAATTTACTTCTCAAAAATTACAATGTTATATTGAATTCATATTAAATTTTTAACTAATCATAACAATTATTAAAACTTAATAAAATTTTATGTGTTTAGTATAACTTGTGCTTTCTGAAGCAAATTAGTGTCCCATCTTAAAAATAGAATGGCCGGAACAGTATCTTTGTTGAATAACTTTACATAGGTTGAGATATATTTGTTGTGGAGGTATCAAATAATAAATAAAATGTATTGAAACAGATTTACAAGATGTTTAAAAAAAACTAATCTGACTCCCAGTGCCATCTCGACAGTCACTTAACCACGGGATAAAATCCTCTAATACAGGCTTTATAATATTTTTTTAATTTAAATTCCTTACATATCTTTACACTACAGCACGGCTATACAAATTATATTCAGACAAAAGTGGTAAATTGGTAAATGTACTCTTAACTATAATAGACAAAATTTTATGTTTCGGTTGATAATTTCTAATTTTGAAATGGAAAACAAAAGTTTAAACATCAAACAAACTAATGATATTCCATAATAATTAAACTCTCAATTGTACAGTCGACTTTAATTATACAGTTAAATGCAAGAATACGCATAGATTAAATAAAGTGTAAGGCACCGATCAACAGTTTTGACGAGCTAGGTGGCTCAGTCGTAAATGACGCGACTTTGACACCAACGCACGTGGGTTCGATTCCCACACAAGACAAACATTTGTGTGCACGAACATGTCTCTGTTTGTCTTGGTCTGGATGTTTTAAGAGAGGTAGGGCGCATCAAAGCAGCCCGTCTGGGGGGAAGTACCTCCACTTCACAGAAAACCGCAGCCAAATAACAACTCCCTAGAGGGTAGTTGTGTTCCTGCATGTGGGTGAGGGCACCAGTAAGCTCCCAAGGAGTTGCTGTGTAATCAGCAGAGGAGGCATCGCGCGAATGATACGTAATATATCGCAAGCGTTAATAGACTACGGTACCCGCTTTACATCAGGTAGGCCGTATGCTTGTATGGCTCCCGACGTAGTATAAAAAATAAGTTATCTATACTCATATATAAAGCGAAAGAGTTTTATTTACTAAACAAAAATTATTTTTGCATTTGATAGTTCTATTATTGTACATCACGACGACCCTTGGAAGATGAGGAAAAAGAAAGTAATAAAATATATACCGGGATACGCGCTGACGAAGGTAGCAGGGTGTGTAAATTGTGCGTAAAGCCGTAAACTGGGTAAATTGCGTGGGCATTTTCATCTATGATATATGGATTCTGCAAATGTAAAATGTATTCATCCTACCGTTAGCCTAATTGCAAACTTGTACAAATACTTGTAGAGCTTTGCGTTTTTATTTTAAAATCGCGTTTCTCCTGGAACGACACATACATAGGTAATACTAAAAAACAAAACGTTATCTAAATAAAAAATTTGATCCAAATCGTTAAAGCTATTTTCGAGATACATGCCATCTCGACGGTCACTTAACCACGGGATAAAATCCTCTAATACAGGCTTTATAATATTGTTTTAATTTAAATTCCTTACATTGTATATCTTTACACGGCTATACAAATTATATTCAGACAAAAGTGGTAAATGTACTCTTAACTATAATAGACAAAATTTTATCTTTCGGCTGATAATTTCTAATTTTGAAATGGAAAACAAAAGTTTAATCGTTAAAGCTGTTTTCGAGATACACTAAATATGCTTTTATATATACAACAATTGCTTGTTTAACCCGTCAAGCCCTGAGTGACTACGGCGGACGGCGTTACGGCGGAAAGTATATAACTGGATTTGACTGCTCAAAGTAATAGAATGTATTATTGAAGTCGACTGTATAATAGTTAATTGAGAATAGTTTTGTGCAACTGCGCTCATGACAAATATTAGAATTTTGCAATTGTGGAAATTTCACCGGTCTGTGGTATTCTACAGTAGTAAGTATCTAGACGCAGACCTCACAATGATGCTTCCATTATTAGCAGTTGCAGTTGTTGCATTTATTATTCTCTTGTATCCATTCCAATTGTTCTACAGCGTTTTTGTGAATTGCGTTTGTAAACCTCATCAAAAAGAAGGTACCAAGATGCCTGTACTTGCGTCACAATGATGTCTGCATTCAGGTCCTACAATCTGAACCTAACCCAGCTGCTATGGGGAATGTGACGTGACGTAAAGTCCGCTAAAGTGTTCACAGCTGCACTGGAAGGCATATTTAAGACTCTCATACATCTCAAATGCAGCTGTGGTGACTGTTTACTTTCAGGCAGGTAGGTGGTATTTTTAAAAACAGCTTTTTCTTCACATAGACAGCAATGTTCATGTTTTTATCAGTTCATGGTGTAAATGTATTTCGATGGTAGGCCGGTGCACTAATCTGGCGAATCTCATTACAGCTTACGAGAAATATGAAATATTTTTTTTTGTGTATAGGTTACGATAATCTTTATATCAGGTGGGACATATATTATTTTGCCTCCCGACGTTGTAAAAAAAATATAATTGTGCCAAGATACTACCCACGTCATAATCAAAAGTATTTATAGTTGTATATTACGGATTTTATATTGAACTAGAGACCCCCCTTGTTTATAACTTCACAGGTTTTTATTGTTTTTCCGCTGAATCTTAAATTACTCCTATAACATCCGCTATCTGCCAGTGAAAGTCCCATCAAAATCGGTCCAGTCGTTTTAGAGATTAGCCGGAGCCAACGACAGACAGACAAAAATTAAAAAAAACTATACCAAAACTCTACCGGTGTGTGCTATCTGTGGATAACGTAGCTGGTGAAATTAAGGAAACCAAGTTCTGCACACTTCACTATTACGAATAACTTCACTTTTTCATCACATGTTTAAAAAAAAACATTTATTGAAAAATTAACGAGGCGTGTTTTGCTGATGACATTCGCTTCGCCGGCTCCTTGTGAAAACTATTCGCATTTTCGTTGCTGCTGTGAGATTCGCGAGCTATGTGCAGACTATAATGGAGGTCTTGTCAATTTTGTTCAATGTAAAGTTATGAATATGACAGGCGATAGAGTGAACGAGAGCGTGGAGTTCTGGCTATAGAGCGTTCACTATAGCCCGTCACAGACGTAGCTATAATATATCGTGAGATAATATGCTTGCTCGCTCGAAAATATATGAAACATGGGGAATTTTCCTGTCTCATGAATGTTCCATACTTGTAGAATAAAACAGCACGTTATCTCACGATATATTGTAACTACGTCTGTGATGGCCTTATAACTTGACCCTTTGCCCTCATGTTGGCATTACTGCATATGCACACGAAGTGAGGCCAACATCAAGGCAAAATGACAAGTTGAAGTGAAACTAAGGCCACCATTCTACAAAGTATTCCTGTGTAAAGAAGAACACACAAGTGTGTGTGTGTGTGTACTGCGGTGTGGTTTACGGGATGAAGCTTTCACACTCAAACTCACTTGACATATTAGTGTGTAGAAACGGCGACGTTAATATATAATTTGTCGCTATTGTATAATACCATGTAAATGTGATGTTTGATAAACATCATTATAGCGTCAAACGAAAGCAGTATTTAAGCAATAACATATTTTTCTTAGTCCTTTTTTAAATTTACGCCAATACGAATCGAATACGCGGCATAAATGAACCATGAACACCAATGTAAACGAGGACTCGAAGTAGGAAATTGGACATGTGCCGTTCTGGGATTATTCTTATGAGAATTTTGAGATACTGCTTGGTGTATGGTAAGAACCCTTGATCGGCACATCTCTACTGTTTTCTATCACGATTGCAATTTGTCAAACCTAATATAGTCCTGACCTGTACATGAAAAAATATGTCACCATATCAAGACAATACATACAAAAAAATAAAAAGAAAATACCTCTAATATATGTATGAATGAAGTGCACGGATAGCATGAATATGTAGGCCTTGTAAGTCAGTCTTATGAGCAGATCTAGTAACTAATTTTATAGTTCGCAAAGCTATGTATATTACGCTAAATTATTTATGACGTAGCTGTAAGGAGCAGGTACATGTATCGATATCTGATGTAAATGATTTTTTTTTGGCCTCTACGAAGTATCGAATACAGTGTCGTTTGTGGAATCATTGATTCTGTATTTAAAGATAATAAAAGAATCTTTTCATAAAATTTGTTTTGTGTTATTTGAATACCCTGACCACTCAATTCAAAATAAGTTACTCCCAAAAAACCAGGCACTACATACATAAGTAGCGTTGAGATACTGTGTTCCACCAAGTTAGAAGAAAAAATGCGATGATCCTTTGAATATTTTCCAAATCCAAGAGGAGAACAGGTTGGAATGTAGATCATTCACCACTGGAAAGAAGTTATGATGAACGCCTCGACTACGGGAACCACAAGATATAGATAAGACAAAAACATTTATTTGCCATTAGACCCTCACGGCCACTTATACACTTCTTACATTCTCACTATTGTATCTTATTATTTTTTCATGGTTTTGATTACAATACTTTTTTAATCTACCAGCATTTCAAAAATTACCATTGTCGAAAAAGAAGTGCCTAAAGAAACTTGCCAATATATTCTCTTTTCAAATCGTCAATTTCAATTACAATTAATTTTTCACAGTGTATAACGGCGACAAGAGGTACAGTTAAAGATATATTAACACATATTTATTTATAGCCCTATATATAGATTCTTTTAGCCCTCCTTACATATAGGAGTATTTTTGGTGTCTTTTGAACACATTGTTAGGCAAGGGCAGAACTGTTTCAGGTAATTTATTATAGAATCGAATACAATTTACAACAAAAGAACTACTGGTCTTAGCAAGATCGAGACGAGCTCGGTCGCTCAGTCGTGAATGACGCGACTTTGACACCAACGCTCGTGGGTTCGATTCTCATACAAAACAATTATTTGTGTACATGAACATGTCTGTTTATCTTGGTTCGGATGTTTAACGAGAGGTAGGGTGCATCAAAGCAACTCGTCTGGGGAAGTACCTCCACCTCACAGAAAACCGCAGCCAAATAACAACTCCCTAGAGGGTTGTTGTGTTCCTGTGTGAGTGAAGTCACCAGTAAGCTCCTAAGGAGTTGCTGTGTAAACAGCAGAGGAGGCATCGCACGAGTTATACTTAATATATTACAAGTGTTAATAGGCTACGGTAACTGCTTTACATCAGGTGGGCCGTATGCTTGTATGCCTCCGAACGTTGTAAAAAAAAAAAGCTGATGTTCGATACGCAATCTATTCCTGCTTCTAAGATTTTAATTACATTTTGAAAACTACTTTAATGAGTTTACATTATCTTATAAATGTACTGAGAGGTAACCGTGATTTATTTCTTTGAATAGTTCTCTAAATTAATTCCCTGGGGCCCAAGGTTTTAATTTTTTTTTATACAACTAGATTGGGAAACAAATATGCGGCCCGCATCAGATGGTAAGCGGTCATCGCAGCCTATGGACGCTCGCGACACCACATAGATGTTACTCGCGCGCTGCCAATCATGTGACCTAAGGCTGTTTCATCACAGTACCCAGTAATTTCTCTGCCATATCTCACCCTTCAAACCGGAACACAGCTATATAAATATAGCTGCTTGGCGGTAGAAATAGGTGATATAGAGATACCCATGCAGACAACTTTTGTACAAAGTCTCCCTCTAGTCAAATAGAGCGTATGGCTGTTTTGTAATATAAAAATAGTTTCAATGTCAGCCGCCGTTCCCCACAACAGTATACCGTACGATATAATGCTGTGAATGTAGCTGAACTAAGCGAGCACTAGCCACATCCGTCAATTGCCTAATTCTCCTAACTCTAACAGACTTGAATAATGGAATTAATTTACTAAATTATATTAAGTCTGGGAACACCCATATCTATACATTAATTTAAAAAACCAACAAATCACTTGACTGCCCTTGAAACGCATGACGGCACCCGAACGCACACAAAAGTATTGTGTTTTAGTACCTACGAGTATATGTATATCCGCGAATTGAGCCTACTGTCCAATGGAAGAATATTTTTAACAATAAGCCGGTAAGTACCGCGCGTTCTATATTACCCCCCGATTCGTAACGGTAAATTGAGTTACTACGTAATATCGGCCTCATCGGTTCTCTTCAGGTATATTTTATTTAGGACGGTTTCGTACCGGGGAGGGGGAGGGAGAGGGGGGTTTGCTCTAAAGGCCGTTTCTTTATCCACTGGGCTATCGATCAATACTATTAGCAATAAGAAATAGCTAACTGTATTTGTATTAGGCTATTTAAATGAAATTTAAGAAGTATGCACCTACTAAAATTATAGTATTTTATCATAGGATAACAAGAAATGAAATATTATTGCCAGTCCAACAAATCAGTGGATTGCAATTCTGGACTCTAACCGCACTGATGGCGGATTGGGGCGTATCGATCCGCCCTCGTTGGTGTGAAATTAAATGCATACGGCGGTGGAGGCCGCCACCCACCAATTCGGCGGGACGAGGAGAACTGAGACGCACGTGGAATGTGAGAGGTGGAGTACAAGATAAGATGAGTGAGTTGATAGATATAATGAACGCGAATGCCTAGATGCTTTGTGTGTGTGTCAGAGACAAAGCGGAAGGGATGTCGCTTCCCTATAGCATGATGACCCTGTGGCGCAAGGGTGAACCAAGACGACCATGCCAGCGCTGGCGTAGGTATCGTGCTTTCTTTCATCACGCTTGGCGTCAGGTGTGAAAGATTATGATTTAGTAGTATTTTTTTATACAACGTCAGAAGGCTTACAAGCATACAGCCCACCTGCTGTAAAGTGGTTACCATAGCCTATGAACGCTTGTAATACTTGCATTAAAGTATCACTCGCGCGATACCTCCTGCTGCTAACACAGCAACTCCTTAGGAGCTTACTGGTGACCTCACTCACACACAGAAATACAACAACCCTCTAGGGAGTTGTTATTTGGCTGCGATTTTCTGTGAGGTAGAACTACTTCCCCAGAGAGGCTGCTTTGTTGTTGTTGAAATGTTTGTCCTGCGTGGGAATCGAACCCACAAGCGTTGGTGTCAAAGTCGCGTCATTCAAGACGATTCGTCAATCTAGTTTAGTGGGTCCAAGGCTTCTGGGTTAGAATAAATCTGGGGATTGCGTGAGTTTTTTTGGTTGCAGCATATGCTCGTGTGAGCTCAACTAATCTCTAGGAGCTCGGGAAGTTTTAGGAGATCGTAAGGGGTATTCTGGATTTGGCTGAAGCGATTTTTTTAAAATAATATGGGTTTGCGCTTGGCCCATCTCACCTGATGGTAAGCGATGATGAGACCTACGATGGAGCGCGCTTACCCAGAATGTGGCTATTCACCATTGACTTGAAGAGACCCAGGTTGTATTTCTCAGGGATCACCGATGCGGGCAGGGCATTCCACTCCTTAGCCGTTCGCATTATAAAACAAGAAGCAAATCGCTTCGTGCGAATGTGTGGAATCTCAACGGCATAGGGGTGAAACTTGGGTGTTCGTCTTGTATTCTGATAGCGGAAGGGGAAAGACGGAATTAAGTGATGAAGCTCATGTGCACAGCGGCGGCCTTAGGGGGTGGCGAACAGGGCAATCGCCCGGGGCCTCGCTCTTGCAGGGGCCTCGCGCAACAACTCAAATTTTAAAAAATATAGTTTTGTAACACATCATAATAATAAATAAGTTTCACTTGTTGTCAACAGATGGCGCCACAGGCTAAGTTAAATCGCGCTGTTAAGTTTTTCTAGCAAATAATGACCTTGTTGCAATAGTGTTGATTTTGTATTCGATTCCTTTCTTTCTTAGGAACCCCAGATTTACTAGAACTGCTTTGGAGCTAGCTTCCAACTATTGGGACTAGTTCTAGACTGCTTCTCCTAACTTCTGGCGGAGAATTACCGTCACGCTTGCCGTACTTCCACTATTCTGTGGGATACGGGGACGAGGCGATATCACATAGTTTTCATTATATGTACTGTTAGATTAGACATTTGCACAAAATAAAATTCCGCTATATGTAAAGTGGTCTTAATTAGTTTCCGACCAACACCCCACGCCCCTTACAATCTGGCGACCAACTCGGGCAATACAACACCGCCGAAACAACCCAGGTTCATAGTAACCAGATCAGGCAGAATAACCACTACACCAGTGAAAACTCAGCGAAGTCGGCGACTACAACCAAAAATGGCTTTATCTCCAGAACAATTCCAGAAACTACTTGACCATCAACACCAACAACAACAACAACTTATAGCAACGCTTTGTGCAAGTAAGCGTAAAAGTATTTCTTCGTGCACCGCCTCTTACGACGGTAAGAAAGACGCAAAAGCCGTCAATGCGTTCCTGTCAGCGCTGAAAATTTACATCGATTCGGAGGAGATACCCGAAAACGAGGCACTGAAGGGGATCCCAATGCTGCTTTCTGGTGATGCTGCTGAGTGGTGGCAGGGCGCGCACACTAGCATTACAACATTGAATGACTTTGAAGCATTGTTAAGGAAGAATTTTGCGCCACAAAAGCCGGCCTACATGCTATACAACGAAATAAACACAATCGAACAAGGACCCACAGAGACCACCGAAGCCTTTCTTTCAAAGAAGAGAATGCTCTTCTCTCTTCTTCCAGGGCCAAAGCATTCTGAGATTCAGCAAATGGACATGATTTTCGGATTACTAAGACTCGATATTAGAGACAAAATTCCTCGGAACTCTGTTGACTCTTTTGAAGAATTACTTGACTTGGCACGCGGAGCAGAAGGGGTTCTCAAGGAAAAGAGTAAGGTCCTGCACACTGCTAACAGTGCTAACTCTTATAATACTGCCCCTCGTATGGGAAGAGTCAAGTGTAGCTTTTGTAGAAACCCTGGCCATACCGCCGATGTATGCAGGAAAAAGGCTAAAGCTGAGAAAAATTCGGATCCTACACCAGCAAAGCCAGCACAGACACAAGCACCATCGCCGTCACAGCCAAGATTCTCATGCTACGGCTGTGGCACTCCGGGTGTGGTACGTTCCAATTGTCCTCAATGTGCTAGCAAGATTAATATAAAGAAGGAAGAACTTGGATTTTGTACATTAAACATAGAGACTGCTGCAAAACCACGCCCCGTCGTTTCGCTTTCTATACTTGGCATCAATGGCTACGCATACGTGGACACGTGTGCGAAAACAAGTGTCGCGTCATATCAGCTGTATCAACGACTCGTTGAACAGGGATGCACATTCAAAAAGCAATCCGTACATTTGACAATGGCTGATGGAATACCCAAACGCCAAACCGTGCTTACTGTCATCGTCGATGTTACATTGAACGGTCGAATTATCCCAACGACATTTATTGTCTTGCCAGAAGCCAGGGACAACAAAACACTCTTGGGAGTAGGGTTTATACAGGAAGCGCGTATGATCCTCAACCTTCCACAGTATACTTGGCACTTTTTGGACGCAGAGAACGAAATTTATTATTATTAACGAATTGTATACGGAAGATTTCATTAAATTTGATACGACCACTTCTAAAAGACCACTAAAAGTAGCTGATACAGTTGGGAAAAGTGCAGTGGCCCTCGTATCAGTTGGCGTCACCAAGTCAGTAAACTCAGAAGAAGCATGCGTTCCCGAAAGTAACAAACCTGAACCAGACACAGCGTTTGATGCAGAGGCCAGCACTAGCGTGGAGTATCGGTTGCATCGTATACTACCCAGCACTCCAAAGCGAACCAGAGTTTTATTTGATGGGTATTCTCCACAAATGGACTATATGTTCCGAGATGCTCAAAGAAATGTCCACAACCTAGAAATCAATCTCTCGCCGCACTCTATGTCTCTCTTCCCAGATAGAAATGATATTGGTTTAAACTCGATTGATATCAGATTACTTACTAGTCAAGAACTTGATGAGGAACAACAGTATCAATTGCAGGATATGATCAAACAGCACGAACAAGTCTTCATACAAAATAAGAGCCCAGCAAAATATGTTACACATACAATTGACACAGCTGGTAAAGGCCCCATATCAGTGCCACCCTATCGCCTATCTCCGCCTCGTAAAGAAATGCTGAAAAAGGAAATAGATAGAATGTTCTCGCAGTACACCATGGGCGGCCCCAGCAGTTCTAGTCCCTAAACCAAATGGTGAAATACGAGTCTGCGTTGACTACCGACGGTTAAACGAAATCACTGTTCCAGACAACTATCCAATCCCAAGAATTGACGACTTACTACATGATGCGAAACCGACGCCTTTCATGACTACGTTGGACCTAAAATCTGGCTATTGGCAAATTGAAGTTCGCCCCGAAGATAAAGAGAAGACTGGATTCATCACACCTTTTGGGATTTACATCTTTAATCGCATGCCTTTTGGACTCCGCAACGCTCCAGCAACATTCCAGCGCTTAATCGATAGGTTAAAAGTTAACCTAAATGTAAAACTTCTAGCATATCTGGATGATCTAATTGTGCTTTCTACCTCATTCAAATCTCATATCGCCGATCTTTCTTTAGTATTTCAAAAACTTCAAGATTTCAATCTCATAGTGAATCTCCAGAAATGTAGATTTTGCTGTTCGACTATTAAATATCTCGGACATTATATTACTCCTCAAGGGCTTAAAGTTGATCCAGACAAAACGACAGCGATTCTGAATTTGCCACGACCTACCAATCTCCGCCACTTAGTCTCGTTCCTGCAGACGTGCTCATGGTATCGGCGATTTATAAAAGACTTCTCGTCAATTTCTCAACCACTCACAAAACTGACAAAGAAAGGCGTACAATGGGCTTGGAATGCCGAACAAGAGGACGCGTACAACGACTTGAAGCGTCGCCTATCGTCGGCTCCTATTCTACGACAAGCTGATGAATCTAAGCCATATCTAATTAAAACGGATGCCAGCGCGTATTCTTTGGGGGCAGTTTTAATCCAGGGGGAGGGCGAAGATGAACACCCCGTGGAGTACGCAAGTCGCTTATTAACCTTCGCCGAAAGAAATTATTCGACGACCGAACGAGAGGCCTTGGCGGTTGTTTGGGCAGTCACAAAATTTCGAGGTTATATTGAGGGATTGCCAACTGTGGTTGCAACGGATCACCAAGCACTACGATGGCTCATGTCGTTAAAATCACCGACAGGCAAACTAGCAAGATGGGCATTGCAATTGCAAGCCTATGACCTTACCATCAAATATATACCAGGAAGGACAAACGTGGTCGCTGATATGCTTTCCAGATCTCCCTGTACAGAAGATACCCGTGCTGATTGTGCTGTCTGTACTGTGACGGTGGACATGCCGATCCGAAGCCCGAAAGAAGTTCGGGAAGAGCAACTCAAGGACAGGACGATAGCAAGCATTATAAGTGCTTTGGAGCAACCAGAGAGTATTGAGAAGGCCGTTTATTGGAGCAATAAAGGTTATTACACCAATAATGGATTACTGTATCGTCTAGCTCCAGATTCAGATTCGGAAGACGCTCAGTTGGTTGTACCCGAGCACGAATGGGCAAATGTAATGTTTGCCTACCATGATGATCCTTTGGCGGGACACTTTGGTGTCGCGAAGACGTTCGCCCGTATCTCAAAAATATATTTCTGGAAAGGCATGAGGAAGTATATTGAAGCCTACGTAAGGAATTGCGTAGCATGCCAACGTTATAAGCCTTCGAATCTGAAGCCAGCAGGTCTTTTACAAACCACGGCGATGAATAAAAGATTTGAATCCATCTCTTTTGACCTTTTCGGGCCATTGCCAATTTCGTCGAATGGTAAAACATGGATTCTTATCGTTGAGGATTGCGCCAGTCGATGGGTCGAATTGTTTCCTTTGGCACATGCAACTGCGGAGACATGTGCTGAAGTTCTCATCAACGAATTATTTCTACGTTATGGTGTGCCTAGACGCATGACAAGTGACAATGGACCACAATTCGTAAGCGCCGTAATGCAAGTAATTTGCTTTTGTTTCAAAATTAAGCACTCTTTTACTCCTGTCTACCACCCAGAGGCTAACCCTGTGGAGCGACGTAATAGGGATCTGAAGACCCAGCTCGCAATCATAGTGGGAGAGGAGCATAATACGTGGCCAGACAAACTACCGTCGATTCGCTTCGCGTTAAATACAGCAGTGAATTCGTCGACTAGTTTCACTCCTGCTTATCTAACCTTTGGGAGAGAGCTAAGAACTCCTGATGATAATCAAAACGATCTTCGAAGTGTTATCATCAGCGAAAATTTTATACCGGAGATCACACCCAAGCTTCTTCAAATGGCAGAAACTCTCACAAAGGCTAGAGAAGTACAAGAAATGAGAGAAGAGAGACGCAAAGAAGTCGTGGATAAGCAACGAAGAGAGAGCCCCATTTATGAGCCAGGTGATCTTGTCTTAGCCGATATACATCCTGTAAGTAAAGCAGTAAAAGGTCACAGCGTCAAGCTAACACCTCGAAGAGATGGGCCATATATTGTTGTAGATAGACATGGTCCCACCTCCTACAAGTTGGCAAATCTAGAGACGCCCGAAATAGTGATGGGCACGTATCACACTTCCGCTTTGAGACCTTTTCGCAGTGACAGCGACTCCACTCCATTTCCAATACAGCCTTTACGCCGTAGAGGGCGGCCCAAGATTCATACCGAAGTAGCAACTGAATCAATAACTAATCGTCGTGGCCGCGGCCGGCCAAGGAAGAATCGACCCTAAAATTTACTTACGCGATTCAGTTTCTTCGTCGGGACGCCTTCAGAACCTGAGGGGGAGAACTTGTAACACATCATAATAATAAATAAGTTTCACTTGTTGTCAACAGATGGCGCCACAGGCTAAGTTAAATCGCGCTGTTAAGTTTTTCTAGCAAATAATGACCTTGTTGCAATAGTGTTGATTTTGTATTCGATTCCTTTCTTTCTTAGGAACCCCAGATTTACTAGAACTGCTTTGGAGCTAGCTTCCAACTATTGGGACTAGTTCTAGACTGCTTCTCCTAACTTCTGGCGGAGAATTACCGTCACGCTTGCCGTACTTCCACTATTCTGTGGGATACGGGGACGAGGCGATATCGCATAGTTTTCATTATATGTACTGTTAGATTAGACATTTGCACAAAATAAAATTCCGCTATATGTAAAGTGGTCTTAATTAGTTTCCGACCAACACCCCACGCCCCTTACAGTTTTATTTAACTATATTTTTTAAATATAGATTTTTTAACTATATTTTTTTTATTTAAAACTTAATTTTGATCCTTAATTACTTATTAAGGTTATAACATAACGGTAAATTAAAATTAAGTTAGTCAACTAATTCATTCATTCAAAACACACGCGTTGGCTCGATAATTATCTAGTAAATGGTTTTCAGTCATTCCTTGTAACAGCGAGAGAAATAGCCGAGGAAAATGATATGACAGATAGTTCAATGAAGTCAGAACACGACGTAATATCTATTACAGTAGGAGAATCATGTGATATTGATGGACATGAATTGTACGAAGAACTGAATATGTTCATCCGTGTGTATGAAGGCAACGACGACATTATTTCGGTGCTGTAATACATAATAGAAAAAAAATAACTGAAGTTTACCCCACTATCGAAATAGTCCTGAGAATTATTGCTACCACACCTGTTACAGTTGCGTCTGCTGATTCGATGACACAAGATCGGCTTTCAGCCCTTGCTATTCTTTCAATCGAAAATGACGTATCTCATTCCTTAGATTATTGTGCTTTAATTAAAGATTAAAGATAGTCTTAGGAAAATCCGCAAGCATCAATTTTAAAATTTATCATCTCTGTATTTGTTAATTTTGTATATCTTTCAATGTAAAATAATTTAAAACTCAAATTTTATTTATTTGTATAACTTTAGCACTTCTCCTCAAACATGACAAATACCTAAACCAAACAACCAGACCTACTTTCGCATCACATACTTTTCACGAAGGACAAAGGGCCTCGCAAATACCTGCCGCCCGGAGCCTCGCAATGGCTAAGGCCGCCTCTGTGTGCACACTCTCCAAAGTTAATTCTGTAAAATGAATCTGTTAATGAACGGATAATTATGTGTGGAGATTTAAATGGATGGATTGGGACCAAGCAAGGCAGTTACGAGGCTGTGCTTAGTCCATACGTTGTACGTTACTTTTAGACATATGTATGGAACGAAACCTTGTGCCGAACACGTTCTTCCATCATAAATGCATAAGGATATTCACACACAAGGAGACGGAATGAAAAGAAAAGTGTGATTGATTTGATTTTGATAGATGGCCGTCTCCGAAAGTCATTAATATACTAATTATATATATATATATATATATATATACCTCGTCTTGCCATAAATACTGAAACAAAGAAAAAAAAAATTCTATTGCAAATAACATTTATTACTTTTACAGTATGTTAGTTTAATACATAAATATAAAACAATATAAAAAGCTTATTCAAAGTGGTCTCCATTGGCTGCCATACAGTCCTTTAAACGTTGAGGCCAGTTATCAATAGAAGCACGCACTCTTTCCATGGGAAAATTCTTCACTGCCAATTGTACGGATTGTTTTAGGGACTTCAAATTATCATGGCGTTTAGAGCAAGCCGTGCTCTCTAAAACTGACCATAAATTATAATCCAGCGGATTAAGATCGGGACTAGACGACGGCCAGTCTTCAGCTCTGATGAAGTCCGAAACGTTCGTTTCCAACCAAGAGTGCGTAGACCTAGCTTTATGACCCGGCGCCGAGTCTTGCTGAAAGGACCATTCTTGGTTATTGAACATGGTGTTGTTAAGGGGCTTCACTACATTCTCAAGAATGGTATCTTGATACACTTGTGCCGATGTTTTGATACCTTTTTCACAAAAGTATGGCTCAGTCACCCACCAAACCATCACTGAAGTCGGATAGTGTCCACGTTGCACTCTGTCGACTAATTGGGAAGCTTCCTTAGAGCTTTGAGCATAAATACGGTCATTTTGTTTGTTAAAATGTTGCTCAATTGTAAAAAAAATCTCAACCGTAAACAATTTTTTTCTGTGACCTCCATTTGCGTACCGCTTCAGTTAGTTGTTTCGATTTTACCACCCTATTCTTTTTTAAATTATCAGTTAAGAAATGACCAGTACGTCTCTTATAGGCTGCAAGTCCTAAGAGTCATCTTTTAAAATACGCGACATGGTTCTAGGTGCTACCTTCATCTCCCGAGATAAAATCTTTTGCTTTCAGACAAGATTTCTTCGAATTCTATCCCTTACTGCTTTGACCACCTTTTTCGTACGAACACTACGTGGACGGCCAGATCTTTTTCTGTCACAAACAGAGGAGGTCTCATTGTACCTATTAATTTAGATTTTGCTTATGTAACAGAAAGGGTTACATACAGGCACAAACTAATTAACCAGTTGAACGCGTATTAAGGTACCTCTCACTCACCAAAACGAAGTAGCTTAGCGCCTAAATATTTCGACAGTAGTTTGATACTTTCCAGAAACCAGTTCCATATTTCAAGAACTTGGACGCGTAGGGACACCATTCAAAATCATCGTGGGTCATCGCCTTTTTAAAATGTCACTGAGGTCACGTCTTTGGTTCTCCGAAACCCCACGAGCGTGGTGTGAGTTCACCCTCTGCAAACCGTCTCGAAGTCCTGTGGGGGTATTAACATTGCCTCGAAACACTATATTCGAATCAGATTCGAAAAGTTGTCTATGAAAATGTATATAATCTGAATGAAAACTTTTCGATTCCGTTCCGAATATGGCTTTCCAAGGCAATGTGAATATCCCCACCGGATGGACTGCGTGTTCTTTTACAAATTTTAGGAAAGAAGTTGTGTTATATTTTTTATAAAATCGAGCAAATAAAAAGTGAATCTAGCACGCAAATATTGTCTTAGTGGGACCTGGAAGAAAGACTTCCTCACGTTTTAACAAAAAAAAACACGAAAGTAAATTTTTTAACGTTCTTTATTTGTTAATTTGGTTCTTCGCTAAATATGAAATATGCTGCCACTACTTAGTACGATAATTTAAGATAGGTAATCTTAAATTATCTTAAGGTTTCTTTATACCACTAAGGTGGCAAACAAGCATACGGTCTGCCTGATGGTAAGCAGTTACTGCTGTCAATGGACATTTACAACACCAGGGGTGTCACTCTTGCGTTGCCGACCCTGTTAGAACCTCTTCACGCCTTTCTTGAAGAACCCTATACTGTAATGTCGAACAGCTCCTCAGAACACAACTCGTTATACAATCGGTAGGTTAATATTAAGTTCACGATTGGTGTGTTCACAATGGATCACTTCTCAATTTTCCCTCAGTTAATGTTAATATCAATACTCGAGTATAAATCTGCAGGTCATATTATATAGTTGATGCGAAGAAGAATAATAGGCTGAGGCATATTAATATACCGCTTTTGTGGATATCGGAATTAAGCTCGCATCTGTGAGAAATTAATGCCTTTTTGCTTTCGAGTTCAGTAAAAATACAATTTAATTAGATAAAACTGAAAGTGAAACGACAAATTGTTGCTAAATATGGCACAAACATATAGATATTTCAAAGTTGCAACATTACATTAAATAATGTTAATAGGTAATAAATCCTAATATTTATTTTGACATTATAGTTTTCGGAGCGTAAATGTAGATGGCGACTGTTGATTTTTTACCTTTCATTAGGTCGCCAATTATGCAATTCCTCCCCTCCGTTGGGAAAAATACAATTGAAATAAATATAAAAATGATCGACTTTCCTTTTTTTATAAATTAAAATTGAATCATTCATTGGAATTGTGATTTGTGCAATAAAAATAAATGAATTACATTTGCAGTGTTCTCAGAAAATATCTACTTTTATACTTTGTTGCAAGGATCTACAATGGAAGCTGAACGCGAACTATTACTTGGTCATTTCTTAGCTTGATATCATTAATTTTGTATTTCGCTTCATATTTTTTGTATTTTACATGTTTCATTTTAATTTATTGTTAATGTAATACGTCTTTAGATTTAGGATTTATTGTTAGGTTAGGAATAAGGTTTTGTCAAAATGAATATCCAAGTATGTAGGGATACGTCAGACGCTGTGGCGCTTTATTTGCCCCAGCGTTTGTATTTAAAACCTTTTGCAAAACTTAATATTTGTATCCAGCTTCCCTCTTACAAGGTACACAACAAGTCAATTTCGAATTGGGAATTGATGGAAAAATTACGCAAAATGATCCAACCTGACGGGTTCTCGATGTTAAAAGTGACTAAACATAGTTCTGAAATGATAAGGTTTGATGCTGAACTGGAACATAGGACGAAACTGGAGAGAGTTCTATCAAGACTCAACGATAGGGTGATACAGTTGAATGATTATCCAGATGTATTAAAAGTTAAGGTGTCCGAAGCTAAGTCAGAGTTCCCTACTCGACATTCTTGGGACTCATTTTTTCGAGATGCTACCGATATGGATGAAATGAAGCCTGGTGAACGTCCCGATACAGTGCATATTGGCAATTTGCCGATCCGATGGTTTGTACACAACAGAGACTGCAACGAAGAGTCACCTCCATCGGAGAATATTTTTAAGAAAGTGTTTGAAAAGTTTGGTAGTATACGCCAAGTGGACATTCCAGCTGCAGATCCATTCAGGATGCAGATGAAAGCAGCTATGAGGGGATCCACTACACCTCCACAAGATAGCGCATTATATTTTGATGGCTATGTACAATTCAGTGAGTACGTAGGTTTTGTGCGTTGTATGGACGCTTTGCGAGGCAACAAGTTGTTGAGAAAGCGTGAGGAGGTTGCAGAATGGTGTGGCATTACTGTTGACTTCGATAAAACCAAGCATATGACCGATGCAGCTGTAAAGCGGCGAGCAATAGTTCGGGAGAGGCTCGTGTCTCGCCAGAGAGCTAAAGACGACGAGGAGAGACAGGAGACAGAGAAGATAGCCAAAAGGCAGGCTAAGGAAAGGTAGGATTTTTGAAATTATTATTCCATACTGATGGTTTATAACCAACTTCAGAAGGCACACAAATCAAATTTCTGGTGTACGTTAAATATATTGAGAATTGAAAACCAATAATGAAAATTCTTTTTTATAAGTATATTTATGCCTGATTGACTAGCTCGGTGGCGCAGTGGTGAAACGCGTTATTACGCTACTTTGACATCAACGCTCGTGGGTTCGATTCCCACAAAACACAAACATTTGTGTGCATGAACATGTCTGTTTGTCTTGGTCTGGGTATTTTCTATGTATAATAAGTATGTATTTACAAAAAAAAAATGTATTTACGTAGGTTTATCAGTTGTCTAGTACCCATAACACAAGCTTCGCTTACTTTGGGGCTAAAGTAGTTGCTCTAACTGGAGCTTACTGCAGCTTATTGGTAGACTCACTCACTCGTAGAAACACAAATACTATATGGAGTTGTTATTTGGCTGTTGTTTTCTCTTATGAAGAGGTTGTTCTCCCTAATGACTGCTTTGAGGTGCATCTCAAAGCAGTATCTCTCCCGGAAGCATCAAAGTCTTATGGGTTTTTAATTTAAGTTTTATATTATTTTGTGTGTGTAAAGCCATTTGAAATATGTGTAAAGAGACTCTCAGGTGTACTTAATGCAGAATAAACCTCTAAAATTTGCATGGCAAGTGATAATTTTACAACAATTTTATACATTTTTTAGACAAAAAGCTGATAGAGCAGAACTGGAGAAACTAGAGAAGATGAAAGAGAGAGAAGAGAGAAGAAAGAAGAAGCAACTAGCGAAGTTGATGCAGAGGGACAACCTCAATCTAAACAGCAAAGTGGCAGAAGAGCAACGTAAACTCCTGAAAGCACAGAAGAAACTGCAAGCTATTAGGTTGATTGAGGAGCTGTTCAACAGAATAGAGGTTGGTGTTTGAAACTTTGTATGTACTAGACAGCAATATAATAACAGAGATTTATCAGCTAAACCTGTTAACCGTCAAGTTTGTGCTGAAACACATTTGTGTACCACAGTCTTTATACGTGCTGTGATGAAATGACAAGGTTTCCCAGGAAGCTGTGGAAGTAATACCCACATATAGATAAGAGTTATACAAGGTACGGCGCCCGAGGAGCAGCAATCCCACTAAGTCATCCTTTTCCCGAGCTTTTGTAAACATAAACATATTACTATTCACTATGATGTAGTTGCTAGTTTGATTTATGTAGTTAATTAAATAAAAATTGTTTTTTTATGTATTGTACGTAGTAGATTTGGTAGCTGGTACCTCTAACACAAAAATTTGCAGAACACTGATTCTTTATACTCCATACAACTGTTATGGAGTGTGTGCGAAAACCAACACAGCGTCAGTATATTAAATTTCAGATTTCATACACTGATGCAGTGCTGATTTTCACACGCACTCCATTTAGCATATAAACAGAGTATGTTTTGCGTATGACATATGTGGTGGTAATCACCACACATGTCACTTTTTCTTCTAAGCATTACCCTTTTCCTAATACATGGCAGGGTCTGCTACCTAAGCCTAAAGTTATTATTTTCACGTTACCAAAGCCTAAATACGCATTTTTAACTTTTTGTCTGTCTGTTTGTTTGTCCGGGCTAATCTTCGAAATGGCTGAACCGATTTTAACGGGACTTTCACTGGTAGGTAGAGGACTGTTCAGAGCAGAATATAGGGTACTTTTTATCCCGTAAATATTTAGGGTTCCTGCGTAAAAAATGAAAAACTGTTAAAATTAGGGGAAAATATCTTCCCCTTCGGGGGACTTTGCAATTTTATTTTCATAGAATACGTATTTTTTGTAACATAAAGTAACTGCGCATTTTTATGTAATATAAATAAAATACATATTCGTTACCTCCTGTAAAGGTCAATAGATGGCGCTGTACGAAAATTAAATCGCTCTATGGTTGCATCTACGACCCCGAACTTTTTTTTTTTTTAAACAGAAACAATTTCATGTCTACAGAGAAATAAAGGCTACTAAAAGCCCAAATCTCATGCTAGCGAAGCCGCGGGCTTCTGCTAGTATATCATATAGTACACACATATTGTATATTATTATAGTACTTGTGAAATAGTGGTTTTTTAGTTTGACAGTCACCAAGGTGAGATCTAGTCTAGTTCATGTGTAATAATGTATTCACATATTTTTCCTTTTTTTTTCTATTTTGGTGACTGCTTGAGATCGCTTTTCAACCATAATCAAGTCCACCACTATGTGTGCGTGTATTGTGAATTTGTGCCCCTCTGTAGGTAAGTTTATTGTGACAGCACGTTGTGGCATTCGTTTTTGTCTGTGGTCAAAACAGAATAAGTCGGAATTTGGATCCAAACTTCTGGTGAAGATCGAATCTCGTCCCATATTTTTATTTTCTTGCATGTAATATTTCCCAGATATTTGACATACTTATATGAAAGATATATAAATCTCTTTTCAGTTACGACCTGAGATGCAACGCAATGGCAGGGTACATAGCAACTATTCGGCGCTGGAGCGGTCGAGTCGGGCTCGCATCGTCGACAGGTACAAGCGGGACCAGGAGCAGTGCGTCGACGAGGCCCGACACCAGCTCAAGGACGCACTAGACGGTACAAATCAATCATTACTAATATCATAATGCGCCTTTGTAAGCGATTTTCTCGATTTCTTTAACTATGTCTTCAGTGACTTACGTGAACGGTGACCTCTGATGGCCTACGAATGTATCATATTACCCTCAAGTTGCTCTCCAATACTTAAGCTTTGCATCTCATCAAGCCAGTGTAGAGTCTGGTGGAAAATCATCTCAAAATGTCTGCTATAACTATTGAAAAACTTACCCAGTAAATGTAAATTTAGATTATTCAATATGTTGTATAACTAAAGTAATTTTATACATTATTTAACATTGCTATATAAAACAAGATTGCAAACATTAAAATATGGTTGTTTAGTTCTGCAGTGTTTACGTAATCGACACGAATAGACATTTTGGTAGCTGCTGCAGCGACTATTGTGTTTTCAAATAGAAAAACGAATGTAGATGGATAGGACGAATTGCAGCTCGCGTGCAAATGTTGCAAGTCCATTTTAATAGGTCATATTTGACATCTGTCAGTTCCATTCATAATTAGGTATCCTGTTTAAAATTATCGATTAATTTGAATGAATCTATATGCTTTTCAATTACCTTTGAATCGAGTGCAGTTATAGTGGAAAAAAATATCGTCAATTCTTTGCAAATGACTTCTTGCTAAAGTACCTACTGTAATTGCAGTTCATTGGAATCAATATCTGTTGTATTGTACTGGTATTTTATAAAATAAAACAAGTACATGTAGATTTTAGCATTCGCACTATCTCGAAGGGGGTCCTTTCTGGTGTTAATGCGTGATCACAAATAAAAATTCAAAGTCCAGTCTAAGCCAACAGGCACGTATATACTTAGTTTCACAGTACATAAGTTGATATTATATACTAGTACGAATAGCTGGGTGCCTGACGTTACGGCTCTCGGTAAGCGACTGACTTGGCCCTCGCACTGACTGTATAATTCCACGAATTCGCTTATGCTGAACTTTCGGTTGCCGAGGGCCGCTACAATACATATACATGGATATAGGAGACGGACAGTACCAGCAGCAGGTCTATGCACCATCTTCGACACACCCCGATGATGAGGTGGAGGCTATGTATGAAGACATTTCCAAAGCCATACATACCTCGAAAACTCACTACGGATAAACAGCAAGCTCGTGGAAACTGTACATACAGTGGGTACTAAATTTCTCCAGCCTCGCCAATAAAGAACCCAAAAGCTCTCGACTCACACGCAGAGTCTCATCCAGGTCAGACGTGAAATGTGGTTGTAGTCTACAGCTCACACCCTTGAGTACAGACAGCTGAACAGGCAGATCTCCAAAGGTATACGGCGAGACATGCGCCAATTTAATACAATTCGTATTAAAGAGGCGATAGAGCGGAACCAAGGCTCCAAAGTATACGCCAGAGCTCTGTCTGTTGGTCTCGGTGAAACGCGCTGTTACGCTACTTTGACACCAGCGCTCGTGGATTCGATCCCCACACAGTACAAACATTTGTGCGCGTGAACATGTCTGTTTGTATTGGTCTGGGTATTTTCTATGTATAATAAGTATGTATTTACAAAAAAAAATGTATTTACGTATGTTTGTCAGTTGTCTAGTACCCATAACACAAGCTTCGCTTACTTTGGGGCTAGGTGGCGCTGTGTAATTTGTCCGACAATATTTATATTATTACAAGCGTTCATAGGCTACGCTTTACATCAGGTGGGCCGTGTGCTTGCATGCTTTCGACGAAGTATAAAAAAATATTAAATTCTTTTTAGCACAAATTTTACATATAATGCCGTATTGAAAAAAAATCGGACCGGCATTAATCGATACATTTGATTCATATAGTCGCATAATATCATTACATTTTACTTGCCTTCGGCACGTTTTCAAATTATTGAATCAGTCATAATCAAAATTCTCATTTTGTGAATAAGTATAAAATAATGCCGTATCTGGCTACACCTGTACAGTAAGTAATTGAATTTCACGATCATAACGTCTCTTATAAAACATATAATTATATAACTTGTCAGTGGTTTGTAATAAAAATAAAGATATGCAATCCAAAGTTAGTATGAAAGTGCATGGGGGAAATCATTTGTGGCAGTTTTGTTTTTGCAAATGAGTGGAATTTATATACAATAAATTGGAATTTGTTTTAGCTAACCGTATCGTATGACGTAACTGAGTTCGTGCGTTTGGTTATGAATATAATATATCCATATACCTTGCGGGGTAGGCAAACAGAACAAAACGTAGCGACACGAAACGCGGTCCTTACATACCTCGCTCGCTTTTTTAGCATTCGTAGCTCTTTTTAAGCAGTTCTCTGTCTTTACGTACATATCTGTCGACATTTACATGTTATGTAATACAAATAGTAGTTCCTTCAGATATGTTTTTTTTTTATATAAAAAGGGGTCTTACTTACCCGATGTAAAGCGATTATCGGAGTCTATGAACTTGCAATACATTAAGTATCACCCGCGCTATTCTACCTCTGCTGCTAACACAGCAACTCCTAAGGAGTTGTTACAAAGCCCAGGTTCGTAGATTAGTATGTATTAACACCAAATTGTTTCTCTATCAGGTCGCGTGGTGATCCGATCAGCGTTGGAGACCAAAAAGCGTGTTCGCGCTTCATCCGAAGAATCCCTGTCGTCGGCTGAGGAAGCACCCAAGGCCGTGAAGACTGAAAGACTCACCACCCCCGAGCGGGAGATGGAGTACAACAAAGCTGCCGGTACGTTAATGTTACATACGGAATTTATCATCATGGTAGAGATAATTTCAACATCAACATGCAACAGACCTGTCCGAATCCTGTTTCAGGGGAAGGGGTTTATTTGGAGCTCAAGGAACAGCTCCACGGTGGACGTACTTACACCTTACCATAGATAATAAATAATAATAATTTATTTGTTTACACTTCCGCGAGAGTTGTGTAAGTTCCTAAGGAGTTGCTGAGTTATCTGCCGGGGTGACTTCCTGTATTGTAAGAGTTATTATTATTATTTTTTCTCAGCATCGGGATGCATATACTAACATATGGTCTACCTGATTTATAGCGGATACTGTTTTTTTTTATACTACGTCGGAAGGCATACAAGCCAACGGCCCATATGATGTAAATCAGTTACCGTAGCCTATTGACGCTTGTAATATATGAAGTATCACTCGCCTCCTCTGCTGCTAACACAGCAACTCCTTAGGAGCTTTCTCATGACCTCACTCACACGCAGGAACATAACTGCCCGCACACCTCGCTCGCTTCTTTAGCATTCGTAGCTCTTTTCAAGCACTTCTCTGTTTTTACGTACATATCTGTCGATGTTTACTTACATATTATGTAGTTCGTTATAGTAGTTCCTTCAGATATGTTTTTTTATTACAACGTCAGGAGGCAGACAAGCATACGTCTTACTTACTCGGTGTAAAGCGATTACCGTAGTCTATGAGTACTTGCAACACATTAAGTGTCGCGCGATGCCACCTCTGCTGCCAACACACAAACTCCTTATTGGTGACCTCACTCACTCGCAGAATCACGACAACCCACCCTCTAGCTAGGGAGTTGTTATTTGGCCGCGTTTTTCTGTGAGGTAGAGGTAGTTACCCATGTAGGTTTCTTTTATGCGCCCTATCTCTCTTAATAACAACGAGACCGAAACAAACAGAAATGTTCGTGCATACAATTGTTTGTTCTGTGTGGGACTCGAACCCACGAGCGCTGGTGTCAAAGTAGCCTCACTAATCACTGCGCCGCTAAGCTCGTACAATACATCGTACAAATCCAAATGGAAGACGTAATAATGTTAAACATTTTTTTTATTGTACATATCCAATAACCCTTGTATTTTTATTAACTAAATTATGATACGTTTTTTTTATTGGTTCATTCCAGGAATGTACGGAATGCATCCATACGGCTTCGGCTACCCGATGGCGCCAATGCAGTATGCGTACCCGCCGCAAAGTATGAGTATATTGTACAATTTTTTTTATCTCTTTTCACAGTTGCTCGGTACATACGAAAAGATGTATGTAATGTAACATGTTAGATATTATGTAATGGTGAAACAAACTGTTACCATATAGTACTTACCGAATATTATGTGGTAACACTATGTTTTATTATACTACCGTACGTTATATTCTGCTTCAAATAATTGACGACATGAGTGAATGAAGGTGATATGACATAGAAAAATAATTTTCAGTAAATTATAGTTAAACGTGTAGAAATGAGGAGATACGATGCTATGACTTTTATAACATTTCGCCTGTTAAGTATTTTTCCAAGTACCTAAGATTATAAGAAATATACAGTACATGCGTGGATTATTTATAAAACAAAAAAAAAAAAACAGAAAAACGAATGAATGCTACATAACACCTTATATTTATGGACACAATATACGCACACGACCTAATGTTGCACGCACAGTTATACCAACAGGACGAGCTTACTGGACATAAATATTTGATAACAGACTCATATGAGTATATCTACTGATGTTCATTTGGTATAATATGTAAATTTGTGTTATTTTTAATAAAAGTTATGCTTTTCACGAATAAAATAATATTTGTTACATTAATTGGGTACAAAATACAAAAGAATAATCAACGAAACGTTGATTTTAAAGTGTATATAACTACTCAATCACTGTAGACATTAAACACATTAAGAACCTTTATTATTAATGCTTGCAGGAGTATACACTAATGTCATGCTTACTGACATCACAACGCCATCATCATCATTTCAGCCGAGGGACACCCATTGCTGAACATAGGTTCTCCCTAAGACCTACTCCCTAAGATTTCGCAGAAATTCGCTTGTCCAGCTAGCTTGTTATATTCGAAACACAGTGCGGCTCATCACTTCTGTATTTTCTTCCGTAAAATCGTTGTAAAAAAATATTTTACGCTTTCAGTTCTTAGAGAAGCAGAAGGATTTTACAGAACCAGAAATAATGAGTATTTTGTATTACTGTTATACTCTGAAATAAAAATATATACAAAAAAAAATTAATAACAACTAAAGTTACACAAATTACCACCACAATCTATTAATTATTTAATAGATAAATATTTGTTTGTTTTGAAGATATTTTGTGGTCTCATTTTACTTGCCGTTTGATCTCAAATCATTGGTGAAGAAGAAATATCGAAAATACCTCTTCAATACTGTTAGATCCTTTTGGCTAGATACTCAGTTTTCGTATTAATATTTCAAAATTTGCCATTGTTTTTATACCTATCATAATTATCTTTTCCCATTCAAAGCGTTTAATATACATATATTTTTTTCATTTATTTGAAATGGCGCGAAAAAACAGTCTGTCATCTTACGATGTATGTGTGTCAGAGAAGAAAGTATAGTTTTTCACAGGAATTGGGAAAAGTTATATATACAACATACTATCCTTACAAATTGTTTACACATGTGCCTAAATTGCCAAAACCTCGAAAGTATACACAATATCTTATATTATGCACTATAATAATAATATATATACACTATCTCATCACCTAATATTTGTTTTATGAACTATGCTTATGAACGCTTGCAAGAAGTATACCTCGTACGTCCCCACCTCCACTGCTAACCTCACTCACTCGCAGTAACATAACATCTCTCCTGGGAGTTGTTATTTGGTTGCGATTGGGTAATTATTATTACTCCAATAAGTTACAGATTTACGTTATATAGCGAAATAAACTTCTTTGGACGTTAAAATTATATTTTGAAGTCATTGCTGATGACTCCAGTTAAGGCCTCGTGTTTTTGATGACCACGTCGGCTGGAAACAAACATACACCCCCTAATACGAGTATGAAGCTGTTATCGTCACGCTGATATTGATGCTTGCTAGATGTTCATGTATCGCTTAAATGTGATGTCGCAGATTAGGTATCGCAAATGTATTTTCAAAAATTAAATATTTACAATTTATTTCAGTGAAAGAAATATTGTATAATTATTGTTTACTTATAAGCTACGAATCCAATATATTTCATATTTTATTGTTAGGTACAGCTGTGTGCAAATATGGAATCACATATTGTTATACATTTTAAATTATATTAGCATATATACAATAGCGATGATGTCAAGTTGTAAAAACAAAGATATATGCAACAATTAGCCGAAGAAATTCTTCTCAACGAGTCACACCAAGGTCATTTCAATGACTTTCATAACTCACAAGTATCATCCTTTGGACTTATTGACACAGACTTGTCAGAAAATTACACCACTACGGTATCAGGAACAAGGCTCTCGAACTTCTGTCTTCTTATCTGGGCGTGCGGATACAGAAGGTCGATGTTAATGGTAAAAGATCTTCGGGATCTTCGGGGGTTGCCTTTCTTCATCAACAAAATGTCGGGCCGACATTGTTTTTATATTATTTAAAATCACACAAATTAGGTACTATTTACAATAATTTAAACCACACAAATGTCAATCAACTTATAATAATTAATAACTTAATATTTTACAGTCATTATTCACTATATTTACAGTATTATCACAGAATTATAGTATTAGAATTATAGTAGTTCGATGTATTTTAATTGTATGAATTACGAGTGCACAGCGAGTGAAGTCAGCGAACGAGCGTGCAATAGCGAGCGCTTGCGACAGCCCACTGACTTTTGTGACGCCGGCGACACACCGCTCGGTAGGTAAATATCGCGCGCAAGTACATGAGTGACGGAGGCCTGACCAGGGAGTTTTCCGGTTGCACTTAAGATGTCTATTATTACGCTCGTGCACAAGGATGGTGAAAAAGATAAATCTTCCAATTATAGGCCCATCTCGATCCTTACAGTGATTTCAAAAATTATAGAAAAACTTATTAATGTTCGATTGATCAAATATTTAGACAAATTTAATATTCTATCAAAATATCAATTTGGCTTTAGACGCGGTACGTCAACTGAAGACGCAATTGTAGAACTAAAACTCTTATTTCCAACAAAATTTATTCAGGTAAAAGATGTATTACTGTATTTATAGATCTAAAAAAGCCTTTGATACGGTCTCTGTCCCCATTCTTGTCCAAAGGCTGGTGAACATTGGTATTAGAGGTACTCCCTTAGAATTACTTAAGGATTAACTGCGAGATCGGAAACAGCGTGTTAAAATAGAACTATTCACTAGTGAGCAGCCAGATATAATTTACGGACTACCCCAGGGAAGCGTGCTGGGTCCGACACTGTTTTTGATATACATAAATATTTTGTGTAACTTGAAAATTGACGATGGTAACATCTTTGCCCACGCGGATGACACTGCAATTGTTTTCACTGGACGAAACTGGGATGCGGTGCGTAAAGTGACTGAGAAAGAGCTTGCCGATATTGGTTACGCACAAACTTATTAACGTTAAACACTCATAAAACCAATTACATTTGTTTTACCAACAACATAAAATCTCAACCTGACATTAACTTTAAACTAAAAATTCATAAATGCGGACTTTACGATAATATCTATTGCTCTTGTAGTACAATATCTAGAATGAATAAAACTAAATATCTTGGCATTATGGTCGACAAGCGGTTATCCTGGCATACTCATACGGAACTAATTATGTCCAGAATACGTAAAGATTCGATTTGGCGATTGATTGATGAATATAACAATTCATCAATCAATCGCCTTACCTATATAATTCTGTTAATAAGCGTATCAACATATACCCTCTTACATATCATCGTTGTAAAAAAATCACTTACCATTTGGCCAAAACTCTAAGTTATGACGAAGTTGAGGCGCTTCTAAAATGATACCTATTTAGAATTTATCAATATATAAATATTCTTTATTGCATAACATTACACACAATATATTCACATATTAAAAACTTTCATCACTTATACAGGTCAGGAACCCATATACTGTAATGGCAACAGAAATGTGTATACGCCCAAACACGCACATATAACTTCATCACGCACATATTCTCTTTCTCTCTCTCATACACACACACACATTCGTGCTTTCAGATGCACGCATACACCACCTCACGCGCGCGTAACCTCACGCGCGCATAGCCTCTCGCATATAAAGACACACTAACACTACTCAGGCAAACTTACAGGCAACCTATACTTATTTATATTTATATAATACTACTTAAATCTAGTTCCTAATATTCTGTAATACATAAATTATATATATATAAATTATTCTTACTTAATTTTAATGTTCTACTTCTAAGTTAAATTTATTAAAATTTGTAAAATCATGTGCGGTGAAATCCAAATAATTTAGTTGCTGTAAATAAGGAAGAGCAGGGTTTCCTACCACAAGTATATTTTTAGGGTTCCGTACCCAAAGGGTAAAACGGAACCCTATTACTGAGACTCCGCTGTCCGTCCGTCCGTCTGTCACCAGGCTGTATCTCATGAACCGTGATAGTTAGACAGTTGAAATTTTCACAGATGATGTATTTCTATTGCCGCTATAACAACAAATACTAAAAAATAAAATAAAATAAATATTAAAGGGTGCTCCCATACAACAAACGTAATTTTTTTGCTCGTTTTTGCTCGATATTGATAACGGCAACAGGTAGACGCTTGAAATATTCACAGAATATTTAGTTATATATTCACTTTAAGAATAAATAATTAAATTAAAAAAAAACAAATATTTAAGGGGCTCCCATACAACAAACGTGTTTTTTTGCCGTTTTTATAGATAATGGTACGGAACCCTTAGTGCGCGAGTCCGACTCGCACTTGGCCGATTTTTTTTTACTTAAAATAATACCCTGGCCATGTTTAATGTAAGACAAATTATTTGAAATAAAGGAATTTTCATTTTCATTTCATGCTTGCCTATGTTGAGTAATTTCTTGCGGTTTTGTTTGCTACGAAATTGTATATGTTCAAATTTTTTTTACAAAAAGTATTTTTTGGGCAGAGAGAGGAGAGTATGAAAAGAAGAGTATGAAAGTAATATAAATGCGGTCAAGATGCGAGCATTACTTCATAAATCGTGGCGTAACGCTTACTGATCGTGTTCGCAATGATGATGTAAGAAATTGGTCTGAAAGAGAGTACAGGATGAAAGAATAACGAAACAGATATACAGTGCTAAAGTGGAAGGATGTAGGAGTCGTGGAAGACCAAGATTCACCTACCATGACCAAATTGTTTTATCAGAAGGTGATGTCAGGAGCCCTATGAACCGAGCGTGCATAGAAAGAGATACGATAATGAAGCGAGTGAGGTATATAAGAACAGCACCTAATGGTGCTCGGGTCTTTCTGCCTTCATACATTTTTATGTACCTAACATCTAATGTCGGGAGGTATAAAAACATAAAACATACAGTCCACCTGATGTAAAACCGTTACCGTAGCCTGTGAACGCTTGTGATACATTAAGTAGATTGTATAACCGTAATGTTTGTTCGCAGCGTCGATGTACTACCCGGTCCGCGGGGCATACTACCCGCCGCCTCACGTGGAGGGCTACCGGCCACGCGGTATGATGCGGCCGCGGGGGCGGGGCCGGGGCCGCGGTCACTACCGCATGCCTTACTTCGACGGACCGGACGCCAGTCACCAGTATTACATGTGAGTATAACGAATCTTAGCCATTGAGTGAGAACAAGTTATTAGTAATTGTTCCACAATAATTTGTTTACGTATATACGCTGAAAAGGCCCCTGAGTCGTTCATAATAAGTTTAATAAGATGGCTATATGGCTTGGCTATCTCACGAAGAGTTGCCAGCTCTAAAAGGGATGGCCAAGGAATGGGAGTTACTTTGCCAGACATTGAATGCGTGAAAGGCTAAAATGTGGCAGTCACATCTTGATAAAACGAAACGACTTGAACATTTTTTTCTCAGTACTTGCGCAAAATCTATTGCAGAATTCTGACATATCTAATGCGATGAAAATGAGTGGATGATAATTTGACGTAGTTTTATTGCATCGTGTAAGAATGAATGAAAATGTAATTATTGCTATATGTTAGTCTCAGATAACTTCAATATCATTTGAATTTAACAATTATACATTTTTTTATACAACATTGGGAGGCATACAAGCGTACGGCCTCCTGATTGAAAGCGGTCACTGTGACATATTTTTAAAATCATCTTGAAGAGATTGATATTCTTACAATTCCAGCGATCACTTGATTAATTGCATTTGTTGTGGTAATGCTCAAACCAACATGAATGTTCGCAGTTCTGTCCATAAACGGGTTTCGAATAGTCTTCAGTATTACCATTGCCGGGAAAGTATATTTTCAGTTCATCAGAGAGCTGCGCAATATGAAGAACAATTTTATTTTCAGGAACACCGTTCCTATATGAAATCTATATGTTTGTCATGCGTGCGTTTTTTTCGCATGTTCGAATTTTGACTTCAGATTCCAATTCAGCATAAAAATGTAGAATAGGTATGTTCAGGAACACCGTTCCTATCTCTTAAGGAACATGGTGAAAATGGCCGACAAATAAAAAAAAATGAAATTGTTATATAATTGACGAGCTAGGTGTTCCTCTGGCAATGCAAGCTTGCGCATTCTCAACTGGTTTATTTTGGCATCCAATGGTGAGATATTGATCGCTAAAATTCGTGCAGAAAAGGAAAACATTCAACTACGTTTGATTTCAAGATAATTTTTAAAACCTCAACTTCCTTTGCGATTATGCGTATATTTTACCCTGTATAGCGAAAACCTTGCATAGAAGCATTAGCTTTATTGAGACAAGAGAAAATGCCAGCTAAATATGTTACTCTTTGTAGCCAAGTTTCATCTTCAAATCTGTACTTGAGTGAGTTTATTCACTGTCATTTAAAAATAAATAGATTTAATGTCGTGAATACGTCGTGCAATTGTATCATTTATGAGAGGTATTTCTTTATACCTGTCCAACAATTTCTACAAATGATCTCCCAATACGCAACCGACCATATGTTTAGCAGCTGGTATTCTCTCCAACAATATTGTATGACTTGCTTGGTCTTTTGTTGCTGTTTTGTATGCCGCAAGAAAATATGCTAGTAAATATTCAGAGTTAGTAGGTATCTACAGATATTTTGAACTTTTCATTTTGACGAAGTTGTTTATTACAACTTTCTACATTTAAACCCTTGGACATTCATATATTAGACATTTCGAACTTTGCTATTTTTCTGCTAACCATGTAAATTTTGAATATTGATTTTTAAAATTTCGTTTTGTAGATAATTTTATTAATTTTCTCGTATGTGTGAAGTAAAAGATTTCTAATTTTTCTCTCGTTTGTGATTTTCACTCAATCATTTTTTATGCACTATGTACTATAATTCGCCTCCCAGATGTACGTAAATATAAAGTGATTACATTTGCAGGTACTTTAAGAAGTTAAAAGAATCTGAAGAAGATCGCAACGAGCACGACGACCGCACGCGGTCGCGACACCGGTCGTACTCGCGGTCGAGGTCGCGGTCGCGGCGGCGGTCGTACACGAGGTCGCGGTCGCGGTCACGCAGCCGCCGGTCGCGCAGTCGACGATCTAGAAGTCGAAGTCGAAGATCACGATCGAGGAGTCGAAGATCCAGGTAGGCCATTATTTTTATACAATGTTATGTACAGGGCATATGATCTGCTTGATGTCAAGTGATTATCTTAGGCGTTTGCATTAAAAGGGTTTGAGTTTTGTCATCTTCACTTGGGTCTAATAGTTTGTAACTTGAAAGCAGTTTTCCAGTCAAACGTAACCTATTAACGCTTCTGAACATATGAACTATATACAATACAGAAAGCGTTGCTAGCGCCAGTCCTACTATTAATACAGTAATTCCATAGGAGTTTACAACCCTCCACGCAGTTGTTATCAGGTCTTGTTTTATTAGACGCGACAGAGTCCTAGCGGCGAATTCTGGCTTTAACAGCTTTAGCAGCACTTCTGACTTGAAGTCTTAGTCAAAGCCCAAACAAATGAAGTTTTTCGGCCTCTGACTAAAGAGTTTTCGTCAAACCTACGAGAAACTAATTTGGTCAGGCAAACGTCAAAACTCAATTTAATGAAATCGGGGTTTGACCAGTCAAACTTCAATTAGGTATTAGAAAGTCTCAGTTTGTTAAATTAGGTGTAATAAAACGATTTTATTTTTATTTTAATGTTTATTGTTGTTATATTGTCATAGTTAAAATAAAAAAAATAGTTTTTATTCAGACATGGTGAGGCATTATGACATTTAGAATTGCACAATACGTCAGATCTCTTACATTAACATAATTTTGAAGAGCATTTTTTATTGCAATGACATTTTATAAGCCTTGGCCCCCACATTTAGAATCTTTTGCACTTATTTCTCTTAGAGAAGACAGCTTTACGTTGGGCACATCCTTGAAATTAAGAAAATTCTCTTCGCATTCTTTTATTTGATTCCTCGAAAAAAGTGTGTTTATCATTCCGTGCTTCGTCCCTACCCTGTATAAACCATCACCTGTTTTATCTAGTATTATACCTAAAACATTTTGAGCGTCTCCTTTAGCTCTGTCGAAGCTAGGAATAGGTATAGTTACAGTTTTTCCAATCGCGATTGGCGGAAATTTTTGTTCAGATAATTGTTTCATAGCAATAGCCTTTGCTTCAAGACCTTCAATTGCCTTTTCTTTATTTATTTTTCTATTTTCTGTCTGTGCACAACGCATGAATGTTACTTTACTTCCGAAGCCTTCATAGTTTGCACCAAGTGTGCTATCAGCGCACACAACATGCACGACCTGATTACAAATTATGCACGTATGTGCGCCTGTTAACTTCACTTTTAAACCTTCTTCATCCCAATGATATTGTATTTAAAGATGACGTATATTCATACTGCGCGTCGTTTTGTTATTGTTCCACTACGATATTATAGTACTTACTTACTTATGAAGGGGATAGATAATACGGAACGCATGATATAGAGAGAGATAGCTATCTGTCAAGAGTTGCGCTTGAAATACGTCAGCGCATCATAGAATAGCGCATATTAGACCAATTGGGTTAATTTCATTGCCTCAGTTTTTGCGCGCTAGTACGACATCTACCTCTTTTTAATACAATCGCCAGGACTCGAACCGGGGACTATATGGTCAACATGCCGGTTTTTTATCTACTGCGCTCTCGTCCTGGAATCTATACATACATATAAATGAAATTGAAGTGTCTGTCTGTGATTTCAAAATAAAGCCTTTATCTTGAGCTCATATTGTTCTTTTCACGTTACCAAAGCCTAAATACCCATTTTTAACTTTTTGTCTGTCTGTCTGTTTGTCCGGGCTAATCTTCGAAATGGCTGAACTGATTTTAACGGGACTTTCACTGGTAGGTAGAGGACTGTTCAGAGCAGAATATAGGGTACTTTTTATCCCGGAAATATTTAGGGTTCCTGCGTAAAAAATGGAAACTTAAAATTAGGGGGAAATATCTTCTCCTTCGGGGGACTTTGCTATGTTATTTATTATTTTCATAGAATACGTATTGTTGTAACATAAAATAACTACGCATTTTTATGTAATATAAATGGAATACATATACGTTACCTCCTGTAAAGGTCAATAGATGGCGCTGTACGAAAATTGAATCGCTCTATGGTTGCATCTACGACCCTGAACATTGTTTTTTTTTAAACAGAAACAATTTCATGTCTACAGTGAAATAAAGGCTACTAAAAGCCCAAATCTCATGCGTGCGAAGCCGCGGGCTTCTGCTAGTAGTTCTATATTTCTATTATATACCACCTTCTGTATTTCCTAGCGTCACATACCGTTATATAGTTGTACTGTTTATATTGTTCGAATGTAATATGGAATTTGATATAGAATTAATTATATCATACAATGATTGTTATCGGTTTATTTTTAGTACTGAGGCTTAGTTAAACATCCGTATAATTCTGTTGTTATCAATGTATTTGTGTCTATATGATGGAGGACAGACTTCCGGTACAAAACAGCCAGCGGAATTAATAATAATTAATGTGTGAAATTACATTACAAGGAGCGGTGTGGTGGCCCCGCGGTATAACCGCAGCGCGCAGTTCCGCGTTCGAACCCCGGCACGTAGGCACCCACTCGGTTTTTACGAGTAGGTACAATTTACTTGCGTTCGGCTACCACTTGCCCCCGGCATAGTAAAATCAAATAAGTAGGCCGACTCGAGCCCCGAGCGAACGAAAATAGCCTAAACACGTAGGGATGCTTATAGTTTATACAATCGTCAAAAATGCATAGTCTATCTATATACAAAACAATTTTCGACTGTAGGGGAATCATCAGGGATCTATAATACAAAGGTTTTTTTAATTAATTTTGTACATAGACCAGGAGCTGACTACAACTTTTTAATTACCTACGTCATGTTGCCTGTGATTTGAGAAATTACGGTCGAAATAGGATTAATACAAACGTCGCTTTACTGAATCATGTATTTATTCAAATACAATAAAAGTATAATGAAATTGTATTGAAGTTATACTTCTTTAGGCGCGTTATGAAAAAATGATGAGTGAAATTTTAATACAAAAGTAACAGGTTGCAGCTGCCCGCTAAACCGCTCATTAAGTCACGAAAAATATGCTCAAAACTGTTTCCGTGAGGTAGTAACGTCACTCACTCGCCTGAAGACAACAACCGTCCAGGGAATTGTTACTTGGCTGCAGATTTCTGTGAGGTGGAGGTACTTCCCTAGACGGGCTAATTTGATGCGCCTTACCTCTCTTAAGACATCCAGACCAAGACAAACAGACATGTTCATGCACACAAATGTTTGCCTTGTGTGGGAATCGAACCCACGAGCGTTGGTGTCAAAGTCGCGTCATTCCCGACTAAGCCACCAAGCTAGTCAAGGTCAACGTCACTCACTCGTATGAACAAACAAGCATACGATCCACCCAATTTAAAGCGGTCACTGTAGCTGTTTACGCTTGCAATACATAAAGTATGCCTCGCGTATTTCCACCTCTGCTGCTAACATGGCAGCTCCTTAGGAGCTTACTCGTGACGTCACTCAGATGAACACAATATCCCTCCAGGGAATTGTTATATGACTGCAGTTTTCCGTGAGGTAGTAATGTCACTCACTCGCATGAACACAACAACCCTCCAGGGATTTGTTATTTAATGATGCCACACGCATCCATTTTTTTACACTAAACTATTTTTTACTTTTTCGTTTACTACACATCAAAATTATAATATTTATATTCGGAAATTTAATATTTTTACAGTAGCTTAAAATAATAGGCATTAAAAGTACTTTTTTCTGTAGGAAATTTGTGATTTTTTAACAAAATTCCACATTTGATACAGAAAAAAAAATATTTTTACTTTTTAGCCATATTTACGAATTTGTAGTTAAAGTAGGTAGGTAGGTACATGTATAAATTATTACGAGTGGGAGCGCAGCGGCCGCGGCGGTGCGTGCGTGGGTGCGGCCGGTATTACGCAAGGCGTAGCCACGACTGGCGTACCTTTAGCAGCGATAAATTTTGTTAGTGTTTGCGTGCGACGACGCATACGTACGGGCGCGCTCACATACAAACCGCGTTCGGTGCGTATCTATGAAGATATCCTACTTATTTTTCTTTTTTTCAACTCTAATTATTTTGAATTTGGAACGCGTTTATTATGTTAAAAGCTTTCGATGTTCCGCCGTTTTACATATTTTTTTTCGTATTTATTATCAATTTACAATATCGAATGAGAAAGTTGGTATGTTAAAGAAAATAGGATTGCAGTTATTGCCATGCACGAAGTGGGTATGGAGCCGTCGATCTCAAGTCGTATTCAAGACACTTCAAAAGCTTGGGATCAGCCGTGTCTTCGTATATCGTACTATCGACAGATATACCAAAACTTCCTCTGTTGAAGACTATAAAAGATCGGGGCGGCCGCGTGCTGTTAGAACTACAAATGCTGTTAAAGTCTCTCCCTAGAGGGTTGTTGTGTTCCTGCGTGTGAGTGAGGTCACCTGCAAGTTGTGAGTTGCTGTGTTAGCAGCAGACGAGGCATCGCGCGATTGATACTTAATATATCGCAACCGTTAATAGGCTACGGTACCCGCTTTATATCAGAATGGCCATATGCTTGTATGCCTCCCGACGTAGTATAAAAAAAAAGTCAGAATTTGCCCAAACCCCAGAATTGGAAACAATAAATCTTATCGAGAGAAATGAAGACGTCGCGTATAATAAAACAAGACCTGAACCTTGTAACAATTATATGTACTGACTGTACACAATATTTCTATTAAAACTAGCTGTACCCTACTCCTTATAATAAAGATAATTCTTTATTTCCAGATCTTACCATTCTCGATCCAGATCCAGACCCCGCGATCGGTCCAAGACACGCTCACGGCGAGATAAAACAAAGTCCAGGTCAAAATCGAAGAGTCGATCTCCGAGTCCCAAGCAGGTCGACGAACAGAACAAAGAAGCAAGCGATCAACCGAGGGCACGCTCCAAGAGCTGGTCACTGCCCAAAGAAGGGGACCCGAGGAAGTCATGGTCTAAAAGTCCTAAGGAAAAATGAAATATATGTTTGTTGTAAATTATTTTTGTTGTTTGTAGTAAAATACCATACACTTTTATGATCATCTTAAGATCTCATAGATTTATATAATTTTATAATCCTAAGGTGAATTCTTCTTAGCGTTATCCCGTTTCCCAATCCTAAAGGATTGGCGGGGTCCGCCACCTAAGCCCAAGGATTTGGCGAAGATACTGATTTTTACATGGAGCGACTGCCGTCAGATCTCCACAACCCAGAGGAATAACGAGATCGTTGTCAGGTAAGGTCACACGTCTTTCGAAATATTATTTCTTGGATGTGTGGGTTTCCTCGCGTAGTTTTTCCTTTATTGCTGAGCAAGTGATAATTATTACTATGTATATAAATGCGAAAACCCAAGTTTAGTGGTAGTACAACGAACGAACCGGGGATCTGTTGGTCGCTAGGCCGGTTCTTTATCCACTGGGCTATCAGTGCTCTTTATACTAAAGTGACAAACAATCTAAATAATATTTAATATACAATAAGAAGAACGACAAATCAGATTTGCAACGCGAAAGTGAAGGATGAGGTGTCAATGACGGCCGAGACTCGCCTGTCACGACGAAAACAATCGTGTATTATCAGAAGGTAGCGTCAGGAGCCCAAGGAACCGGCGAGCGTGCATGAAAAAGCTATGAATGTTAAAGAAGCGAATGAGGCGCGTAAGAACGGAGTATGTGGCCGTCTGTACCCTGCCTACTCTGCAGGGTACCTGGTGTGAAGATAGATAGAGATGATGGATAGGTGTCAAACAAGCATAACGTCTGATGGTAAAGCGGTTACCGAAGCGTAGGAACACTTGCTACCTGGAGGCGCCATCTGTGTGTTACCGATCCTGTAAAAACCTCAGACATTTTTAGTAGATTATGCTGTAGTCACGTACAAAAACTGTGCAAGGAGTTCAATTCACGATTTAATACTTCTCAATAAGTGTAAGCGGCTCAATGTCACCTTTAGAGACAAAGCCAACCTCATCTGCACGTGGTGCACCCTGCTTACTGTTATTCGCGCTATGCTAATATTTTTTACGATTTCAAGTGCCGCCTGAAACGAATCGTACGATAGATTTCAAATGGCATTCATGGATGAAGGCCCTTCCAAGGCAACCCTGTGTCGTTGGTATAACGAATTCAAGCGCGGTCGACTAACTTTGGGAGATGAAGAAAGATGTGGTCGCCCTTTGACGGTGTTACGGAAGAAAACGTGCCAGCAGTGAAAAATTTAATCCAAGACAATAGGCGAGTTACGTATCAGGAGATTCAACACATACTGCAGATTATATCGGAAGCCTTCAGGAGATTCTACACTTGCGTCTTCGCGTGTGAGGGATATTTTGACGCTCGGTGCCGCACAACCTCACCGTTGTTCCTCAGAAGCAGGCCCGGGTGGAATGGTGCCGTGATATGTTAAACAGATTTGAAGCAGGCTCGCCTCGGCGTGTTTACAACATCATTACAGGTGATGAGTCCTGAATTTATCGATACGATCCAGAAATGAAGCGCCAGTCGACAGTTTGGGTGTTTTAAGATGAATCAACGCCTACAATATGAAGCAATCTAGAAGCGGGGGGAAGATTTTGAACGCGGGCTTTTTTAATTTGACTGTCTACCTGGTGTCAATTCCTTTACAGAACCAAAGAAGCATCATCAACGCCGAATACTGTTGTATTGTTTTAGATCACTCAGCGGACACTCGCTATTTTGCACCGATCAACAGTCATTTTACCGGAACGTGGCTTTCTCAACCTCGACATTGGCAAAATCATCGTTAAATTAACAACGATGGAGCCACATTATTTAAAAAAATAGAATAGAATAGAATTTAATTTGTAAATCATGATTTCGAAGAGTTATTTCTACGTAAATTACAAGGATTATTATTACTTCTATAAACCCGGCTCAGGTAATTACCCATTTACGTGATTCCTACTCAACTAGTCAAACTTTCTTAACAGGCATGTCCAAATTTAATTCACCTTTTAGAAGCGTGTATATGTAACTAATTATAACCATTTAGAGACTGATTGATTAATGTTAGAAATACATAATTTATATATGGTAACATCAAATAATATATTAGCATTGTTATGTTTAATATTATAAGGTTGTCATAACTGCACCTGTTTGTTAAATGTGTCTTGTCTATGTTATTAGATCTTTCTATTCGTTCATTACACGCTGCTACTAAAACACGTTGTTTTAATAGGTTATGGGCCCAGAACGCTCAGTGAATTTTCATCAGTATTTTTAATCAGATTGTGAGTGAAACTAAATAAATAATAATAACAGAATTGCTAAAAATAGTGTTTTGTAAATTTAAAGAAAAATGACTTCCAACGGTTTCTTAACCAACGTTCCAAAGTTAAAAGGGCGCGAAAACTACCACGAGTGGGCGTTTGCAGCGGAGAATCTGCTAGTTCTGGAGGGCACCGCTAATTTTATCAAGCAGGAAGGTGTTCAACAAGCAGCCGCAGAGGATGCAAAAGCGAAAGCTAAGTTAATTTTAACAATCGACCCATCGCTGTATGTTCACGTCAAGAATGCATCAAGCACAAAGAGTTTATGGCAGAAACTAAAGACTATGTTCGATGATTCAGGTTTCTCTCGAAGAATAACCTTGTTGAGGAATTTAATATCGATTCGTCTCGATAATTGCGATACTATGACAAGTTATATTACGCAAATAATGGAAACAGCTCACAAATTATCGGGAACAGGTTTCTTAGTGAACGACCAGTGGATCGGGTGCCTAATGTTGGCAGGTTTACCGGATAAATACTTCCCAATGATAATGGCTATCGAACATTCTGGGATCGCCATTAGTGCAGACGTAGTGAAGACAAAGTTAATTGACCTTGCCGTTGATGAGGTCACAGAGGCAGGGAGCGCTTTTTTGAGCAGAGGGCGGCACCATCGCAAATATAATTGTAAAGTTGGCAGCAACGCTAAGTATGGCAGCTCAAATCATAATGGCGGCGGTTTGTCAGTATCGACATCGGCGAAGAAAACAAATATAAAATGTTATCGTTGTAAGCAGTTTGGCCATTATAAATCGCAGTGTAAACAAAATGATCAGCAGCCAGTGAATAGAACTAATGCTTTTTCTGCTGTTTTCTTGAGTGGAAAGTATAGTAAACAGGACTTTTATTTGGATAGCGGTGCAAGTGTTCACATGACGCCTGACGTAAACATGATACAAAATGCATCATATTCACCGAGTATCAAGGAGATTATGGCAGCAAATAAAAATGCCATGCCAGTATTGTGTACGGGTGATGTGCATATCATAACAGTCACTCCAAGTTGCAAGTATGAGATTACTTTGAAAGACGTTTTGTGTATCCCTAACCTCACAACTAACTTGATTTCTGTTAGTCAACTTATCAAGAATGGAAACAATGTGGAGTTTAAAGGGAAGTGTTGCTATATTTACAATAATAAAAACTGTTTGGTGGCAGTAGCGAACGAAGAAGATGGTGTTTATAAGCTGGCCATGGAACATAAACAATGTTTGTTCACATCTTCTACAGCAGTTAGCAGTGAAGTTTGGCACAGGAGATTGGGCCACTTGAATGTAAACGACCAGGATAAAATGGAAGGTGGAGCAGTCACGGGGATATCTTACACAGATAAGTCAGTGATCAATAAGAATACATGTACAGTATGTTGTGAGGGGAAGCAGTCGCGCTTGCCATTTAGTCACACTGGTACAAGGAGTAGCGAACCACTGGATGTAATCCATGCTGATGTCTGCGGGCCAATGGAAGCAACTTCGATCGGTGGATCCAGGTATTTCCTCATTTTTGTTGATGACTTTACCCGTATGGCCTTTGTTTATTTTCTTAAAAAGAAAAATGAAGTTTTTCAGTACTTCAAGGAGTTTAAAAGTATGGTAGAAAATAAACAAGACAGAAAGATCAAAATATTCAGGACAGATAATGGCTTAGAGTTTTGTAACTATGATGTTGAAAATTACTTAAAACAGTTTGGTATTATTCATCAGAAAACTAATGTTTATACACCAGAACAAAATGGCATGAGTGAAAGAATCAATAGAACAATTGTTGAAAGAGCTCGCTGTTTATTATTTGATGCAGGATTAGATAAGAGGTTTTGGGCAGAGGCAACAAATACTGCTGTCTATCTTAGGAACAGGTCTGTTGCATCAGGATTAAAAAATAAAACTCCGTATGAGCTCTGGACAAATATAAAACCAGATTTAAGTCATGTCCGAATTTTTGGCAGTCAGGTCATGGTGCATGTGCCAAAAGAGAAACGGCTTAAGTGGGACACTAAGTCGAAGAAACATATTTTAGTTGGATATTCTGAAAACGTGAAAGGTTACCGTGTGTATGATCCAATCAAGAATTGTATTACAACTAGCAGAGATGTAATTATCTATGAAAATATAGAAAGAAACTGCACAAATGAAGCAGCTGTGTCAGTTTCAGTTGGGGTTAATGAACCAGAAAAGTCAGATTGTCACGATGTGATAGAAATAAAAGATGAATCTACTTCAAGTCCCTCGCATGTAAGCACATCTAAGCCAGAGTGTCTTGGCACAGTGTCTGAATCTGGGGAAGATGAAGAAGATTATGAGGAGCTGGAGCGATTACCTTTAGTATCAAATATGAGAGCACAACGAATGAGGAAGCAGCCAGAGCGTTTTGGTTTTTCAAACCTATGTACAACGTCAAGTCCAGATGTCCTAAGTGATCCAGTTAGTGTCCAAGAAGTTCTGAATAGCCCAGATAGAGACAACTGGATAGAGGCAATGAAGGACGAGCTGCAGGCATTTGAAGAAAATGATGCCTGGGTTCCTGTGAGCGAGTTACCTCCTGATAAAACTTTAGTGCAGTGCAAGTGGGTATTTAAAAGAAAAATTAATAGTGATAACAGTGTACGTTACAGAGCACGTTTGGTGGCTAAAGGCTTTACGCAGAGGCCTGGTATTGATTATGACGAGACTTTTTCACCTGTTGTCCGACATTCTACATTGAAATTATTATTTGCACTGACTGTTCAATTAAATTTAAATGTTACTCATTTAGATGTAAAAACAGCTTTTTTAAATGGTTTACTTAAAGAGGATATTTACATGCTTCAACCTGATATTTATTGTGATTTAAAAAGGAATAAGGTAATTGTTAAATTGAATAAAGCCATTTATGGTTTGAAGCAATCTTCTAGATCTTGGTATGAAAGAATAGAGCAATGCTTATGCGAGCTATGTTTCAAAAAGTGTTGTATAGAGCCTTGCGTTTTTACAAAAATGAACAATGAGGTTAAAATAGTTATTGCTTTGTATGTTGATGACTTCTTTATTTTTTCAAGTAATCAAGAAGAGACTGAAAAGTTAATTTCAGTACTTAGTTCTAAATTTAAGATAAAAAATTTGGGTCAGGTTCAACAATGTTTAGGAATGAGAGTTAAAATTGATAAAGAGTCTAATATTATTACTTTGGACCAGGAGCAGTATATAGATCAGTTACTGGAAAAATTTAATATGTTAGAATGTAAAGTTGCTAGTACTCCAATGGAAAGTAAATTAAATGTTACTAGGTCTCAATCCTGTGATCAAAGAATTCCATATCAACAATTGATAGGAAGTTTAATGTATTTATCTGTTCTTACAAGACCTGATATATCTTATAGTGTTAGTTTTCTAAGTCAATTCAATAAATGTTACACAAAAGTTCATTGGTATTATGCAAAAAGAATACTTAGATATCTTGAGAAAACTAAGAAGTTTTGCTTAAAGTATGTAAAGGAAACAGCTGAACTTGTTGGATATGTTGATGCCGATTGGGCGAGTAATACGGTAGATCGTAAATCATATACAGGCTATTGTTTTGTAATGTCAGGCTCAGCTATTTCCTGGGAAAGTAGAAAACAGAGGACTGTAGCATTGTCAAGTATGGAATCTGAATATATGGCTATAGCCGAGGCATGCAAGGAGGCTATATATTTGAGGTCTTTGTTATGTGAACTTACTGGTAGTCTGTGTACTGTGTTGTTATATAATGATAGTCAGAGTGCACAAAAGTTGGTGGCAAATTATGTGTGCAGTAGAAAGAGTAAACACATAGATATTAGACATCATTTTGTTAAAGATGCAATTATTAATAATATTATTAATTTGGAATATTTGCCAACAGCTGATATGCCTGCTGATATTCTGACTAAGGCTTTGAGTCCCATCAGGCACAATAAATGTATTAAGGGTCTGGGGGTTAGTCAGATGGATATAGATAGTTAGTTTAAATGAAAGATTGTTATATTTGTGAAAGATTTGGTTTATTTGATGTAGTTGGGGTGTTAGAAATACATAATTTATATATGGTAACATCAAATAATATATTAGCATTGTTTAATATTATAAGGTTGTCATAACTGCACCTGTTTGTTAAATGTGTCTTGTCTATGTTATTAGATCTTTCTATTCGTTCATTACACGCTGCTACTAAAACACGTTGTTTTAATAATTAATTTTCGCGCGTATTATAATATCATTCGAGTATTCACATTTATCATAGTATTTCCATAAGACTTAACCTTTAACCCCTTATAACCTTAGTTTATAAACAATGTTCTTCCGGTGTGCAAGTAAGTGGTTTTGCTAGAAAAAACGCTAAACAGAAGACAGATGCTAACAAGTTGGCACAAATCCTACCACTTAACATGTTGTATTTATGTATTGTACATTATTTCAATTCAGAATTAAAGTTAACTTCCCGTTACTTTCTATGTGGAGAGTTTAATAGTACCTAACTCTTCAACTTACCTAAGGCACTTATTTATCTAGTCACGCACTAGTGAATACAACGAAATCTCTAAGAACCCAATAAAGGTGAAAACCCTTCGAATTATCATTGTCGAATCAAGTTTCAATTAATTACTCAATTTGAACTAATAACCCTACAATATCTCTCCAAAATACAAGGTTATTTTTATTTGTGACGGCAACAATATTATTCCATTGTGGCCCGTTACAATCGCTAAGCTAAGTATTCCCTTCAATTTCTTTTCAGTGCAAATAAAAATAACTCCACTGTGTTCCACTACGCTCCTCAAAAAAACTCGAAGGTTGAACTTGCCTTTATCCCTCTTAACTGAAACTCTATCCTTCTCACTTTGACTACCAACCTACTACATATCCAAAGACTTGATTCCTAATTCAGAGTATAGCCTACTTCCTAATGTCCAACTTAGATTTTAAAATTCAAAAATCTCTTAAACGGTTTTATGTTCTACCCTTTATACCTTCGTAGTCGGTGGAACATTCTCTCGTCTTTGCGCTAAAACTTAATTTAAAATTTTAGTTTGTAATCTTAGCTTTTACGTACAACTACTCGCTATCCATACTATCACCATGACAATTGCTGAATACTCGGATGATGGTGTGTAAAAAAAAGAAAAGGAGGATACAGAGAGGCCGCCAACACTCCCTCCATCTGACAATTCCCAATTCATCTCCTTAACCTTATTAAATGTATGTGTGTATAAAATTTTTTTGTACAATTTATTTAACAGAGTAGTGAGCGATGCGTCTACAATCCTATTTGTTAATTTATACATAAGTCGACCACTTGTATCCATATGAATACAAAGCTATTTTTATTTGTGACAGCAACAATTACAATCGACCCCAAACTGTATAAGACTATGTTTATTGGCCAATTATATTTTTAATGACGTGTAATTTGTGATATTGGATAGGTATATAGTCGTTATAAGTAAATTAATTAATTACATTTCTATAATTAGTCTGCTGCCGATCATTCCACTATGAAGGCTTTCACTCTGATATTGTTCTGCGTGGTGGCTGCTGCCCAGGTAAGTGGCTCGTCTACATTGGTTAAGTCGCAGATTGGATTCTCTGGTCGGCAACGTGCGAATGCTCTAGTAAATAAATTATAGAGCGGTGACTGAACGTATGATCAGGGATGCCTACTAAGTGTAATAAAAATTTGTGTATTTTTAAATGAGGGGTGACAATGGGTGGATGATGCTTTCATAATTCGCATGAGAAAATATTTTAACATGAACCGGTTAACTATGAATATTTCCAAATAGAAGGAATATTATTCTCACGTCGCCGCCCCACTCTGCAGTTTGGTTTTGTAAATTTTATTCTATTTATAATTTTTTATTATAGTAAGATAGGTAGGGCGCATCAAAGCAGCCCGTCTGGGGAAGTACCTCCACTTCACAGAAAACCGTAGCCAAATAATAACTTCCCAGAGGGTTTTGTGTTTCTGCGTGCGAGTGGGGCCATCAGTAAGCTCCTAAGGAGTAGTTGTGTAAGCAGCAGAGGAGGCATCGCGCGAGTGATACTTAATATATTACAAGTGACTTGAATTGAATGCCTCCCGACGTTGTATTATTCGGAAAGGAAAATATTTGCTCGGGATATATGTTATTACTGTGCAAAGTTTCATCAAAATCCGTTCAGCAATTTTCGCGCGATTCATGCGAAATGGACGGGCAGACAAAAAAATAATTTCTCGATAGTAGATACTAGGCATGCTCCGTTGGTTCGGACATGTAGAAACAATGCAGGATGAAAGAATTACGAAACAGATACACAACGCGAAAGTAGAAGAATGTAGGAGCCGAGGAAGGCCAAGACTTACCTACCATGACCAAACTGATCGTGTTTTATCACAAGGTGATGTCAGGAGCCTTGGAAACCGGCGAGCGTGCATGAGAACAGCAATTAATGTCAAAGAAGCGAGTGAGGTGTGTAAGGATCGAGTCAGGTGGCGCTCGATCTTCTCTGCCTACCCCGTAAGGGATTTGGCGTGAAGTTATACATACATGCTTTATACATACAGATAGGAGAGATATTCCATAACAAATCTCGAACTTGCTACGATTTTATTATTTGTATATATAAAGATATATATAGTTTAATAATGTTACCTATATGTATTAAGAGAGGTAGGGCGCATCAAAGCAGCCCGTCTGGGGAAGTACCTCCACCTCACAGAAAACCGCAGCCAAATAACAACTCCCTAGAGGGTTGTTGTGTTCCTGCGTGTGAGTGAGGTCATCAGTAAGCTCCCAAGGAGTTGCTGTGTAAGCAGCAGAGGAGGCATCGCGCGAGTCTATATCTATAACTTCACGCCAAATCCCTTGCGGGGTAGGCAGAGAGAACCGAGCGCCACGTGACTCGATCCTTATATATCTCACTCGCTTCTTTAACATTCATTGCTCTTCTCATGCACGCTCCCCGGTTTCTAGGGCTCCTGACATCACCTTCTGATAGAATACGACCAATTTGGTCATGGTAGGTAAGTCTTGGCCTTCCCCGGCTCCTACATCCTTCCACTTTTGCATTGTATATCTGCTTCGTCATTCTTTCATCTTGCATTGTTTCTACATGTTCGAACCATCGGAGCATGCCTCTTCTTATTTTAACACCGACGCTCTCTTTCAGACCAACTCTGTTTCTAACATCATTATTGCGAATACGGTCTACAAGCCTTACGCCACAAATTTTGCGCAGCGCTCGCATTTCGACCGCGTTTATTCTACTTTCATGCTCTTTCTGCCATACCCTGCTCTCGCTTCCATAAGTTAGCGTTGGGACCAACACTGCATTGTGTATAGCGAGTTGTGCCTTCTGGCTCAGGATTTTACTGCCAAGAAGTTTTCCCAACGCTCCATTCACACTATTCCCAGCACTCACTCGTCTTTCCACATCTGCGGTGTACCTTCTATCCCTGCTGAAAGCGCATCCAAGATATACAAACTCATCCACTTGTTCCAACACTTCAACATCAATCGTAATCCTTACATTAGTTCTGGATTCTTCTCTTTCAAATACCATTATCTTTGTTTTCTTCGCATTCAGTAGTAAGCCTTTCTCCATACATTTGTCTTTCATCGTTGTGACCAGTGTTTGCAGTTCAGATGGTGTATCTGCTAATAGCACGTCATCGTCTGCATACAGCAGACAGTTCACCACTAGGCAGTGGCGTGCACTCCATATAGGCAAAAAGACATTGCCTACCCTATCAATTTGATAAATACCATCCGATGTTTCTTAATTCTTAAACATAGTTTTTAACTAATATTTCGTATCAAAAACAAAAAATTAAAAACTGCTCCATCTATCGGTATCGGTGCAAGTTATTAAAGTAGATTCATTCATTAGTAGGTACCTGCTAAATCGATGTGCTACACTAGCAGCGCTATGAGATCTTAACGGCAGAGACACGAACTATTTCTGTCTAAATTTACGTATGTGTGCCACGGTACCACCGCGTCAAACATACGGATAGCGTAGTGTGCATTCCTATAATTACATTGCCCACAATAACACAAATAACGCACACAATCGCATAGGATAGACATTGTCTTTTCACCCGATCCATGACGTAAATTACCGAAGTGTCGCATCGCGTACATTGCTACGTAACTGCGCCGTCATTGTTTGTTTAGAAATGGTTTGGATAAGTTGATAAAAATGTATAATATTCACTGCGTAAGTTGTTCAGATGGTGTGTGTGTAAGGAAAATAAAAAATGATACGTTTTCAAAACTATCTTTCGGTGAAAAAAAAAACAAGTGATTGAGAAAGGCCGCTGTACACAGAATTTGAAATGCAACATGCTGTATTTTTTGGTAAGTTAATAGCTTTAAAAAAATTCTGCCTACCCTGTCAAAAATCTCTGTGCACGCCACTGCCACTAGGTCATCCATGCGCAATTCGTGCGCAATGCAACATTCGTTGACCTTATTCTCTGCAGACAACTATCAAGATACAGGATAAACAGCCTAGCAGATAGCATGCAACCCTGTTTGACACCAATTCTGACATCAAACCAGGGTGACATGCCACCATCTATCCGCACACATGCTGAGCAATCCTTGTAAGTGGACTGCACAGCACGGAGCAGTGAACCGTCAATCCCATATCTCGGCAATATGTCCCACAGTTCCTTTCGCACAACCCTATCAAAGGCTTTCTCAAGATCGACAAAACCGCAGAAAACCTTCTGGTCTATGGCCAGATGCTTCTCTACGATATTGCGGAGCGAGAAAACTTGATCCGTACATCCCCTTCCATTTCGGAAACCTCCTTGTGCGTCCCACAGCATTTCATCGGATTTCACCCTCATTTTCCTTTCAATCACCTTTCCATATACTTTTGCTGCTAAGCTGATCAAACTGATGGCCCTATAGCTGGCGCAGTCCATGCGTGACCCCTTGCCTCTATACAAGGGCACGATGACTGCGCGTCTCCAGTCCATTGGGACCCTTCCAGTTCTCCAGCATTGGTTGCATAAGTACCAGAAGGCGTCCCGGACGTAAGTGCCTCCTAATTTGATCATCTCAGCTGTGATCAGATCAATTCCCGCTGATTTTCCATTTTTCAAGCTTCGTATCGACCTTTCGATCTCATCCATAGTTATGCCTTCGTCGGACGCCGTCAACGTGGAGTAAGCATCCGACTCACTCTCATTGTCAGCGTCCGAGGCATACTCATACATTTCTTCAAAATATTCACTCCACCGTTCTAACACTTCCTGAGTGTTCGCAAGAATGACACCAGCTTTAGACTTTATCTTATCCATTCTGGATGCCGACGAACCACTCCGAGACTTCTTTACCTCTCTCCAAAAGAGTTTGGTATTTGCCTCGAAGTTTTTCGTCAGCCTCTCTTCCTCATTCATAATTTGTCTTTCACGCTTCTCTTTCACTAAAGCCTTGGTTTCATTCTTGCATAGACGGTACATTTCTTTCTTCTTTTCTCTCCTATTTTCATTTAAGGGCAAAGATGATACGTAATCCAGCCACGCTTTCCTCTTTCTTGCTACGGAGGATTCAACCTCCGCATCCCACCAGGCATCTCCTTTCGCTGTTTTACGTCTCTTTGCGCATCCACAAGCTTCTTTTGCACTATCCACCATACTTTCTTTCAAAACTTTCCAACAATCATCCACATCTGAGTCGGAGAGGCTTGCATTTGCAAGTCTCTCACTTACTAGATGCACATACATTCTCCTTACACTTTCATCTTGCAATTTTTCGCTCATTATCCCTTCATGATCTTCGAAAGGGATACGCACTCGCCAGTGCCTCCACTTCCTAAAAAGGCCCACAAACCGGCTTACCACCAGGTAGTGGTCCGTCTCAAGAGTGGGGCCTCTAAAGGTTCTTGTAGCCATTATAACATTTCGGAGACGTCTATCTATAAAATCAAATCAATCACACTTTTTTGGTCATTCCTTCTCCATGTATACGTGTGAATATCCTTATGGTGAAATAAAGTATTCGACACGAGGAGGTTTCGTACCATACATAAATCTAGTATTGACTTACCTGCTTCGTTCACTCTCTTATCTCCATACGGACCAAGAACAGCTTCATAGCTGTATCGCTTGGTCCCAACCCATCCATTCAAATCTCCACACATAATCACTCTTTCATTCCCTTCAGCTAAGTCCAGAACATCCCTCACAGACTCCCAATACTTCTCCAGTTCTTGAGCACACGCTGAACTTACGGGAGCGTATGCTGCAACCAGAAATACTCGCGTGATGCCCAGTTTAATACGAACCCAGAGAAGTATCGCGCGAGTGATCTTAATATATTGCAAGCGTTAATAGGGTACGATACCCGCTTTACATCAGGTGGGTCTTATGCTTGTATACCTCCCGACGTAGTATAAAAAAAAGTATAAATAAATTATGCTACGTCGGATGACAATATCGCTTGCATGTTACTGTCGCCACTAACTATCAGACCTCCTTTTTCCTGGTGGAGGACCGGGAGATTCCTCTCGCTCGCATGAACAGCAACTCTTCAAGGATTATCTATGATATGACTGCTATTAATGTTCTACATCCTCGTGGGCGGCTTCTTGAAAACATCGCCTATCGCCTTTACCAGCAGAGCTCGTTTACTTTAAGAGAGTCTTTAGCTCTAAAGATGATGGTGAGTCACTTACCCCTTTCTAGAAATGGGACAAGCACCCACCCTTTTCCCACGTGTTTACCGCCGTCTCTTGTGCAGCGAAAATATAATTAAAATGAAACTTCTTGCATACTAAAACGCCTGTGTACCGCCGCCGTAATCAACGCATCTGTACTTCCATGCTCAACGTCACTGTAGCTCTGTGCCCGACGCCTCTGTATCTCTGTACCTATGTTCCCAACGACACTGTATCTCTTTAAATGATTGAACGAATGAAATATGTGAGGACACGGCGTTGAGTACACGCTTCTTCCGATCGTCGTTTCGTTGTTTGCCCCTATTTTATAGGCAACAGCAGATTTCCATGATTGCTTTATTTTTTTATACAACGTTGGGAGGTATACAAGCATGCCCACCCGATGTAAAGCGGTTACTGTATCCTATAAACGCTTGCAATACATCTCTTAATAGTTTCCGTAGCGTTTTTTGCCATTATTCGTAAGTAAGTGGCCTGCCTCATGTTTACAATAAAAGCGAATCTGGATTTATAGTCCACGAGCCTCTGGCGATAGGGAGGTAGGTCACAGTGAGAGTTAACTAGGGGGAAGTACCTCCACTTTGTGGAGAGTTGGGGTGGTCTGCGAACAAATTAAATCAGACATTAGCAGTAGAGGTGGCAAGGAGCAACCGGTATTCCTGACTTTTTGAGCAACAAATTCCTTGTTTTTTTTAAGATTCAATTAGTAGATCAAATGGCAGAATTAGATTTATTGAGGTAAATGGAGTCTATTAAATATATAAACCATCTATATAAACAGATTACATATTGAGACACCTCACCAGCACACAGGCCACCCTTCAAGATTGAACGTGGCTGAATTATTTTGATACCTATCTAAGATTTCGAAGAGAGCGTTCATAGGCTACGGTAACCGCTTTACATCAGGTGGGCAGTATGATTGTACGCCTTCCGACGTTGTATAAAAAAAAACTCGAAACGCGATTGTGAACCTTATTACGTACGACATATGAACGGTGTAAAGATCAAATTCTAAAGTGCTTTAACTTTGTCTATTTATATTTAGTTTTACTACTCGTAATTAGACAATTCACTTGTTTCCAGGGCCGCAGCACTGCAATCGAGAGTAAGTATACAATTTGATGTACCTATGTGAATGTTTTACACTTGGATGGTAGACGTCTTGAGTAGACGTAAACGACAAAACGCCTTTATAATATGAGTTATTTTTATGGAACTAACTTCGAAGATTTGGAGCAAATGTATCTGCTCAAAATATATGAATGGTTACATAGATTTTGAGGTGTGTCATAGATTTGAAGCTGACTTTACCTGTGCGTGGTGTGCCCTGCCCATTAACAAATGAGATGAGGCGAAAGAGGTGTAACTGCCGGCTATAGATAATGTTTCTGATATCTATTTTGTGGTTGGTGGTGGTTGAGTACACGAGTCGGGCGGCAGATGAAGCGCAGGAGCGGTACCCTACTGCAGAGATGGTATGTTTGGGGGACTTTAACTCTCACCACGACTCCTGGTTGGGATCCTCCACAACTAACCATGCAGGAAGAACCGCCCGCGCGTTCGCTCTTTCGCACAGCCTGACGCAACTGGTGCACCAACCCACCAGAATACCAGATGTGGCTGGTTAGGAGCCCTCTCTGCTAGATCTACTGCTGACTACCCACCCTGCTGGCTACCGGGTTGAGGTCGGGGCGCCCCTGGGCACATCTGACCACTGCCTAGTATCCAGCACAGTGCCAAGCGCGATTCCGCCACAACCCACAGAGGTTAGGCGTCGTGTCTGGCACTACTCGTCAGCAGATTGGGACGGTATGCGCGACTACTTTGCTTCCGTCCCATGAGGGCAGCGCTGTTTCAGTGAGAAGAATCTAACGGCGAGAGATCGGCGTTGGCATGGAATACTACATTCCCCACTCCGATGTCGTCATCAAAAGCCGGAGACGCCCTTGGTTTAATCGCGAATGCGCTGAAGCTGTTAGTAACAAACAGGTGGCGTATCGCGCTTGGATCAGGGGTCGCGCCCTTAAAGATCCGAATACTAACTCACTGAAATCAGCCTACAACACTGCCACAAAGCTCTGTAAGAGAGCATACATAAGAGCCGACGCCCAGCGCGTTACACGAGTCGGCACGGAACTAGTGGCGCACCCTACTGGGTCGCGTAACTAATGGCGACTTGCCAAAGCCGTGCAGGCCAACTTCTGCCAGCCCTCGTTGCCGATCTTATGGCCAGCCTCTTTGCGGCTAACTCCCGGATCGATGACTGTAGCACGCAACCACCAACAATACCCTCCAGTGGATCCAGTGTTGACCCGCCTCTTCCGCCTCTCGTACTCGACCGGTTGTGTTCCGGATGCTTGGAGAGAGGCCAATGTGCAGCCGGTCCCCAAAAAGGGAGACCGTTCTGATCCATCAAATTACCGCCCCATTGCCGTAACTTCAGTGTTGTGCAAAGTCATGGAACGGATCCTTAACAATCAATTGATCCGTTACCTAGAAGATCACTCCATAATCAATGATCGTCAGTATGGTTTTAGACCGAAACGATCAACAGGTGATCTTCTAGTGTATGTGACGCACGTCTGGGGGTAGGCAATCGATAAATATGGCGAATACATGGCAGTCAGCCTAGATATTTTTTATAAGTTTGATCGGGTCTGGCACAAAGCACTTCTCTCCAAACTTCCGGCATACGGTCTGCCCCTCCAGCTTTGTAATTGGATTGCTGGCTTCCTGCATGAGCGTAGAATCCGCGTCCTTGCCGATGGATGCGCTTCACAGTTCATGTCAGTGAATGCCGGTGTCCCACAGGGCTCTGTTCTATCGCCCACCCTCTTTCTTCTGCATATCAATGACATGCTGTCACTTGGTAATATTCATTGCTATGCAGATGACAGTACGGTCCATGAGCGATATTTCGGTCGGCCTGGTGCTGGTCGGACAGAAATCGGTGAGAGGCGTGAGAGTCTTGTCGTTGAACCGAATCGGGTTTTAGATCTCATTAGTAAATGGGGTTCCAATAACCTGGTTGAGTTTAATGCTGAGAAAACTCAGGTTTGCGCGTTTACAACAAAAATGTCTCCTTTCCTTCCCACTCCCAGTCTTCAGGGCGCTTCCCTCAGTATGCGAGATAGCCTGAATATGCTAGGTATGAGTATTCATTGCGACCTTAACCAGCGTTATTACATCGAGAGCCTCATCTCAACAGCTTCAAGAAAACTCGGAGTCCTGAACAGGGTGCGCCGATTCTTCGCACCGGACCAGCTTTGTCTGCTTTATAAAACACAAGATCGGGCCTGCGTGGAGTATTGCTCGCATCTCTGGGACGGCTCCGCACCGTATCTTCTTGAGGCTCTTTTTTTGGTACGTTTGAGGAACTTTTTGGTACGCTAAGAGATATTCTCAACAGTGGAACGACGACAATATCCGCATAATTGATGACGAAGAGGTCACCAAAAACCTAGAACCTCTTCAACTCCGTAGGGACATAGGCTCTCTAAGCGTATTTTATCGCCTCTACCATGGCGAGTGCTCTTGAGAACTGTTTTCTCTTATCTCACCCTCACCCTTCCGTCATAGAACCACACGTGCGGGCTTGCGATGTCATCGTTCCACTGTTGAGAATATCTCTTCGCGTATCAAAAAGTTCGGCAACTCCTATCTTTGTTGTACCATTAAAAAGTGGAACGTCTTGCTTGCACATGTGTTCCCTCCTTCCTACAATATAGGATCCTTCAAATGAAGCGTGAAGAAACATCTTACGGGTCAGCATGGCAGCGTCAACTGACAGGTTACGGTGTAGTATTTTGTCAGTTGCCGTTGCGATTTGGGCTCCTCTTTCGCTTACCATCAGGCAAAGAGGAGCCACTATGCTGAACTAATATGTATTGGCGCCAAAATGAGAAAACTCAATGAACAATCATTTAAAAATGACAGATTCCAAATTCAAATGTAATATTTTGTTTATTTTTAATTGCAACAGTATTTATGGCCAGACTAATTATATATTTTTTTGCAATTCTCTGATTGGACTTTACCCGCATAGCTGCAGCTGCCAAAGCAGTCGTGGAGAGGCCATGGGTGGTGCACCTCCGCGTGGCCGTCGGCACCAGCGGACTCCTCAACTCCTGCACCGGCTCCTTGATCGACGAAAGATGGGTGCTGACTTCCGCAAGCTGCGTGCATAAGTAAGTAGCGAGATAACAGAAGTTTACCAGACCTTTTAGTGCAACCTCTGTTGTTGCGATGGAAATAAAGGAAAGCTTGTTTTACTTTTATGATTTAAAAGGAAAATAAGCTTCTTTACATTTGAGCGACTGATATGGTGGAAAGAGAATAATTTCACGCCTCTGAAATAATAAATAAAATTCGAATGAAATCATCCAGTCAAGAAAGAAATCAAATAAAAATGTAGCTAATAAGAAAACTAACTACTGATACACTCTTTGAGGTTCTTTTGTACTGCGTACTGGTTCTTTTCTTATGGATGCAGTTTTGATAAATAGGTGATTAGATTTTACAAATATACAAATTTCTGATATACTCGTATATAACGACGGCAGTGTTAATAATTTAAGAGATCTGAACATAGGCACGCAGCTGTCACTAGATTTAAGACCACACATAGATCTAACACTTTTTTCTGAGCTCTGGAAATTCTCTGAGCGTTCTCTTTCAGTTGAGCTGTCCCAAAAATATTTATTAGATAGATATTTAGAGATATTCTATCCAATATTGAGATTTCATTCCAAATATTGTGAGCAGTGTCAAATGTAGTTGGTCATTGCAGTGCACGTTTCATCTGGGTCCGCTTCAACGCCCCCAACGTGTTCCAACCCGAGCTCGTCCTGGAAGTGAGTGAGTGGACAGCCGCCGGCCGAACCTTCATCCAGAGGCAATCAGACTTCGAAAACTATGCGAACGACATCGCTGTCATAAAATTGGCCGAGCCCTTCATACCGAGATACACAGGTAATACTTTATACCACACAGGTTGCAAATAACTAATCGCCTAATGTAAAGTCCGGGTACCGCTGCCGTTTGACGATTGCTATTGAAGAAGTTGTAGATTTTTTTGTCCAGTGTCGGGTCGGGAGGTAAACAATCATGCGATTCACCTTACATGAATTGGTAACTGTCGCTTATGAACGCTTGCAGTACAAGGAGTATCGGTCGCATGTTGCCGCCCCAATACAGCAACTCCCCAAGAGCTTACTAACCATATTTACTCACAGCAACCCGCCAGGGAATCGTTATTAGACTGAGGTTTTCTGTGAGGCGCAGGTACTGGGAAGTACCTTCACTTCACAGAAAACCTCATACAAATAACAAGTTTCTGTTGTGTTTCTGCGAGTGAGTAGGCTTACCAGTAAGTTCCTAAGCAATTGCTGTGTTAGTTAGGACGTGGGATGGTAACTCGCGAGCGATCCTTCATATATTGCAAGCGGTTTAAGAGAGTTAGGGCGCATCAAACAGCCCGTCTGGGAAAGCACCTCCAGCTCACAAAAAACCGCAGCCAAATAACAACACCCTAGAGGGTTGTTGTGTTCCTGCGTGTAAGTAAGATCACCAGTAAACTTCTCCTTGCTGTGTTAGCAGCAGTGGTGGCATCACGCGAGTTCTACTTCACGTAATACAAGCGTTCATAGGTTACGGTAACCGCTTTACATCTGGTGGGCCGTATGCTTGTATGTCAGATAACGTTGTATATGAAAAAAAAGTTTATAGGTAAAGGTAGCCTCTTTACATCATGCCATCGTATGTTTGTATGGATCTCGACGTGGTACAAAAAAAAATCGGCCAAGTGCGAGTCGGACTCGCGCACCAAGGGTTCCGTACCATTATCTATAAAAACGGCAAAAAAATCACGTTTGTTGTATGGGAGCCCGCCTTAAAAATTTGTTTTATATTAGTTTAATTATTTATTTTTAAAGTGAATATATAACTAAATATTCTGTGAATATTTTAAGCGTCTAGCTGCTGCCGTTTTCAATATCGAGCAAAAACGAGCAAAACAATTACGTTTGTTGTATGGCAGCCCCCTTAAATATTTATTTTATTCTATTTTTTAGTATTTGTTGTTATAGCGGCAACATAAATACATCATCTGTGAAAATTTCAACTGTCTAACTATCACGGTTCATGAGATACAGCCTGGTGACAGACGGACGGACAGCGGAGTCTCAGTAATCGGGTCCCGTTTTACCCTTTGGATACGGAACCCTAAAAAACACGGTCCGTATGCATTCAGGTGCCGAGGAACGCGGCTTACGGCCGAGATGAGAACCTGCATTACTCTGGTGAGAGTGGTCGACATTTTTCCGATAGTTGACGCCGAATCGGAGAGTTCCGCCGCCGCTGAGCACAATTAAAACTCGGGCCGATTGCTCTGTTAATTAAACAGTTTTTCGAAATTCTCCGTCTCCATTTGGAAATTGGAATGACTCATTCCAAATTTTGTTTTAATTTTTAGGGTTCGGTATCTCGGAAGGAAAAACGGAACCCTTATATGATCACTTTGTTGTGTCAAGAACCTTTTTCTCAGGAACGGGTGGAGCTATCAAGCTGAAATTAATATCAAATACTCAGGCGTGAAATCCCTTCGAGCAGTGGAAAAATTAATTATTGTGTTGACTTAGAAGTTTAATTTTTTCATCCAAAAGATACGGCTGTTTATGCTTCGTTTATGCGCGTATTTTGACACTCGCAAGGGAATCAAAAACTATAGGGTATAGTACTTCTCGTTGACCTAGAATCATCAAATTTGGTAAGAAGCAATGTCATGTAGCACAAGTAAAGGAAAAAATCCTAAAACCATAAATTTGTAATTTTTTACATAAAAACACTTATTTTTCGAAAATATTTTTTTACGGAACCCTCGGTGCACGAGTCGGAGTCGCACTTGACGGCTTTTTATACAACGTTGGCACGCAGATCCGTTAGTGTTGCTCCCGTGTTGCCAGTCATGTTGTACCACAACAACTCTTTAGAAGCTTACTTGCAATCCTTGTAGGCTTACATGGAATCGTTATTTGACTGCGGTTTTCTGTGAGGCGCAGGTACTGGGTAATACCGTCACTTCACAGAAAACCTCATCCAAATAACAACTTCCTGTTGTGTTCCTGCGTGTGAGTGAGGTCTCCAGTAAGCTACTAAGGAGTTGCTGTGTTAGCAGCAGAGGTGGCATCGCGCGATTGATACTTAATGTAATACAAGTGTTTGTAGGTTACGGTAACCGCTTTACATCAGGTTCGCCGTATACTTGTATACCTCCCGACGTTGTATAAATATATATTTATCATCTTTGAGGCAAGTCAAACCTTACCTGCAAGTGACCCTCGCTGATAATTCACAAACTAGGATAATTAACAAAAGAGAGGTAGGGCCATTCATAGCAACCCAATTGGGGAAGTACCTCCAACTCCCACAAGATCGCAGCCAACTGCTGATGGAGATTAATTGTGCTGAGTAGTTACAGTTTTCATGACTTGTTGTTATATATCTTATATTATGCATTTTTAAGATATTCAATTTGTTTTCTAGTACTATTTAGTTGTACTTTACAAAGAAAGGGGAATATTAACCCGTATGACATAAGACTTGGGTTTTTTTTTGTGTTAACCAGAAAGGCCTATCATCGCCATCATACCCGAGGTCAGCTCGCTGCCGTCCGCTGGCGCTGTCTGCGGCTACGGCGAGGAAGACGATACTGGTTAGTGCCTGATCCTGCGTTAATTAACGACAGTTCTATTATCATATTCAAGGCGAAGCGTAACTGCACCTAGAAACCACCAAAAAATGCTGATTATCGGTACAACGACACAAAAAAATGAAACCTAGTTTCACGTTTTATTTGTGTTTTTGTGTCGTGTGTTATCTGAACGTTAGGAGCCTCGAAAACTGGCGAGCGTACATGAAAAGAGCTGTGAATGTTAAAGCGTCTTTGATGCTCGGCGCTCTCTGCTTACATCACAAGCGATTCGGCGTGAGGATACAAGTACACACACGCAAGTTTCTCTCTACCTACCTCGCAAGGGTCCTGGCGCGAAGACATAGACAGATAGGAAATTGGTCACGTAACGTAGCTCTTGGAGACACAAGGGGTCAAGGTGTCCCTTATCGTGACGCACAGCAATCCACGTGACATTGCAACGTATAAGTTTGAAGCATGTAGGTAGGATCCAGTAGTATAGTAGGTCAGTCTCGTGCTAGATTTAACGGGATCGCACATTGTCATTTACTTTTACAGATCTAGTCCGGCTATAAGTTCTGTTACAAATTAATATGCATTTATTATTTTATGAATGATCTTAATAAAACTTATATGAACATATTTATGGAAGTCTCAGCAAAAAAAAATGTTTTTCTTCGAAATGGCCAATTTTGGCTTCGATACAGGCCTTTAATCTGTCTGGCCACTGATCTATGGATTTATGCACTGTTTCCATGGGACATTTAGCCACTGCTGGCTACAGAGATTTCTTAAGAGATACAATGTCGGCGTGTCGTTTCGAGCAGGCCATGTCCTCTAAAACTCACCATAATTTGTAGTCTTAAGGGGTTCAGATCTGGGCTTAGACGAGGGCCAGTTTTCAGCTCTTATAGAGTCCGGAACGTTGGTTTCGAGCCAGGCTTGGGTATTTCGTGCGTTGTGACCAGGTGTAGAGTCCTGCTACGTACGGTACATTTTTAAAAAGTGTATTGTTGAGAGGTTTCACAACATGATCCCAGACAGTCTCTTGATACACTTTGGCTGAAATCTTCACTCCTTTGTCACAAAAATGAAGCTTTGTGACTCCGTGATAAAACGCCCCCCACCAAACCATTGCAGACGCAGGAGATGGTATCACGTTGTACCTTTCCGACCACTTGGGCGGCTTCTTTGGAACTGTGTGCATACACTTTGTCTTTTTGCTTGTTGTAGTGTTCTTCGATTGTCAAAATTTTGTCATCAGTAAATAGGATATTTCTGTGCCTTTCACCTGCATATCGGGACAGAAGGCGTTTTGACTGATCCACTCTCTTCAACTGTAGCGATTGATTTAGGGCATGTCCTGTATATCGACAATAAGCGCCGAGCTTCAGGTCTTGTTTTATTATTACACGACAGAGTCCTCGCGGGAATCTTGATTTCTTGTGATAAGACTTTTTGTTTCCTAATGTGATTTCGGCGAATTCTGGCTTTAACAGCCCTTGTAGTTCTAACAGCACGAGGTCGCCTCGATCTTTTATGGTCCTCAACAGAGGAAGTGTATATTTGCCGATAGTATGATGTACGAACATACCCCATACAAACACTTTGTGCAAAGCAATCACTGCCATCCTATTTTCTTTAACACCACATTCCATATTGTAATTTGATAATAAACACGAAAAAACAGTATTTATGGCCAGACTAGTTACATTTCAACAACACGCTGGGTAGGCAGAGGGAACCTAGCGCCACGTGAACATGTATGTAGTACATCACACATCTCTTTATTTATATGTTCTATGCGTAAAATAGAAAATAGTGATAAAAGAACAGTGATAGCCTATCCTACCTAGTGGATAATATTAACCTATTAATCGACTTGCGAACCAAGCCCATACCAGGATTCGAAAATCCTGGTATGGGGTTGTACTACTAAATTGGTATCGGATTTATATACATATTTCTAATTGTCATTCGCTCGGCGGTGATCTGATGCTCAACGTTTAGCGTGCGACTCACGTTCATCATGAGCGCACGTGCCTCTATTTGTTTCAGATTCGCAACATATCGGTAGGCTATATGGTTTAATTGTTATTATGTTTCAGGTGCCCCCGGCGAGAACCTGGAATGTTACGACGTTGATGTCATTGCAGTTTCTGATGGAGGCACCCTCATCGGACATAGCGATGTGGGAGAAGCTACTGAGGTAAATTCAATTTTTTTTTATAAGTTTAACGCCTTTGGACAGTAGCTTCTAAAAAATTGACGTATTATGTAGAAAGAAAAACAACATTTTAATGGAAGTTGTACGGGCCCCTTCGATACGACCCGTACACTTTCGTAAATGAATATAGAAATAATAGAAATGTAGGTACTGGCGGGCTTCGTTCTTCGACCTCCGGTTGTAAGTCGCAGGTCTGTGGGTTGGTGCAGAATGAAACGCCTGATGCTGTCTTCAGAAGTATGGAGCCGTAGGTACTTGCTGCTAGGTCTGGACTGGCTGGCTATTTCACTGTAGTGTGAGCGCTGAGTGTAGCGGACGACTGGTACCGATCACCGTTTTTTTTTTTTTTTTTTTTTTTTTTTTTTTTTTTTTTTTTTTTTTTGACCTGACTATGTAGTTAGCCCCGGTTGGGCTGTCACTACGTCACCGGACTAAGAGGGCGGGCGTGAGGCGCCACAGCCTGAAAAACAAAGTTAAGCGACAGCCTAAGGGCCCCCGAGAGGGGTCGGACCTCGGCTCAGGACGTCGCTGGAGAAACAAATCGAACACGCGGGTTCGTGCCTTAAGGGCCTGTCGGAGAGAGAGGCGCCCAGGTACCGTGGGCTACCGGTACCTGGTGTATCGCGCAGAAGTCCTTACTCTTCGCGCCCGGAGCCGCCGAGCGCGGTGTGTGTCTGGAGTGTTGGGGTTGGAGGGGGAGAGGTAGGGGGCGTTCGCAACAGTAATGCGATCATCGGGATCAAAGAGTGAATTCCGCGGTCTGCGCCGGAACCCCCGGGCGTCGATCCGCGGGGTGTAATTGACAGCCCGGGCTATCAATGGGTTGGGATGTTGAGAGGCAGTTTCGAAGTAGCGTCTAGACGCTTTCTTCATGAAACTAATGATGGAAGGGAGTTCAAGGTCGAGATGGAGATCTGCGACCCTGAGATAGTGAGGGGCAGCGGTTGCATTGCGGGCAAACCGGTTTTGGATAATCTGGAGCTTAGCCAGATGGGAGCGCGCAGCGTGTGCGAACACTACGCTGGCGTATGTGAGAACGGGGCGGATGCAGGCTTTGTAGAGTGTACACTTATTTCTAAGTGACATTCTACGATTCCTGAATATCGGACCGAGCCGGCCTAGATAGAACGCGGCTTTGTTCCTAACAGCGGTGATGTGAGGTCCAAACGTCATTCTGGAGTCTAGGATGACACCTAGGTATTTGGCCTTCTCGACCCATGGGATGGGTCGGCCGAACAATGAGATGGGGCTCACGGTCCTATGTTGGGAATCTGGTCTCGTAAGACCTCGTGGATCCCGAGAAAAGAACACTGTCTAAAATGTTTGTAAGTTGTACTATTATTTCATACATTTGACCCCTTTTCATATAAAACCATAAAAACTTTTGCTAAAGTTATTGTCAAAACCTATGGGTCAGTGAAGTTTTACATAAAAATGTTTTCATTATAAACTTAAAATTACGTTAATAGGTACATCTATGCACTATTGAGCTGTTGCAGCCACTAATCAGACGTTTATAACTTTATTATATAGTCTGGCTTGCAACAGCTCGTACCTATATACTAAAAACATGTAAAACTTATCTCTAACAAAGTATGTATGTAAACTGTGTAAACCTATTCTAATCCTTACATAAACAACTAATACAAACTATACATAAACAACTATAACTATATAAAATGTGCATCACTTATACTACGCGCGACGGTTATCTATTTATTTACATAGTTGTCGCGAACAGAAGTTCATAAGTGCCTCTGCTTTAGAAATCTTGGTGACACGAAGCGATAAACTCTTACAAGGCATATTTCAGTGCTTTATAAGTATTTGATATAAGTATTTTTTCACTTACGAGTATATTCCGTTGTCCAAGTTCCGAAAAAAATAAGGATTAGGTAACCAGGCACACCAATAAGGGAATTAATCAAATGTTGTGTCGACGAATTTATACGGTATTTTACTTTTTTTGCAATTTGACGTAATCTAATCTGCGTCGTTTTCTTTTTTACTTAAATACTGAGCACTTACCGTAGCCTATAGACTTGCAAAAGCAAAGGTACCACTCTTGCGTCGCCGACCCTAAAAGTTATCTTGATGTGATTGGAGAGGAATCTGCTTCAATTGGCGTTCAATTAATAGTTTTTTTTTTTTTTGGTTCTTTTTATCCCCGAGGGGAAAGGCAAAGGGATCTAGCCCATACAGCCAAGTCATCAGTTTAGAACCATTTGAAAATCTTAATTCTATGTTCCAGCTTCAGGAACTCGGCTGAAAAAATACTTGGGAAGGATACCTCGACCCAATTAACCCAGTTTAAATACTACTCATAAAACGATAGTGATTTTACAAGGTTTTCTTGATGAACTTATTCACGTCTTCCAAAAAGTGCATAAACGTGTTATATTTGAGTTTTTTCATTACTGTATAAATTCACTAGCACTTATGTTACAAAATACTATCGAAATTGTCACACAAAACTAATTTTATACTGAATTGTAAAAATTTCAAATAAAACAACAAGTTCACTCGTCAAAAGCGCGGGAAGAAGTCCAATTAATAGTTATTGTTGTTATTGTTAACGTCGTTAATGATGAGTGAAATTTTAAGATACTGTAACACAAAAGTAACAGGTTGAAGCTGCCCGCTAAACCGCTCATTAAGTCACGAAAAATATGCTCAAAACTGCAGCCAAATAACTCACTCGCCTGTCCAGGGAATTGTTATTTGGCTGCAGATTTCTGTGAGGTGTTAACGTCACTCATTCACATAAACACAACAATCCTCCAGGGAATTGTTATTCGGCTGCAGTTTTAAGCATATTTTTCGTGAGGTAGTACGTCACTCACTCGCATGAACGCAATATCTGTCCAGCGAATTGTTATTTCGCTGCAGTTTTCCGTGAGGTAGTAACGTTACTCACTTGCCTGAACACAACAACCGTCCAGGGAATTGTTATTAGGCTGCAGATTTCTGTGCGGTGGTAACGTCACTCACTCGCATGAACAAACAAGCATACGATCCACCCAATTTAAAGGGGTCACTGTAGGTTTATGCTTGCAATACATTAAGTATGCCACCTCTGCTGCTAACACGGCAACTTCTTAGGAGCTTACTCGTGACGTCACTCAGATGAACACAACATCCCTCCAGGGAATTGTTATATGACTGCAGTTTTCCGTGAGGTAGTAACGTCACTCACTTGCATGAACACAACAACCCTCCAGGGAATTGTTATTTGGCTGCAGTTGCCTGTGAGGTGGTAACGTCACTCACTCGCATGAACACAACATCCCTCCAGGTATTTGTTATTTAATGATGCCAGAGAAGTATAACTTCTCACGCGCGTACAATAAGTACACGCACCCATTTTTTTTTTTTACACTAAACTATTTTATACTTTTTCATTTACTACACTTATCAAAATTATAATCTTTATATTCGGAAATTTAATATTTTTACAGTAGCCTAAAATGATAGGCATTAAAAGTAGCTTTTTTTTGTAGGAAATTTGTGATTTTTTAACAAAATTACACATTTGATACAAAAAAAAAATTCTTTTTTAGCCATTTTTACGAATTTGTAGTTAAAGTAGGTAGGTACACGTACAAATTATTACGAGCGGAAGCGCAGAGGTGCGGCGGTGCGTGCGTGGGGGCGGGCGATATTAGGCACGGCGTAGCCACGGCAGCCTGGCGCGCCGAGTACCTTTAGCAGCGATAAATTTTGTCAGTGCGTGCGTGCAACGACGCATACGTACGGGCGCGCACACATTCAAACCGAACGCGGTGCGTATCTATGAAGATATCCTACATATTTGTTTATACTATGATAGTACTTATTTGTACTATTATATCGATGGTATTTACTGTTATTCAGTTACCAAGTATATGTTTATGTACATAATACACATGGATAAGGTTGACAAACACGGAAACTGTTTGACTTCACTAATTACTACTATTAGCATGAATGTATCAAACTCTACGTCGTTCAGGCAGGACATCGAACGTGTTTTGACAGTTTTGTATTTATTCCAGTTTGACCTTGGCGCTCCTCTCGCGGCTGATGGTGTACTGTTTGGTGTATTAAGCAAATTACAAGGCAACGAAGCCAGTAAGTCATTTGCGTTTTAATATCATGTTTGTTATTTGGCTGTCTGAGTTACCTCATTTTTGTAATTCGAAGCTGCCTGTCTTTTTATGTGCAGATATCTTCTTAGTTTATATTGCTGGCAATCAATCCACACTTCAAGATTATAATAATATCTAAATAAAAAAGATAATGATTCAAATTATTATTGAAGTGTGCGTTAAAGGATGGGGGCGGGCGTAAAGCCCTTAAAAATGTGGTACGGTATTGGCTGTAAAAATGTGGCGGATTTTGTTTGTCAGAAACAACAGCATATTTGGGAAATCTCATCGCAGCGTGATCTAAGCGACAGATGATGAAAAATGCTTAAAAACTGGCCACTAATTGCTATAAGGTGGTTTTCAATATTTAATGTCACTGACTTGCAAAGTTCTACTTTCATTCTATTAATCTGAAACACTAAAATGTCCAGAAAATCGGTTTGTAAGCACCATGATCTTTTTTTGTTTTACTATAATACTCTTCATAAACAATTTAGTTATTTATTCATCTATTTTTTTCAGCCTTCACCAACCCTGCCTTCTACAGGGAATGGATCAGGGCCACCACAGGCGTCGATCTGTAGAGATGCAAGGCATTGGACAGCTCACGAATACATTTTTATTAAGACAAATATTGTATGTCTTTTTATTCTCATTCATTATCCACTCATTTTACAATCATGAAGTAATTAAATAAAAAATGTTTTTATGTTATGTTATGTTTTTGTTTCTTATATTTTTATTGTACCTACATAAAATTACACTGATATACATTAAAATTACAAAAATAAAATGTACAAAGGCGGTTAAGGTATTTCTTCCAGTCACTAATTGAATACGTAGCAACATGCTATCTTCCTGCAAGTAATCCGATCAGAATGTTTGTGAGGAATTAGCAGCGCGGGCCAGTTCTTACTTCTTGCGTTACAAGTTCTATTAGTCTATTACAATAACGGGTTGTGGCTGTGCCGTGTACACAGCAGTGAGTTTCACGTGAACACGTCTTCGTAACGAGCGCCTGTCTTCACATGTAGCATGAACTAACAGAGAGAATGCGTGTAAGACAGATTGTATTCTGTGTAAAAAAAAAGACATGGTAATTTCAATTTCGCTTACATATAACGACGATAATACAATAAATTGAGCTTCGAGCTGTCCTAATGATGGAAACAGGAAGTGGACAGTGAAACTCTTCAATGGCTTCAATTAAATCCCTTGAATATGAGCCGTTTGTTTATTCGTAACTAGTCCAATACATTACATTTGGTGGCGAGGTCTGATGATGCACCTTTGTGGTGAATATGGTACCTTGAGTTTGGTACACATCTAAAATAGAAACATCGAAAACACCTATTTCCCTCATTAAAATGGACAATATTGAACTGGAACAAGTACAGAAAATTTAAATACTTAGCAAGCTACTCGTATATCACGGTCGATGTCAGATGTACACACTTAAAATACACGTCTTAAAACCCTTTACGATGCCAGAATCGTCCCGAAAAGGTAACAAATGTGTACATTGGGAGCATACTATGTGTGCAATACGTGCCAATATAATTTTCAGTACATGAGCATCGCGATTTATAAACAATATACATATAACAAGAATCCAGTACGAAAGAACAACGAAACAGATATACAATACGAAAGTGGAAGGATATAGGAGCCGAAAAAGCTAAGACTTGCCTACCACGACCGATTTGATCTTGTTTTATCAGAATGTGGTGTCAGGAGCACTAGGAACTGAGCGGGGCTCAATAGAGTTATAATGTAAAAGAAGTGAGCGGGTTAAGTATGGAGCGTTTTTGTGACGCTCGGCTCTTTCCGCCTTCTCCGCAAGGAACTTAGGGTAAATATATAGACCCTATCTATAACTTCAATCCAAATCTCGGTCCTTACACACCTCACTCGCTACTTTGAATTCTTCTCATGTAAGCTCGCCTGTTCCTGGACTCCTGACGTCACCTTCTGATAAAACACGATTAATTTGGTCATGGTAGGTAAGTCTTGGCCTTCCTTGGCTCCTACGTCCGTTACTTTGGGTTGTGACTAGTCCGTCCATAAGTTCTGTTACAAATGAATATGAATTTATTTTTTTATGAAGTAATGTAAACTTAATTAATCTTATATGTTGCATATTTAGAAAGGAAGTCTCAGCAAAAAATAAAAAAAATGATTCCATCCGAAATGCCCATCATTGGCTTTCATACAGGCCTTTAAACTGTCTGGCCACTAATCTATGGATTTACGCACTGTTTCCATAAGAAATTTAGCCACTGCTTGCTTCAGAGATTTCTTGAGACACAATGTCGGCGTGTCGTTTCGAGCAGGCCATGCCCTCTAAAATTGACCATTATTTGTAGTCTAAGGGGTTCAGATCTGGGCTAGATGAGGGTCAGTCTTCAGCGTCATAAAGTCCGCAACGTTGGTTTCGAGCAAGGCTTGGGTAGATCGTGCCTTGTGATCAGGTGCAGAAAGTCCACGGTACATTTTTAAAAAGTGTATTGCTGAGAGGTTTCACAACACGATCCAAGACACTCTCTTGATACACTTTGCCTGAATGAAGTATTCACTCCTTTTTCACAAAAATGAAGTTTTGTGACTCCTTGATAAGACACCCCTCACCAAACAATTGCAGGATGATGACCACGTTGTACCTTTCCGACCAATTGTGCAGCTTCTTTAGAACTGTGTGCGTACACTTTGTCATTTTGCTTGTTGTAGTGCTCTTCAATCGTGAAATTTTTTTCATCATCATCATCGGAACAGAAGGCTTTTTGATCGATCCACTACCTTCAACTGCAGGGATTTATTTAGGGCATGTCCTGTATATCGACGATACGCGCTTAGCTTCAGGTCTTGTTTTATTAGATGCGACAGAGTCCTAGCGGCGAATTCTGGCTTTAACAGCATTAACAGCAACTAATCATATCCCACTTATCTCATATCCAACTTACCTGCTGCACTCGCGCCCGCACTCGGCAATGGCTGAAAATCAGTGTTTTTGCAAATCATCTTGCAAAATTTTATACTGAGCCTTTTTGTATTGCTGCAGCACACATATACCTGTACTAAACGTTTCAAATACACAATCTTTTGTAACAATTTATTGGCCAACGATTCATTGCATCCTACGTGTATGTGTGTGACTGTGGAAACAAATAAATAAAAAAATAAAATAAATAAACAGCCTTTGTAGTTTTAACAGCTCGCGGTGGCCCGTATCTTTTATGGTCTTCAACAGAGTAAGTGTTGGTACATCTGTCGGTAGTACGATATGCGAACATACGGCTGATACCAAGCTTTTGAAGTGTCTTGAATATGACCGACGGCTCCATACCCACTTTGTGCAAGGCAATTAACAACCTATTTTCTTAAACACCCCATTCCATATTGTAATTTGATAATAAACACGAAAAAAATATGTTTTATATAGGCGAGAAATCGAAAGAAGTTTTAAACATAATAAACGCATTCCAAATTCAAAATAATTAAAGAGCTGAAGAAAAGAACAAAATCTATGTAACAGTATTTATGGCCTGACTAGGTAGGTATATCTGTCCACCGAGCGAACCAACGGATCATGCCTCTTCTTATTTGAACACCAACGCTCACTTTTAGACCAACTGTGTTTCTTACATCGTCATTACGAACGCGTTCGACAAGCGTTACGTCATAAATTATCTCGCTCGCATTTCGATTGCGTTTATCCTACTTTCATGCTCCCTATGCCATATCCAGCTCTCGCTTCCATAAGTTAGTGTTGGGACCGGCACTGCGTACTGCACTGTATACAAATACAGCGAACTGTGGCTTCTGCCTCAAGGTTTTACTGCCAAGAAGTTTTCCCAAATCACCATTTACACTATTCCCAGCAAATACTCATCTTTCTACATCGGCGCTGTACCTTCCATAAAGGTATATATACATAACTATTCTGTAGTTGAAAATGCAAGTAAATATTGTTATTGGCAGAGCTGCGATAGCCAGCGGAGCCACATTACCCTCAAAATTGCCGTTTGGGGTAGACTGATGTCATCCAGCTAGCGTTTAGACGGTAATAGTGAGAAACTCCAAAATCGACACACTAATAGCTAACATATTGTAGTTTTGTATCCTTTAATTTGAAATTTAAATGTTCGTTGGTGAGGAAGAACGGTCCAAAATCGTTCCAATTAGAAAAAAAAACATATGGGAAAACGTATGGCCGGCCACTCTGCAGTGCAGAGTCTGCACTGCACTCCCATCAACAGAAAAAGTAACAGCACTCGTCGCTAGATGTCGTACAGGGTTCCATATATTAAAAAAAAAATTAAAAATAAAGTTAAAATATTTTTTAAATTTAAAAAATATCAGCTCTGCCTACACAGCTTGCTGTTATTTACTAGTCCGTAAATACATTAAATCGATCGCATTCAGTCTAGCCAAGTGCTACCCTCTAGTATATTATCGAACGTAAGAGCGGGCGTCTTCTAACACAGGTTTCTTTTAACTTACCAGGAGACCCCCAACCCTTGTAACCTGTACTTGTAAACAAATAAAGAAAATTTGAATATAAATAGGCATTATTTATAAGGCGGTATTTCCACAGTCTGGTTGCTTTTTAAGCTATGCCCTACCTCTCTTAGTATCACTTAAGTTGGTGGTTTATAATCCTATTATTGTTATCGGCTGCTACTGGGTATTAACTGGACGCGGTTATCTGGCGATAGCGCCGGCGGAACTGGCAGCTTAACCTGCCTTCCGAGGCATGATTATTATTAGATAATTTCTCTTCGCTACTGATTTCTGACAATAATATGATAAAATAAGGATGTAGGAGCAGAGGAAGACCAAAACTAATCTAGCATGACCAAATTGGTCGTGTTATATCAGAAGGTGATGTCAGGTGCCTTAGGAACCGGCGAGCGTGGTTGAAAAGAGCTATGAATGTTAGACAAGCGAGTGAAGACCGCGACTTATGGCGCTAGGTTCTCTCTGCCTACTCCGCAACGGACCTGGCTTGATGGTATACATACATATAATAAAATGTGTGGAGTGTGGAATGATTAGCAATGCTACGTTAACCTCCGCTCGTGGGTTCGATTCCCGCACAGTACAAATATTTGTGTGCAAAAACATGTGCGTTTGTCTAGATCTGGGTGTATTTGAGAGAGGTAGGGAATATCAAAGCAGCCCAACTTTGCAAGCGTCTCCACCTTTCAGACAAACACTCCCTGGAGGGTTGATACATTGCGAGCGAATGAGGATACCGGTAAGCTCCTAAGGAGTTGTTGTGTTAGTAGCAGACGTGGCACGCGAGCGATACTTTAGACGTTGCAAGCTTTCATAGGCTATTTCCATCTGGTATTCTCTCTGGAAGTCTATTTTCACTGAAACGAAAGGAATTCTTTCGATTTATATTAGCGTTTCTGTCGTACTTATATCCGCAGAGCAGCGGATACATTCTTATATACACAAAATGCATCGCGTGATGTCTTTTATTTTCAGAAACACCGTTCCTATATGAATTCTATATGTTTGTCTGTGGGTTTGACTGTCGCTTTTTTTCGATTCTAATTTTGACTTCAGATTCAGGATTCAGCATAAAAAAGTAGTACACCGTTCCTATCTCTTAAGGAATATGGTCAAAATGACAGACAAATTAAAAAAAAAAAAATTGTTATATAATTGACGAGCCAGGTAGGTATTCCTCTGGCAATGCAAGCTTGCGCATTCTCAACTGGTTATTTTTCGTTATACCGATATCAGCCATATGCTGAATGTGTTCAGTGTACATTGTTATTAGTCGCTCAGCGTGTTTTTTATACCACTAAGATTATAAACAAGTATAGGTACGTAAGGTAATTACCGTAACCTATGGAACCGACCCTGTAAAATCTCTTCTCGCCGTTTTTAAGAACCTCATGCTGTAGTACCTCGGCACGGTTCATTCCACAACTTGGAGTTCCCGGTAGAGAATTTTCTTGGAAACGCGAATCGTAAATGACGGGACTTTGAAACAACGCAGCTCTTTTGGGGAAGTACCTCCACCTAACAGAAAACCGCAGCCAAATAACATCTGCATATAGGGTTGTTGTGTTCCTGCTTGTGAGTGAGGTCACCGGTAAGCTTCTAAGGATTTGCTGTTGCACACCGCGCGGGTGATACTTAATGTATTACAAGCGTTTATAGGATACGGTAACCGCTTTACATTCGTATGCTTGTATGCCTTCCGAAGTTGTATAAAAAAAGTTGCACAGTGCGCGACCATTGCCATTCCAATGTGTGAGGATGGATTCCATTGGTCGGCAAGTGTATATTAGTACGGCGGGCGTGTCAACAAACAGCCACGATGTGCACGAGAGCTATGTGCGGCCATGTGACGTATGTGCGTTAAATTGAAAACAATGTGCTTTTTAACCAAACCAGATCATTTTTAGCTGAGGTCACACGTCTTCCAAAATATAATTGAGACGAGCTCGGTGTCGCAGTGGTGAAACGCGTTGTTACGCTACTTTGACACCGACGCTCGTGGGTTCGATTCCCACACAGTACAAACATTTGTGTGCATGAACATGTCTGTTTGTCTTGGTCTGGGTATTTTCTATGTATAATAAGTATGTATTTACAAAAAAAAAATATTTACGTATGTTTATCAGTTTTCTAGTACCCATAACACAAGCTTCGCTTACTTTGGGGCTAGATGGCGCTGTGTAATTTGTCCGACAATATTTATTTATTTATTTTATTTATTTAATAATTACTTGGACGTGCGGCTTTCACCGCCGAGCAAGTGACAATTACAAATCTATACAGATAAATAAAATTGAAGTGTCTGTTTGTAATATTAAAATAACCGCTTTTTGTTAAATGCATATGGATGTATACACGGTACATAATACCAAAATATTTTTTTTACAATTTTTGTCTGTCTGTCTGTTTGTTCCGGCCGGACTTTCACTGGCAGATAGCTGATGTAATAAGGAGTAACTTAGGCTACTTTTATTTAAGAATATTTATTTATTTTTATTAATATAAATAAAAAATAACAAAATAACTTCTAACCGGGGACCATCTGGTCAACATGCCGGTTTTTTGTCTACTGCGCTCTCGTCCTGGAATAGTTATATATTTCTACGATTATATAACACCTGTATTTCCTAGCGTCACATACCGTTATATAGTTGTACTGTTTATATTGTTCGAATGTAATATGGAATTTGATATAGAATTAATTATATCATACAATGATTGTTATCGGTTTATTTTTAGTACTGAGGCTTAGTTAAACATCCGTATAATTCTGTCGTTATCAATATATTTGTGAATATATGATGGAGGACAGACTTCCGGTAAAAAACATACAGCAAATCCAGATTTTGTCATGTCTCAATATTCTCCTGTAAAATATTATAGAACTCACGCATAAGGAAATACCCTCGGAAACGTATTCGTATATGTTCTTGAGTGTCAAGAATTTTTCGCAAATAATCTGAAGTATTATTGAATTAAAGGATACCACTGAATCTCTTCCTTGTCTATAATCAGGATCCAAAGAAGGTTATACGAAACCGGAAACATTCTGTTTCAGTTATTATTCGGTACTCGTATTATTTTGTGAAAGTCAAATTACCTTCATAAGGTTATTTGCCCATTAAAAATAGCTGTACCCTACCCCTCATAATAAGGATATTCTTTCTTCTATTTCCAGATCTTACCATTCTCGATCCAGATGCAGATCCCGCGATCGTTCCAAGACACGCGCGCGGCGAGATAAAACAAAGTCCAGGTCAAAATCGAAGATTCGATCTCCGAGTCCCAAGCAGGTCGAAGAACAGAACAAAGAAGCAAGTGATCAACCGAGGGCACGCTCCAAGAGCTGGTCACTGCCCAAAGAAGGGGACCCGAAGATGTCATGGTCTAAAAGTCCTAAGGAAAAATTAAAAATATAAATTATGTTATAATTTGAAAAACATAAACAGCTGGATTACTTTTATTTCTGAACGGCTTCTTGACATTCTGTCTCGGAGACTCGACAAAGGAGAACTGTCGCAAGCTTTGTTTATTTATATATCGTATAAATAATCAAAGGTCGCAAGGTATGCATTTAATAGTCTCAAGAATTTCAAGTGCTCGTCCTAAGTATAATACTCGTATATAAAAAAGTCATCAATGGATTTCGTTCATGTCGCACATACCTTATCAGGATTTTTTTGTTTGTTTTTGTGTGAACTCAGTTTTTATTTTAATTTATTTCGTTTTATTGGGTCAAGTTGGAGCTCCTTTAAAATCAACACGATATGCATTAGGCAAATATCTATAGGGCTGCTAGTGGCACTGGTGGAGGGCTGGTTGTTATCTTTGAAGACAAAATTATTTTTAAATTCAGTTTCTATCAGATCTAGCAGTTTTGTTGATTTTCTTTGTTAGCCCTGCGACTTACTTCTGTGTAACATAATAAATAAATAAAAGTAACGGTAGGTACTTTAGTACAAATACATATTTTTTTCAATTATGTATTAGTAGAATGAAATATAAACTATATATTTAATGTATAAATTTATTATTTACAAATTTTTATTTCATCTTACTAATAATTGAAAAAATAGGTTTATTTTTCTATATTATTTAGTATGGGTTATCTATATTATTGTTCATTTACTGGGTGTTCAATAAGTATTGTAGTAAGGTAATAAAATAACACAATAAACAACGTTTAACTCTAGGTAAATCTTGCATTTTATGTAAAATATTAGTCTACTAATGTTTTCAAGCGAAATACTATCAAAAACACTGAAAATAATGGCCAAATACTATGTTTTCACAATTACGCAAGTTGTTTCATCCACAATTTTTACGTGAATAAATATTCGTAAGTTTCGATAGCCAGCCTTCGAGATTCTCGATACCGTGCGTCAAAACAAAGTTCGTGCTCTCAAATTTAATACAAATATGTCAAGATACGTACACGTTACGATACGAACTCGATACGAAAGTACTCGTGCTTCAAAATTTAGTTACTTTTACGTACGATAGAGGCGCTGCTCAATTTTCATACAAATTGTATACGATGACGATACGAATGTTTTTTCGCAAGATTCATGCTTGCCCTACTGAATGGTGTACGTCTATGAATTGGTCTACGAATTGCTCCATCATCCGCCCTATTCTCCGGATTTAGCTCCGAGTAACTATTTCTTGGTCCCAAACCTGAAGAAATTTCTTGGCGGGAAGAGATTTGACTCTAACGATGAAATCATCTCAATCTCAATTAATAGCTTATGCTGCTAACATAGCACTCACTCGCAGAAACACAACAACCCTCCATAGAGCTGGCTTCGGTCCTCTGTGAGATGGAGGTACTTCCTCAGATGGGCTGCTTTGATGCGCCCTACCTCGCTTGTAATTTTGGTTATAACTAATATCTATCTATAACTTCACGCCAAATCCTTGCGGGGTAGGCAGAGAGGATCGAGTGCCACGCGACTCGATCCTTACATACCTCACTCGCTTCTTTAACATTCATTGCTCTTTTCATGCACGATCGCCGGTTTCTAGGGCTCCTGACATCACCTTCTAGAACACGACCAATTTGATCAAGGTAGGTAAATCTTAGCCTTCCTCGCCTCCTACATCCTCCAACTTTTGCATTGTATATCTGCTTCGTCATTTTTTCATCCTGCATTCTTTTTACATGTCCGAACCAACGGAGCATGCCTCTTCTTATTTTAACACCGACGCTCTCTTTCTGACCAACTCTGCTTCTAACGCTCGCATTTCGACTGCGTTTATCCTACTTTCATGCTCTCTCTGCCATACCCATCTCTCGCTTCCATAAGTATGCGTTGGGACCAGCACTGCATTGTGTATAGCCAGCTGTGCCTTCTGGGTCTGGTTTTTACTGCCAAGAAGTTTTCCCAACGCTCCATTCTCAATATTCCCAGCACTCGCTCGCCTTTCCACATTTGCGGTGTACCTTCCATCTCTGCTGAAAGCGCATCCAAGATATACAATCTCATCCACTTGTACCAACACTTCATCATCAATCGTAATCCTTACATTGGTTCTGGTTTCTTCTCTTTCAATACCATTATCTTTGTTTTTTTCTCGCATTTAATAGTATTTACTAATAAGGCCGGTTATTACTAATATGTAGACAAATCCGAAAACGCGAATTTACATGCCTACACCTGGATTCGAAACGGTACTAGTCGGTTAATAGGCCAGTTCTTTGTCCACTACGCTATCGCGGCTCTAATAAGTGTTGCATTGTTCTATACAATGTTAATCCGTCTTGTGTTAATTTGGGAAAATAAGTTTTTCCATTGTATTTATCACTGCGAACGCCCAGTAATAAGACTATGTTTATCAGCATATTTATGATGACGTGTAATCAGTGATAATGGATATATAGTCGTTATAAGTAAATTAATTACATTTCAGTAATTAGTCTACTGTCGATCGTTCCACTATGAAGGCTTTCGCACTGATATTGTTCTGCGTGGTGGCTGCTGCCCAGGTAAGTGGCTCGTCTACCTTGGTTAAGTCGCAGATTGGATTCTCTGGTCGGCAACGTGCGAATGCTCTAGTACTAGTAGATAAATTATGGAGTGGTGACTGAACGTATAATCTGGGACGCCGTACTAAGTGATTTAATCAAAATTTGTGTGTTTTAAGTGAGGGGTGGCAATGGGCAATGGGTGGGCGTGAGAAAATATTTTAATATGAACCGGTTAACTTTGAACATTTCCAAATACAACGAATATTATTCTCACGTTGCCGACCCACGCTGTACTTTGGTTTTGTAAATTTTATTCGGAAAGGAAAATATTTGCTCGTGATATATGCTATCACTGCAAAGTTTCATCAAAATTTATTCAGTAATTTTCGCGCGATTCTTGCAAAAGGGACAGGCAGACAAAAAAATGATTTCTCGATACTACTATCTACATACTAGGCATGCTCTGTTGGTTCGGACATATAGAAACAATGCCGGAAGAAAGAATTACGAAACAGATACACAACGCGAAAGTAGAAGAATGTAGGAGCCGAGGAAGGCCAAGACTTACCTACTATGACCAAACTGATCGTGTTTTATTAGAAGGTGATATCAGGAGCCTTGGAAACCGGCGAGCGTGCATGAGAACAGCAATTAATGTCTAAGAAGCGAGTGAGGTGTGTAAGATCGAATCACGTGGCGCTCGGTCGTCTCTGCCTACCCCGCACGGGATTTGGCGTGAAGTTATACATTATACATATATATAGGAGAGATATTCCATAACAAATCTCGAATTTGCTGCAATTTAATTATTTGTATATACAGATATATATATAGCTTATATGTATAAGTAAATTATGCTACGTCGGATGACAATATCGCTTGGATGTTACTATCCTAACTATCAGACCTCCTTCTTCCTGGAGGAGGACCAGGAGATTCCTCTCGCTCGCATGAACAGCAACTCTTCAAGGATTTGCTATGATATGACTACTATTAATGTTCTACATCCCCGTGGGCGGCTTCTTGAAAATATCGCCTATCGCCTTTCCCAGCAGAGCTCGGTTACTCGAGAGTCTTTAGTTCTAAAGATAATGGTGAGTCACTTACCCCTTTCTAGAAATGGGACAAGTACCCACACTTTTTCCACGTGTTTACCGCCGTCTCTTGTGCAGCGAAATTGAATTAAAATTAAATTTCTAACATATTAAAACGCCTCTGCACCGCCGTGATCGACGCTTCTGTACTTCTGTACCTATGTACCCAACGACACTGTACCTCTGTGCCCGACGCCTCTGTACCTCTGTACCTATGTACCCAACGACACTGTACCTCTGTGCCCGACGCCTCTGTACCTATGTACCCAACGTCACTGTACCTCTGTGCCCGACGCCTCTGTACCTCTGTACCTATATACCCAACGACACTGTACCTCTTTCAATGATTGAGCGAATGAAATATTTGAGGACACGGCGTTGAGTTCACGCTTTTTCCGATCTTCGTTTGCCCCTATTTTGTAGGCAACAGCAGATTTCCATGATGATTTTTTTTTATACAACGTTGGGAGGTATACAAGCATGCCCACCCGATGTAATGCGGTTACCGTAACCTATAAACGCTTGCAATACACCTCTTAATAGTTTCCGTAGCATTTTTTGCCATTATTCGTAAGTAAGTGGCCTGCCTCATGTTTACAGTAAAAGCGAATCTGGATTATGGTCCATGAACCTCTGGCGATAGGGAGGTAGGTCACAGTGAGAGTTAACTATGGGGAAGTACCTTCACTTTGTGGAGAGTTGGGGCGGTCTGCGAACAAATGAAATCAGACCCTAGCAAGCTCCAAAGGAGTTCTTACATTAGCAGTAGGGGTGGGAACAAGCAACCGGTTTTCCTGGCTTGTATCGCTAAAAATTCCATGTTTTTTTAAGATTTAATTAGCAGATCAAATGTCAGAATTTGATTTATTGAGGTAAATGGGGTTATTATCTATATAAACCATCTATATAAACAGATTACCTATTGATACAGGGAATACCTCACCAGCACACAGGCCACCTTCAAGATTGAACGTGGCTGCGGGGACTGACATATCAGTATAAACAGACAGTGACAGAAAGTTTGCAATAAATCAATAGCTTGTTTTCCAGAGTTCCGCGGTCGGCTTTTAGAGTTTTATGTTTTGTTTTGTAGATTAAAGCTACTTTAGTTCGAGTGGCTACATGTCAGATCGATTGTCAATTTAGTCACGAATCCTTTAAAAAATGTTTGATAAATACAGTGTTACTATTAAAGAAATCTGATCTGATCAAAATCTGAATATAAATTATTAAAGGATAGATCTATTTGAATCCGCTTCACGCTATCCAAAGTGTTATTGGGTGCCACGGGGCAGAAGTCTATCTTGTCCGATTAAATTGGGATTATAATATAATTAGGTAATTAATTGATAACAGTTAGCCGGCTAGAGTTAATCAGGAACTCATGCATCAACGTCGCTTACCACATGATACCATGATAAATATTTAGTAGGTAGCGATTTCTTACCAACGTGATATTGAGGTATTTTAGTTTATCAGTCTTAGCATATTCGAATTGGGGATCTAACACTGAACGCTCCGTGGCCTACGGGTAACACTTTCCATTTTATGGTGTAAGTCAGTACGTGGTGTACCCTGGCAACTAATGAACGAGGCTCTAGCGAAAAAGTAGCGCGTACCAAAGTTGGCTGAAAACTGCAGCTAATTGACAACTTTTTGAAGGGTTGTTGTGTTGCTGCGATTGAGTGAGTTTACCAGTAACCTACTAGAGTTAGTAGTTGATTTGGTAACGCGCGAGCGATATTCCTTGTGTAGCAAACGATTTGATTATAAATTAAAAAGTTATGAAGTTAAAGTATTAAATAAAAAAAAATATCTGACTTAAATGCATAAAACAATCATAATAACAATCTGTATGATGATCGTACGACCTCCTCTCCTTGTTTGAAATCGGTTAAATATTATCACCTTTTTCTGTACCAGTCACGATATTTGACTGCGACCTTATCCTACCGCTCATATCTGTCCATTGAAATCAAGATAATTTATTAAGAAGTTAAATAACTGGCCTGCCGTTATTTCTAACAATAAGTATATTATTATAGGATTAATGAATAAAATATGAAGTTAATTGATACATTTTACTAGCTGCTTTTTCTTTCTTTCATTTTTATCGGCTTCTAAGAATTTTATCGTGATATTGAATAACCTATAACCTTCCTCGAGAATTGGGCTATCAAATGCAATAAGGTTTTTTTTAAATCCAAGCAGCAATTCCAAAAATTAGCGCGTTCAAACAAACAAGGTCCTCCGTTTTATATATTAGATAGTACAGATTAATTGAAAATTAACTTTCAACATATAAGTTGTATACATGCATTTTGAGATAACATTTCGAAATCCATTATTTTGATACCTAAGATTTCGAAGAGAGTGCTCATAGGCTACGGTAACCGATTTACATCAGGTGGGCAGTATGCTTGTACACCTTCCGACGTTGTATAAAAAAAAAAGACTCGAAACGCGGTTGTGACTCTTATTACGTACGACATATGAACGATGTAAAGATCAAATTATAAAGTTTGATGAGCTTTAACTTTGTCTATTTATATTTAGTTTTACTAATTAGACAATTCACTTGTTTCCAGGGCCGCAGCACTGCAATCGAGAGTAAGTATACAATTTGATGTACCTATGTGAATGTTTTACACTTGGATGGTAGACGTCTTGAGTAGACGTAAACGACGCCTTTATAATACGAGTTATTTTTATGTAACTAACTTCGAAGATTTGGAGCAAATGTATCTGCTCAACACATATGTGTATGGTTACATACATTTTGAGATGTCTCATCATCATAGATTTGAAGCTGACTTTACCTGTGCGTGGTGTGCCCTGCCCGTTAACAAATGAGACTCTGGCGAAAGAGGTGTAACTGCCGGCTATAGATAATGTTTCTGATATCTATGGTCACATGTCAACCGAAGTTAAATCCCTGGAGGTCTGCCGCGTTTCTGTGAGTATCAAGGTTACTAGAAGGCTGGTGAATGTTTCTGGGTAAGCAGCGGGGATACCCTTTGCGCTACCGTAAAAAGACAATGTAATTTAACGATCAGGTCATTTTAGTACGGGATAGTAATTTTAATTAGTTTTCTCAATGTCCGTTGGAAACCTCACAGCTACACCGTGTATAGGTTTTTGACATCATGTATCATCTCCTCTCAGTGTCCTGCGTCTCTTTGCGCATCCACATGCTTCCTTCGCACTGTCCACGATACTTTCTTTCAGAACTTTCCAACATTCGTCTACATCTGAGTCGGAAAGACTCGCGTTCGCAAGTCTTTCACTGACTAGACGTACATACGTACTCCTTACACTTTCATCTTTGAATTTTTCACTTCTTATCTTTCATATCTCTGAAAGGAATACGCACTCGCCAGTGCCTTCACTCCTTGAAAAGGTTCACAAACCGGCTTATCACCACATAGTGGTCCGTTTCAAGAGTAGGACCCCTAAAGGCTCTTGTATCCATTAATGACTTTCGGAGAAGTTCATCTATCAGAATCAAATCAATCACACTTTTCTGTTCATTCCGTCTCCATGTGTACATGTGAATATCCTTGTGATGGAAGAACGTTTTCGACACAAGGAGGTTTCTATTTATACATATGTCTAAAAGTAACTTACCAGCATCCGTTCACTCTCTTATCTCAGTATGGGCCAAGCACAGCCTCATAACTGCTTCGCTTGATCCCGACCCATTCATTTAGATCACCACACATAATTATTCGTTCATTCGCTTCAGCCAAGTCCAGAACACCCCTTGCAGTCTCCCAAAACTTCTCTAGCACCTGGGGATCAACAGAGCTCCCAGGAGCTTATGCTGCAACTAAAAAATCGCGTAATCCCCAGTTTTATCTTAACCCAGAGAAGTCTTGGGCCTACTAAATCGTAATCTTTCGCACCAGCGACCAAGCGATATGAAAGCACGACACCTTCGACATACTTAGTATATATATATATATATATATATCTATGACTAATAGTAGTCTTTACGTGGCAACATAAATTTTACATAATTTATAGTTTATTTTGATGGCCCCTTATAAGCCGATTAACTTGTGATAGGAGCCAAATAAATATAAAGATAAAAACCATTTATTTGCCATTAGGCCCTTACTTGACACTTCTTAATTTTTTATAGTTTTAATCTCTATCTTTTATCTACCATCATTTCGAAAATGACCACTGTCCAAGAAGAAATGCCAAAAGAAACTTGCCAATATGGGTCTTGTTTTTCATCGTCAATGTATATTACAATAAATATATGTGAGTGTACATATAGTGATATCAAGTAGTACAATTAAATATATATTTATACATGTTTTTTATACAACTTCGGGAGCCATACAAACATACGGCCCACCTGATGTAAAGCGGTTACCGTAGCCTATGAACGCTTGTAATACATTAAGTATCACTCGCGCGATGCCTTCTCTGCTGATAACAGCAAAACATTGACAAAGCAACTCCTTAGGAGCTTACTGGTGACCTCACTCACACGCAGGAACACAACAACCCTCCAGGGAGTTGTTATTTGGCTGCGGTTTTATGTGAGGTGGAGGTACTTGGCCAGACGGGCTGCTTTGAAGCGCCATACCTCTCTTAAAACACCCAGACCAAGCCAAACAGACATATTCATGCACACAAATGTTTGTCTTGTTTGGGAATCGAACCCACGAGCGTTGGTGTCAAAATCGCGTCATTCACAACAGCGCCATCAGTGCCATTTCCAAACATCTCTATCAGTTAGATATTCATCGATTCTGTAATAACCCTTCTTACACAGAGTACCTATCACGAAAGGTCCAGCGGCCAACGGTCAGCTGAGCATCCTCCGCGCTGTGTCCATTGACTATCACATGTTTATTCAAATTTGCATATTTTTCGTAACGGGTATCCACTATCTATGCAATGGTTTTCGAGTTAATTTTTGTATATTCTATATACAATTGTTAGTGTTACTTAATAAATAAATAAACAGAAAGTTCATCCACGTTTTGCATGGTATTGATATCTTTTTAAGACTGTGATGTAGGTAAAAGTGTTTATATTAACAATGAGAATCACCCTCTCATGTATTTTTTACACCAATAAGGTGACACATGAGCATACGGCCTGGCTGATGGTAAGCGGTTAGAAATGGTTATATACAACATCGAAGTCGTCATGCAATTCCGATCTATTTATATATATATATGTTTTGCAATTCTCTGATTGGACTTTATCCGTATAGCCGCAGCTGCCAAAGACGTCGTGGAGAGGCCATGGGTGGTGCACCTCCGCGTGGCCGTCGGCACCAGCGGACTCCTCAACTCCTGCACCGGCTCCTTGATCGACGAAAGATGGGTGCTGACTTCCGCAGGCTGCGTGCATGAGTAAGTAGCGAGACGACAGAAGTTTACCAGACCTTTCAGTGCAACTTCTGTTGTTACGATGGAAATAAAGGAAAGCCTATTTTCCTTTTATGGTTTAAAAGGAAAATAAGCTTCTTTATATTTGAACAACTGATATGGTGGAAAGAGAATAATTTCACGCCTCAGAAACAATAAATAAAGTTAAAATGAAATCATCCAGTCAAGAAAGAAATCAAATAAAAATGTAGCTAATAAGAGAACTAATTAATTATACATAGGCTTTAACAAACTGAGCAAGGGCGAAGTTTAGTTTTACCTATTACGAAAACGTACAAATTTTATTAACAAATGTTTCAAAACAGATCAACGCCGGCTGAAGATTCAGCTGTGTCATGCTCATTGATATTTCGTGACACTTTTACTAAATTTGTATGTTTTTCGAAATTAATACAATTTATGCTCCCACAGTCTTCATAGAATTAATTTTGTTGTATATATATACAATAATGATAATTAAAGCATGTCAATTTTATTATAACGGGACGTACTTATTTTTCTTGATCTGAAGCTGGCTCTGTTGTTTCGGACATGTAGAAATAATGCATGAGGAATAAATGACGTAACACATACAACGCGAACGTAGGAGGACTTAACTGTTGACGAAGATCTACACTCACCTACCGCGACCAAAGTTATCGGAAGGGGGTGTCAGAAGCCCTAGGAACCGGAGAACGTTCATGAAAAGAGCTATGAATATAATTGATACGGCTGAGGTGTGAAAGGGCCGCGTCTCATGGCGCTCGGATCTCATTACCTACTCCGCAAGGGGTTTAGAGTTATAGATAGATCAATCAAACAATATAGGTGTGTATTTGTGTAAAAAAAGGGTGATAATGATCATACGTCCCATATATACGAAGCATGTAAAATTACGAAATAATAAAGATTCAAATTTACAATATCAAATAAAATTTTAATGTTACAATCTGTAAATTTATCATTTAAATTCTGTATTACTGTAGTAACATTTGTCAACTAATTATTCAAATAACATTTTTTTTTAATAATGTCACAGGCAGTTCTTTTATATAATCTGGTAATTGGTTGTAAAGCACGGGCGCCAGACCGATGACATTTTTCCGCATTAATGCAGTATTATTACTTACTTTAACAGTATTTTTGTACTCCGTACTGGTCCTTGTGGATGCAGTTTTGACAAATAGGTGTTGATTAGATTTTAGAAATATACAAATTTCTGATATAATATATAACGACGGCAGTGTTAATAATTTAAGAGATCTGAATATAGGCACGTAGCTATCACTAGATTTAAGTCCACACATAGATCTAACAATTCTTTCTTGAGCTCTGAAATTTTTTTGAGCGTTCTCTTTCACTTGAGTTATCCCAAAAATATTTATCTATCTATAACTTCACGCCAAATCCCTTGCGGGGTAGGCAGAGAGAACCGAGCGCCACGTGACTCGATCCTTACATATCTCACTCGCTTCTTTAACATTCATTGCTCTTCTCATGCATGCTCGCCGGTTTCTAGGTTTCTTCTTTCTAAAATATTTATTAGATAGATATTTAGAGATATTCTATCCAATATTGAGATTTCATTCCAAATATTGTGAACAGTGTCAAATGTAGTTGGTCATTGCAGTGCACGTTTCATCTGGGTCCGCTTCAACGCCCCCAACGTGTTCCAACCCGAGCTCGTCCTGGAAGTGAGCTGGACAGGTGCCGGCGGAACCCTCATCCAGAGGCACCCACAGTACGACGCGGCCACCGGAGCGAACGACATCGCTCTCCTCAACTTGAACAGAGCCGTCGAAAGCACAGGTAATGATTTATACCACGCAGGTTGCAAATAACTAAACACCTAATGTAAAGTCCGGGTACCGCTGCCGTTTGACGATTACTATTGAAGAAGTTGAAGATATTTTTTTTTTTAATAGGGTCGGGAGTTAAACAATCACGCAGTTCACCTTACATAAATTGGTAACTGTAGCTTACGAACGCTGGCAGTACAGGGAGTATCAGTCGCGTGTTGCCGCCCCAATTCAGCAACTCCCCAAGAGCTTACTAATCATATTTATTCACAGCTACCCGCCAGGGAATCGTTATTTGACTGCGGTTTTCTGTGAGGCGCAGGTACAGGGAAGTACCTTCACTTCACAGAAAATCTCATCCAATTAACAACTTCCTGTTGTGTTCCTGCGATTGAGTAGGGTTACCAGTAACTTCCTAAGGATATGCTGTGTTAGTTAGTACCTGGGATCCTTCATATATTGCAAGCGTTTTAAGAGAGGTAGCATCAAACAGCCCGTATGGGGACGTACCTCCACCTCACAGAAAACCGCAGCAAATAACAACTGCCTAGACGGTTGTTGTGTTCCTGCGTGAGTAAGGTCACCAGTAAACTCCTCCTTGCTATGTTAGCAGCAGTGGTGGCATCGCGCGAGTGCTACTTGACGTATTACAAGCGTTCATAGGCTACGGTAACCGCTTTACATCTGGTGGGCCGTATGCTCGTATATCTGACAACGTTGTATATGAAAAAAAGGTTATAAGTTAAGGTAGTCTCTTTAAATCAGATCATCGTATGTTTGTATGGCTCCCGACGTCGTAAAAAAAAAATACGCTCCTTATGCATTCATCAGGTTTTGGTTCGGACATGTAGAAAGAATGCGGGACGAAAGAATGACGAAACAGATATACAATGCAAAAGTGGAAGGATGTAGGAGCCGGGGAAGGCCGAGACTAACCTACCATGACCAAATTGGTCGTGTTTTATCCGAAGGTGATGTCAGAAGCCCCAGGAACCGGCGAGCGTGCATGAAAAGAGCTATGAATGTCACAGAAGCGAGTGAAGTATGCAAGGACCGCGTCTTATGGCGCTCGGTTCTCTCTGCCTACCCCGCAAGGGACTTGGCGTGAAGATATACATACATACATACATGCAGAGGAGCGCGGCTTACGGCCGAGATAAGAACCTTCATTACTCTGGTGAGAGGTGTCCACATTTTTCCGATAGTTGACGCCGAATCAGAAAGTTCCGCCGCCGCTGAGCACAATTAAAACTCGTACCGATTGCTCTGTTAATTAAACAGTTTTTCGAAGTTCTCCGTCTCCATTTGGAAATTGGAATGACTCAATCCAAATGTTGTTTTAATTTTTAGGGTTCCGTATCTGTAAAGGAAAACGGTACCATTATATGATCACTTTGTTGTCAAGATCCTTTTTCTCAGAGACGGGTGTTATCAAGCTGAATTTAATATCAAATTCTCAGGCGTGCAATCCCTCCGAGCAGTGAAAAAATCAAACTTCTAAGTGTTGAATTAATGTTTTTCAATCAAAAATACGACTGTTTATGCCTCCTTTATGCGCATATTTTGACACTCGCAATTGAATCAAAACCTACACTTCCCGTTGACCTAGAATCATGAAATTTGGTAAGAAACATGTAGCACAAGTAAAGGCAAAAATCCGAAAGCCGTAAATTTGTAGTTACATACCAAAAAGAAAAATATTTTTTTTTGGAATTTTTTTTTTACGGAACCCTCAGTTCTTCAGTCGCACTTGACGGCTTTTTTATACAACGTTGGCACGCAGATCCATTGTTGCTGCCGTGTTGCCAGTCCTGTTTAGAAGTTTACTGGCAATCCCGCTCACTCGTGTGAACACAACAACTCTCCAGTACATAATTGTGTACTTTACGTTTTATATGTCAGATGGGACACTAATGAATTCGTCTATAAATTAATTAATTTCATGCTAATTTTGGATTACATATATCTTTCTGCATTATATAATTTCCTGTTAGTATAATTTAGTTCCGTTTACACACCCGTTCGCATATTCACGTAAAACTCGCGGCCATGTTCACGACGGAGACACACCCCGTTTTTTGGTAAATATATATATGTGACTAACGCTCAGCTGATCTATCAGCTGCGAGTTGACCTATGACCTTCTATAATATGTAGTGTATAGATATTATCCATAGAAAGTTTGTTGATTTAATTTGGTTAGACTATTATGTTGTATTAGCAGTATGCATTAAAATAAATATTTCCGTAAGTTTGTCAGTTGTCTAGCACTAAACCTTGCTTAGTTTTCAACTAAATGGCGCTGTGAGATTTATGCGGAAATATTTGTTTATTTAAAAAAAAAGTACCTCCACCTCACAGAAAAGCGCAGCTAAATAACAACTCCCTAAAGAGTTGTTGTGTTCCTGCGTGTGACTGAGATCTCCAGTAAGCTACTAAGGAGTTGCTGTGTTCGCAGGCGAGGTGGCATCGCGCGAGTGATACTAATGTAATACAAGCGTTTATAGGCTACGGTAATCGCTTTACATCAGGCCGTATGCTTGTATGCCTCCCGACGTTGTATGTATATATATATATATGTATCATCTTTAGAGGCAAGTTCAATCTTACCTGCAAGTGACCCTCGTTGATAATTAACAAACTAGGATAATTAACAAAAGAGAGGTAGGGCCGTTCATAGCAACCCAGTTGGGGAAGTACCTCCAACTCCCAGAAGATCGCAGCCAACTGACTGCCTGGAGATTACTTGTGCTGAGTAGTTACAGTTTTCATGACCTGTTGTTAAATATCTTATATTATGCATTTTTAAGATATTCAATTTGTTTTCTAGTACTATTTAGTTGTACTTTACAAAGAAATGGAAATGTTAATGGCTTGAAATTAACGTGTGTTTGATGATAAGATGTGACAAATTACTTAAGTAACTAGCACATACTGCTCACCATTAGGCAGACCGTATACTTGTCTGTAGTGTAAAAAAATCGGCCAAGTGCGAGTCGAACTCGCGCACGAAGGGTTCCGTACCATTATCTATAAAAACGGCAAATAATCACGTTTGTTGTATGGGAGCCCCCTTAAATATTTATTTTTAAAGTAATTATATAAGTAAATATTCTGTGAATATTTCAAGCGTCTACCTGTTGCCATTATCAATATCGAGCAAAAACGAGCAAAAAAATCACGTTTGTTGTATGGGAGCCCCCTTAAATATTTATTTTATTCTATATTTTAGTATTTGTTGTTATAGCGGCAACAGAAATACATCATCTGTGAAAATTTCAACTGTCTAACTATCACGGTTCATGAGATACAGCCTGGTGACAGGCGGACGGACGGACGGACGGACGGACGGACGGTCAGCGGAGTCTCAGTAATAGGGTTCCGTTTTATCCTTTGGCTACGGAACCCTAAAAATACGTACTTGACTGTCCATCACCGTTAGAAAAGAAGAAAGTCTCATCAGCTTGTGGTATGCCTGATAACCCGTATGGCGTAAGACTTGGCAAATTTAGTTCCTCATTAGTGTATTTTTTGTGTTAACCAGCTGGCATCTCGCCGATCGCCATCTCCGAGGAGGTCAACCCGCCCGCCGCTGGCGCTGCCTGCGGCTACGGCGAGGAAGACGATACTGGTAAGTGCCTGATCAATTAACGACAGTTCTATTATCATATTCAAGGCGAAGCGTAACTGCATCTAGAAACCACCAAAAAATGCGCATATAAAACGTGAAACTAGGAGGAGTCGTGTTTTATCTGGACGTTAGGAGCCTTGGAAACTGGCGAGCGTACATGAAAAGAGCTATGAATGTTAAAGCGTCTTTGACGCTCGGCTCTCTCTGCTTACGTCACAAGCGATTCGGCGTGAGGATACAAGTACACACACGCAAGTTTCTCTCTGCCTACCTCGCAAGGGTCCTGGCGAGAAGACATAGACAGATAGGAAATTGGTAACGTAACTCTTGGAAACACAAGGGGTCAAAATGTCCCTTATCGTGACGCACAACAATCCACGTGACATTGCAACGTATAAGTTTGAAGCATGTAGGTAGGATCCAATAGTTCAGTCTCGTGCTAGATTTAACGGGATCGCACATTGTCATTTAGTTTTACAGATCTAGTCCGGCTATAAGTTCTGTTACAAATTAATATGCATTTATTATTTTATGAAGTAATGTAATTTTAATAAAACTTATATGTACATATTTGTAGAAGTCTCAGCAAAAAAAATATTTTATTCGAAATGGCCACCTTTGGCTTTCATACAGGCATTTAATCTGTCTGGCCACTAATCTATGGATTTACGCACTGTTTCCATGGGACATTTAGCCACTGCTTGCTACAGAGATTTCTTAAGAGACACAATGTCGGCGTGTCGTTTCGAGCAGGCCATGTCCTCTAAAACTCACCATAACTTGTAGTCTAAGGGGTTCAGATCTGGGCTAGACGGGGGTCAGTCTTCAGGTCTTATAAAGTCCGGAACGTTGGTTTTGAGCCAGGTTTGGGTATTTCGTGCCTTGTGACCAGGTGCAGAGTCCTGCTGGAAAGTCCACTGTACATTTTTAAAAAGTGTATTGCTGAGAGTTTTCACAACACAATCCAAGGCAGTCCCTTGATACATAAAAATGAAACTATGTGACTCCGTGATAAAACACCCCCACCAAACCGTTACAGATGCAGGACGATGGTACCACGTTGTACCTTTTCCGACCACTTGGGCCGCTTCTTTAGAGATGTGTGCATACACTTTGTCATTTTGCTTGTTGTAGTGCTCTTCAACCGTGAAATTTTATTCATCAGTAAAGAGGATATTTGTGTGCCTTTCACCTGTGTATCGGGACAGAAGACGTTTTAATCGATCCACTACCTTCAAATGTAGGGATTGAATTAGGGCATGTCCTGTATATCGACGATAAGCGCCGAGCCAGGTCTTGTTTTATTATACGCGACAGAGTCCTAGCGGGAATTTTCATTTCTCGCGATAAGATTTTTTGTTTCCTGATGGGATTTCGGCGAATTCTGGATTTAACAGCATTAACAGCCTTTGTAGTTCTAACAGCCCGAGGTCGCCCCGATATTTTATGGTTTTCAACAGAGGAAGTGTTGGAATATCTGTCGATTCTATGCGCAAAATAGAATATTGATAAAAGAATCGTGATAGCCTAGTCACTAGTGGATAATATTAACCTATTAGACTTACCCTTGGCGAACCAAGCCCATACTAGGATTCGAAAATCCTAGTATGGGCTTGTACTACTAAATTGGTATCGGATTTATATACATATTTGTAATTGTCATTCGCTCGGCGGTGATCCGATGCTCAACGTTTAGCGTGCGACTCACGTTCAGCATGAGTCACGTGCCTCTATTTGTTTCAGATTCGCAACATATCGATAGGCTACATGATTTAATTGTTATTATGTTTCAGGTGCCCCCGGCGAGAACCTGAAATGTTACGACGTTGATGTCATTGCAGTTTCTAGTGGAGGCACCCTCATCGGACACAGCGATGTGGGAGAGGCTACTGAGGTGAATTCTATTTTTTTTTATAAGTTTAACAGCTTTGGACATTAGGTTCTAAAAAATTGACGTATTATGTAGAATAAAAACTAATATTTTAATCGAAGTTCATAAGTGCCTCTGCTTTAGAAATCTTGGCGACGCAAAGCAACAAGGCATATTTTACTGCTTTATAGTATTTGAATTTTTCCCTTTTTATATTCCGTTGTCCAAGGTCCGAAAAAAAGTAGGGATAAGGTAACGAAGCACACAAATGAGGAAATTAATCAAATGTTGTGTCGGCCAATTTATAAGGCATTTTACTTTTTTTTGCAATTTGACGTAACTTAATCTGCGTCGTTTTCTTTTTACTTAATGCTGAGCTATTGCCGTAGCCTATAGACTTACAAAAGCAAAGGTACCACTCTTGCGTCGCCGACCCTAAAAGTTACCTTGATGTGATTGGAGAGGAATCTGCTTCAATTGGCATTCAATTAATAGTTATTGTTTATTAAAAAAATTCCGAACGAAAGCGAGCGAGCGAAATTTAACGGTAAAGTTAAATTTCTTGGAGTTTATTTGGAACTTTATCCTGGTCTGCATATATTGCGAATAACTAACAAAAATTTTTGACGAGCGCGGTGGTCGAATGTTTAGTAATAGCCGATGTCAACACCATAACTAGTCGTGGGTTCGATTTCAACGCTATACGATTCTGTTATCACATAATATCTGGTATGAACATATCTGTTTATCTTGGTCTGGGTGTTTTTAAGAGAGACCGGGCGCATCCAACGTAAGCCTAACGTAGGAACTGCTACAAGCGTAGCAGTTTCAGGGTCGGCAACGCAAGAATGACATCAGTGGTGTTGCAAATGTCCATAGGCTACGGTAACTGCTTACCATCAGACAGGCGGTACGCTTGTTTGCCACCTTAGTGGTGTAAAAAAAATAAGATACCATACTTTTACCATAGCCTTTTAAGGTGGCATGCAAGCATACATCAAGCGGGATACATGTTCGCTTGTACCACCTTAAAAATATTTTTTTTTCTAAATCCTTTACGGTTGTAATGTACTATCGTTTAATATCCGAAATGATATTCTGAATTTTTATTTTATTAAAAACTAAATTTGAGCAAAAATACTTTAAAATAAAGCGTGTCGCTAGTCGAACGTACGTCAATTACGTTGTCATTTATATAGATAGGATAGTATAGTACCTAGTTATTTGTCCTATTATATACATAAGTCCATGGTACTGTTATTCAATTACCGAGTATATGTTTATGTACATAATACATATAAGGTTGACAAACACAGAAACTGTTTGTCTTCACTAATTACTACTACGAGTATTAGCATGAATGTATCAAATTTTACGTCGTTCAGGCAGGACGTCGAACGTGTTTTGACAGTTTTTTCTTTATTCCAGTTTGACCTTGGCGCTCCTCTCGCGGCTGATGGTGTACAGTTTGGTGTATTAAGCATACCACAAGGCAACGAAGCCAGTAAGTCATTTGTGTTTTAATATCATGTTTGTTATTTCACTGTCTGAGTTACCTCATTTTTGTAATTCGAAGCTGCCTGTCGTTTTTTTTTTTTTTTTTTGGTTCTTTTTATCCCCGAGGGGAAAGGCAAAGGGATCTAGCCCATACAGCCAAGTCATCAGTTTAGAACCATTTGAAAAAAATCTTAATTCTATGTTCCAGCTTCAGGAACTCTGCTGAAAAAATACTTGGGAAGGGTAGACCTAGACCCAATCAACCCAGTTTAAATACCACTCATAAAACGATAGTGATTTTACAAGGTTTTCTTGATGAACTCATTCACGTCTTCCAAAAAGTGCATAAACGTGTTATATTTGAGTTTTTTCATTACTATATAAATTCACTAGCACTTATGGTACAAAATACTATCGAAATTGTCACAAAAAACTAATTTTATACTGAATTGTAAAAATTTCAAATAAAACAACAATGTCACTCGTCAAAAGCGCGGGAAGAAGTCCCTGTCTTTTTATGTGCTGATATCTTCTTAGTTTTTATTGCTGGCCATCAATCCACACTTCAAGATTATAATAATATCTAAATAAAAAAGATAATAATTCAAATTATTATTGAAGAGTGCGTTAAAGAATGGGGGCGGGCGTAAAGCCCTTAAAAATGTGGGACGGTATTGGCTGTAAAAAATGTGGCGGATTTTGTTGATCCGAAACAACAGCATAATGGGGAAATCTCATCGCAGCGTGATCTAAGCGGCAGATGATGTAAAATGCTTAAAAACTGGCCACTAATTGCTATAAGGTTGTTTTCAATATTTAATGTCACTGACTTGCAAAGTTCTACTTTCATTCTATTAATCTGAAACACTAAAATGTCCAGAAAATCGGTTTGTAAGCACCATGATCTTTTTTGTTTTACTATAATACTCTTCATAAACAATTTAGTTATTTATTAATCTATTTTTTTTTCAGCCTTCACCAACCCTGCCTTCTACAGGGAATGGATCAGGGCCACCACAGGCGTCGATCTGTAGAGATGCAAGGTATTGGACAGCTCACGAATACATTTTTATTAAGACAAATATTGTATGTCTTTTTATTCTCATTCACTATCCACTCATTTTACAATCATGAAGTAATTGCGCATGTGTATAAATTTCAATAAAGATATAATTTAATTATTTTTGTTTTTATTTCAAAAGTGTTTTTATTGTACCTACATAAAATTACACTGATATAAGTTAAAATTGCAAAAATTAAATGTACCTACAAAGGCGGATTTGTCGCTATAAGGTGTCTCAGTGGTGTTCCAGTCACTAATTGAATACGTAGCAACATGCTATCTTCCTGCAAGTAATCCGATCAGAATGTTTGTGAGGAATTAGCAGCGCGGGCCAGTTCTTACTTCTTGCGTTACAAGTTCTATTAGTCTATTACAATAACGGGTTGTGGCTGTGCCGTGTACACAGCAGTGAGTTTCACGTGAACACGTCTTCGTTACGTAACGGAAGTAAGTTATACTGGAAGGAAAATATATGATGCAGTGACTTCAAAATGGCGGCGCTTTCAAGTTTCATATGTACACAAATCCAAAACAACACGAATTTAGTGGTAGTTGCCAGGACTCGAACCGGGGACCGGTTGGTTATTAGGCCAATTCTTTATCCAGTGGGCTGTTACTGCTAGTGTGATTAAACTAATTAATTAACATTAAAAGTGGCCCTTGATAATAATCATAACACAAGAATATATAATCACTACACATCAGGCTGCTAACAGGTGTTTCTAATTATGAATAATGAAGGAAGTCCCATTGTCTGTCACACGTCTCTTGAATTATCATTGCTTTTACCCTTTTTCTCAGGAACAACGGGTGGAGCTATCAAGCTGAAATTAATATCAAACAGGTCTGTAATCCCTTCGAGCATTGAAAAAATCAAACTATGTCAACGCAATCAAAAGATACGGCTGTTATGCCTCGTTTATGCGCATATTTTGACACTCGCAAGGGAATCAAAACCTATAGGGTACTTCCCGTTCCGAAAACCGTAAGTTTGTAGTTCCATCACAAAAAAAAAAAAAACACTTTTTATGCGACAATAATGTGCGAAAAAAATTTTTTCTCTATATCTTCACAACTTCCTGGAGTAGTCAGTGAGAAGTGACATGACTCAGTTCTTACACATCTCTCTCGCTGCTTTAATATTCATAGCTCTATTTGCAGGCTCGCCGGTTCCCGGGGTTCCTGACGCCACCTTTCGATAAGACAATCAATTTGGTCGTGGTAGGTGAACCTTAACCTTACCAGAATGAAAACTTTTGATTTCGTTCCGAATATGACTTTCCGAGGCAATGTGAATACACCCACTGATAAAAATCTGTGAACTTATCAATATTTTGAATCAAACCTCGAAATATCCGGCAATAATAGGGGTTAAAGTATGAATTGACATTAAACCTATGTGTGTATGGTGTGAGATTTTCGAGAAAAACTTTTTTTACATGATACCTATGAGGCTTTTCTTTTAAAAACAGCAACATTTGATTTTGGAATTTCGAGGTAATTCAAAATGCTTTCACGCAGTTTGTTGGATCTAGGTCCCCAGAGTTCTATCGCAAAGGCATAAATAAACTTCCGATTAGATGGCAGCAATGTATGCATAATGAGTAATTTTGATTAAATAAATATGTTCCATCTTAGAAAAAAAACAAGTTTTAATTTTTCAATACAAATCGGCAATTTCGTACTTTAACCCCTAATATAAAAAAAAATCAGGAACTGTCACTAAATATGTTCTACGCGTTCCCGCCAAAACGACGCGTGAACTTTGTGCTTACCTCAGTATACAGGTGCTTACAAACAAAGCCCATCAAGAACATAAAGTAATAAAAATCACAAATAAGATCACAGAGTTATGCCATCTGGCAACCTTTATGTGCCACAGTTTATGGGTCGACACAACACGCTGTTAAATTTTAAGGTATACCCATAATGTAGGTATGGGAAACATTATTATAGCCCATAACTTTGTTGATGTTGAATCTTGTTAATGGAGCTCCCACGTCGAACATCATTAACAAATCCATAATGTTATGAAATTAAATGGTAATTTCTATTTAATTTCATAACATTATGGAAACCCATATAAATAACTCTATTAATAATTCTATTTTGGTTGTAAAATTGAAAAAAACAATGGATTAATGACCCCGTGAGAATGTAATTAAATTAATTCTCACGGGGATCTCAGGTATGAAACTGAACTGAAATTAGTTTTAGATAGTCTGTAGTTGTACACAATTTTTGTTAGGTGATCATTTCAAAAATAGAACTAGTTAAAATTTGGAATATCGTATATAAATATACTACATTTCAGAAAAAAAATCGACGTAGGTATGTTCGGATTCATAATGTATTCAAACTAATACTTTGAAGTGACGTGTTTTTTGGTAATCTTATGGGTTGGCGTTATCGACATGCAATCCAATATCACGTCAACGGGACAATTGATTATGAATGATCTGGAATAATCTACTCAATGCTTTATTTGATTGTTAGACGTTGAGGATAATTTTAAACTACTTGCATTAGCCGTGCTGTCCTCTCAATCGAAGCCCTAAAAAAAATAACGGTCTTTTTACATGTTGCTTATCTAATAAGATACATTTTCTGATTAAAAAGTCGAGGAAATATTAATGAGTTGTATCATGGTAAAGGATTTAGTATATAAAAAAAAACTAATAAACAGTACTTATATATTTTCAAACATTTGTACATAACAACATTTTATAGCAAGACGATAATGTATATTTACATAATGTCGTTCCGCTTGCAACAGGCCGCTGTACGTCCATTATAGACTTGCCTAAGACAATAAGTAAGTCCGTCAAGCCACTACTCCCTGACTACTAACGAAGCGTCAAATTAATACTAATTTTTTTAGGGTTCCGGACCCAAAGAAAACAGTAAGCTTTATTACATACCCTCAAGGGGGAGCCCCTTATATCTCTTGAGTTCGGAATTTAAAAAAAGCCGCGTAATGACTTCTAAACTTTTCAAGACATTTGTTGCGGTCAAAACTACTAGAAAATTTTATCGTGTTTAACCATGTTCGAGAAAACTGAAGATACCTTTTTCCTTAAGCATCTTATCTTTCTTGTGATAGCTAAAATTAAATATGTTAAAAACGTACGAAACCCTCAGTGCGTGAACTGTGCTATATGATTGCCGAGGTTGCGATGCCTCATTAAAAACAATAAAATAAACATATATTATAAAATAAACGTATAAGAGCATGTAGAATAATTTATTGTTGTCTTACTTATTCTCTTTGAATAATTTCCTATTGATGCTACGAGTACCATGTTGAATTTTGATTGGTGAGTTTATTCACAACTTTTTATAGCGAGCTCAATTTGCACTTCTGTTTTCTGTATATTGAAAGAAAAAAAAATACAATGGGTTTTTTCTTTTTACAACATTGGGAGGCAAACAAACATACCAACATACCTACTATGAAGTGGTTACCGTAGCACATAAATGTTTGCAATACTGGAAATGGGTATCACTTGCGCGATGCCACCCTTGTTAATAGGCCGTATAAGAGACCGTGTGCGCAACGCGGCCCAAAAAAAAAGCATAAATGCTTATCATAAATGACTTATTCTGATGTTTGAATCTGCTGGATGGAGGGATATCGGCATGCGCGGGTCGGCTGCGAACGGCTCGGCGCGCGGCTCGACGAGCGTGTTGTCGAGCTTGCTCGTCGAAGACGCCGGACTGAACTTGAAATGTGGGAGAAGCCGCGCTAGGCAACATTTGATTTGTATCAGCGCAAATCGTTTTCCTGCAACAGAAAATTCATTCCATTTATTAACCAGTTGAGAATGCGCAAGCTTGCATTGCTAGAGCAACACCTGGCTCGTCAATTATGTAACAATTCATTTTTTTTTTTTAATTTGTCGGCCATTTTGACCTGAACATTCCTATTCTACTTTTTTATGCTGAATCCGAATCTGAAGTCAAAATTCGAATATTTGGAAATAAGCGACAGACAAACGCACAGACATACATAAGATTTCATATAGGAACGGTGTTCCTGAAAATATCTTTTCATACATCCGTTCCATCCCATTCACCAACTCTATATAAGAGATGAGATGGATTTCTCATTCGTAGGCTGTTATTCCAACGCCAGTACATCACCTCAGAGGTGGAGAAGTGAACTATGTATCGCAGAGACGACAACACCTGGATACTATATAATGTTGCCAGCCGCATGCATTTCTTGTTCCAGATGGCTACTAAATACTAAAAGTAACGGGTGCGAGCCGGCGCTAGTTTGCATGAGCTAATTGGTGATCTAAACACACAAAACAGCTTATATACTTTAGCCCTGTTTTGATTCTTACATAATAACGCCCGAATATTGCAATACAAGAAGTATCACTCGCTTGTTGCCACCGCTGCAGCTGATATTGCGACTCCTTAGGAGTTACTGGTAACCTCGTTGAATTGCTGGAACCCAACAACACCCAAGGAATTGTTATTTGGCTGCAGTTTTTTGAGGTGGACGTATTTCCAATGCCGGGCTTCTTGATGTGCCCTACCTCTCTTAAAAATACCCAGAACAACACGAACAGATATGTTCATCTACGGAAATGATTGTGTTGTGTGGGAATCAAACCCATGACCTTGGTATTATTACAATAGCTATTGCTAACAACTCAGTTCGTCAATAAATTGATCGTGTATGACAGTCATAACACAGACATGATGAGCTCGGTGGCGGACTGGTTAGCAATGCTATTTTGACACCGAGGGTCGTTGGTTCGATTCCCACACAGGACAACCTTTTGTGTGCACGAACATGTATGTTTGCCTTAATCTGTATGTTTTAAGAGAGGTAGGCGTACCAAAGTAGTCCGTCCGGAACCGCCACTTCACAGAAGCATACAGCCAAATAACAACTCCCTGGAGGGTTGTTGTGTTCCTGTCAGCTAGAGAAGTAACCAGTGAGCTCCTAAGGAGTTACTGTGTCAATAGCAGAGGTAGCATTGCGATTATTGAAAGTTTTCATAGGTTCGGAAACGACCACAAAACAATAGCAGCACCCCGCGCTCACAAAACGTGTTTTGGCGCCAAAATTTCTCTGCGAGTCGAACCTACTGATAATGGCAGAAATTTTTTAACCAATAAGCAGATATCGTACCCGTACAGTAGTAGATTTCTTCAGTTGTCCATAGGTTATTCCCTTCATGGTAGCTATTTTCCATCAAAGTCAAAGTCAAAATCTTTTTATTCCGTAAAAATGGCTACATTTGTTTGGAATCGTCACAATTTTTTTCCCTACCGTGCAGTTCATGACTAGGTGAGCACTGATAAAAATACTGCCAAAAAACTCAGGCATCCCTCTTTTGGTATCCAAACAAATTTACATATTTTATTAATTACATTATAATTGGATCGACTCACTCCCAGGCATTTTTATCATTAATATAGTCAGATACTTTATAATATGTCCTGCTACACAATTTGGCTTTAATAGTAGTTTTAAATTTGTTTATTGACAATTCTCTTATATTGCTGGGAAGTTTGTTATAGAATCGTATACATTGCCCCATAAAAGAATTACTTATTTTGTGGAGACGGCTAGAATGTAACACAAGATTATGCTTATATCTAGTATTTATGGTATGACTCTTTTTACAAAATGAGTCTATGTTTTTATGGACATACAAAAGAGTTTCATAGATATATTGCGATGCGACTGTTAGAATATTTATTTCTTTGAATTTTTCTCTAAGGCTCTCCCGGGGACCAAGTTTGTAGATAGCTCTTATGGCTCTCTTTTGCAATAAAAAGATGGTGTTAATGTCCGCGGAGCTACCCCAAAGAAGAATTCCGTATGACATAATACTATGAAAGTAGCTGAAATAAACAATTCTAGCCGTATCAACATCAGTGAGCCGTCTAATAGTTTTCACTGCATAGGCTGCAGAACTTAGTTTTCCTGATAATTTTTCAATTTGTGGGCCCCATTGTGGTCAAGTAGGCCGTATGCTTGTATGCCGCCCGACGTTGTAAATAACAACGGGCATGTAGTTTTAGCACAACGAATACAGCATATAATGAATACAGCTGCTACCTAATTGCTCCAGCTTCTACAGCTGCCTACCTGCACAAAAAATATCTTCTTACCAATGCAATACCGAGGTCCATCACCGAAAGGCATGTAGACTCCAGGCGGCGGGGAGCGCGAGGACCAGCGCTCCGGGATGAATTGTGACGCGTTCTCAAAATACTACAGTGGAACAAGAGTCAAATCAACATTTTTCTTCTTAGCTTTTACCGTTTTCTAATCCATTAGGATCCAGAAGGTCTGTTACCTGACCCTAAGGATTTGGCGAAGATACTGATTTATACACTGAGCGACTGCCGTGACACCTTCACAGACCAGAGGGAAAACCAGATCGTTAACCACACGTCTTTTGAATTATTATTTCGTGAACGTGCGCGTTTCCTCACGATGTTTTTCTTCACCGCCGAACAAGTGATAAGTACAACAAGTGATAAGGAATTAAACTATTTTTAACGGAAGTATCGCGTGTTTTATTTATTTTGTTGAAACCTGACGTTTCGAACGCTTTGACAAATATCTCAATGGTAACTCACACCACCATCCATGTCAGTTAGCTACCGTAGGCAAATCTTTGTTTCAGAGAGCATACGGCATCTGCGACGCTGAGCATCTAGAGGAGGAACTCCAACATGTCAAACAAGTACTGCGGAGCAATAGTCACAAACTCCCTCGCATGCGTCACAGAAGCCGCCCGAAGCCACCTACAGTTGAACGTCAACCTGCCATCTTACCATACTTAAAGGGAGTCACAGACAAAATTGGCAACATCTTACGGCGAGCTTCAATTAAAACTTATTTCAAGCCCCATAAGAAGATCAGTCAATTTCTAAGACCTATCAAGTCTAATATCCCCCTACAAGATGCAGGAGTATACAAATTAGACTGCGAATGTGGTTTATCATACATAGGGCAAACAAAGAGAAGCGTAGGTACTCGTGTGAAAGAACACATTGCTGACATGAAGAATAGGCGCGATAAGAACTCTGCAGTATGTGAACATACACTGGACCAGCCAAACCATTACATCCGGTTCGATAAACCACAAATCCTCGCCAAGGAGAATCGCTACATGCCGAGAATGTTGCGCGAGGCTATTGAAATAAGAAAACACCCCAATTTCAATAGAGAAGATGGTTGGCAAGTACCACCTGCTTGGGATCCAGTCCTAAAAATAATCAAATCACAAATCCAAAGATCTACTAAAAAATGTTCGGACACTGTGAGCGATTTTTGTGTGAATCGGAACATATATAATTAATCCATCCAAGTCGGTAGATGTAATAATTAAATAACTAATGTAAGACGAATACCACCTTAGTTTTTCCTGCGACCACGGACGCTGCAAAGCGTTCGAAACGTCAGGTTTCAACAAAATAAATAAAACACGCGATACTTCCGTTAAAAATAGTTTAATTTCAATGTGTAACAATCGCGAATCGCAAACCTAAGACAATACTAAGTGATAAGGACTTGAACCGAGGACCTGTTGTTCACTAGGCTGGTTCCTTATTCAATGGGCTATCATTGATAGAGAGATATACTGAGTTAAACAAACATTAAAGAGATGAAAAGCAACTTTGTCTGGTTTTAAGAGAGTTAGGCGCATCAAAGTAGCCCGTCTGGGGAAGTGCCTCCACCTCACAGAAAACCGCAGCCAAATAACAACTAAGACAATACTAAATAACAACTACCTAAGCAGTGTGTTCAGGTAGTTGTTATTTGTCTAAGATGTTTCTGTGAGTGAGAGAGGTCACCAGTAAGCGCCTAAGGAATTGCTGTGTTGTGTGTGCTGAAAAACACCACATATGTTCACGCACACCAATGTTTGTTCTGCGTGGGAATCGAACCCACGATGGTGTCTAAGTAGGGTTATCAACGACTGTGCCGCCGAGTTCGTGTGCCTGTTGCCGTTACCTGTTCGTCTCTGTGTATTCCAAGGGTGGGGAACACGATGATAGTTCCCTTCTCCACGAGCAGCTGCGATCCTGGCACGGAGTAGTCCTTGGTGCACTCCCGCTGTATCATCGGGAACGGCGGGTACAGGCGGAGGGTCTCTGAAAACATGGGCACCATTGTTTGTAATTGTTAAAAATTGAAGAGCGTGGTGGTGAAGTGATTACCAATAGCTACTTTGACACCAAAGTTCGCGGATCGGATTCGATTCCCACATAGGGCAAAAATTTGTGTGCATGAGCATGTCTGTTTGTCTTGGTCTGGCTGTTTTTAAGACAGGTATGGCGCATCACTAGCTCGACGGGGGGAGTACCTCCGCCTCATAGAAAATCTATCTATCTATAACATCACGCCAAATCCCTTGCGGGGTAGGCAGAGAAAATAGAAAAATAGAAAATCGTAGGCAAATAATAACTTTGTCAAGGATCGTTGTGTTCTTGCGAGTGAGTGAGGTTACCAGTAAGCTCCTAAGGAGTTGCTTTGTTAGCAGCAGTGGTGACAACGCGTGAGAGAAACTTTCTATATTACAAGGGTATATATGTTACGGTAACCACTTTACACCAGGAAGTCTGTGTGCTTTGAATAAAAAAATATGCTTGCCGTATGCTTATTTGCTACCGGACGTAATCAAAAAGCAGTGATACAGTAATCACTTTACATCAGGTGGGCCATATGCTTGTATGTCTCCCGATGATGTATAAAAAAAACATAGAAACAACGTCATCTCTAGCTCAATGACCTCTAGCGCCATCTACATAGATGAGTTACAGGGTCGGAACCATGAAGGGAATAACCTATGGAGAATAGACGAGTTACAGGGTCAGAACCATGAAGGGAATAACCTATGGAGATCTCTAGCTTATGACCTCTAGCGCCATCTGCATATATGAGTATCAGGGTCTGAACCATGAAGGGAATAACCTATGGAGATCTCTAGCTTATGACCTCTAGCGCCATCTGCATATATGAGTATCAGGGTCGGAACCATGAAGGGAATAACCTATGGAGAATAGATGAGTTACAGGGTCAGATCCATGAAGGGAATAACCTATGGAGAACCGATCATACGAGCTCTCGTAGTAACTCAACTCACCGCTACACGTTGAGGGTAAAGTAGGACGCGCAGTTCGCGGATTCACATCGCGTCACTTATCTTCTTATTGGTTAAAATGTCCTTCCACTTGTCAATATGCTGAAATCGACGAGATATTTAGGCGCTGAAACACTACGTTTGGGTGAGTGAGGGGTGCCTTTATGCGCCGTCAAGTGGTTTATTGGTTTGTGGCCATAAGAGTAAGGTATCGGCTTAAGAGAGTAATTCGATATCAATATGAAACTCAACTTTACCGCGCTTCGCATATGGTTGAAATAAGTATAACAGACTTGCGTGTGATTTCCTTTGGTTATATGAATTTCAGGCATACATCGAACATAATAAGGTTGAGACTCCATTAATCTGTGCTGACAGAAAAAAACAAATTCTCACCATTTATAACCATCTCCATATATGTAAGCTCTTGTAGCTGATCGTAGCTGATTCTTCCATCGTTCCTCCTGAAGACTTCGTTGATCTCTCGTCGCAAGTTATCCTGGACGCGAGGGTGAGCGGCCAGCTCCAGGAGCAAGAACGAGAGAGTCGCTGACGAGGTCTCGAAGCCACCCAGCAGGACTATGAAGGCGTTCGCTGATATAATCATGTCAGCTAAAACAAAAACTTTGCTTATAAACAGGGCATGATAGACAGATAAAAGAAGTACCTCCACCTCACGGAAGACCGCAGCCAAATTTGACGAGCTCGATGGCACAGTGGAGAAACGCGTTGATAGGCTACTTTGACAACAACGCTCGTGGGTTCGATTCCCACACATGAAAAACATTTGTGTGCATGAACAGGTTTGTTCGTTTTAATCTGGGTGTTTTTAAGAGAGGCAGGGCGCGTCAAAGCAGCCCGTCTGGGAAAGTACCTCCACCTCACAGTAAACCGCCGCCAAATAACGGCTTCCAAGAGGGTTGTTGTGCTCATCGGTGTGAGTCACCAGTAAGCACCCAAGGAGTTGCTGTGTAAGCAGCAGAGGAGGCATCGCGCGAGTGCCGAAGAAGTTTTTTTTATATAAGAAGGGGGCAAACGAGCATGTGGGGTCACCTGATGGTAAGTGGTCACCACCGCCCATAGACATCAGCATCACCAAAGACAATTCCCCAGAGGGTTGTTATGCTCCTGCGTGTGAGTGAGGCCACCAGCAAGCTCCTAAGGAGTAGTCGCTATGTTAGCAGCAGAGAAGGCATCGCGCGATACTTAATGTATTACAAGCGTTAATATGCTACGGTGAGCGCTTCACATCGTGTGGGCCGCATGCTTGTATGACTTCCGATGTTGTATAAAAAAAGAAATCTTAGGCTTAGGTTAGGACACCGTCAATCCTGATAGCTTAGTTAACTAGATAACGTTAAAAAGCATATCGGAGTTCGACTAATGCTTTATAACGCGAATTAACATTGGTGACTGGATGGCTGTGCTGATATTTGATATCATGTTAGCAAAATGATTGCCCTGGTTACGAAACTATCCACATTGCTTCAATTGCATTGTCATTAGATTTCATTTTTTGTTGTGATTAGCAAATCTTTCGCATATTTTATCACGCACAGAAACAAATCATTATATATATATATATATTTAATATTGTCGGACAAATTACGCAGCGTCATCTAGCCCCAAAGTAAGCGAAGCTTGTGTTATGGGTACTAGACAACTGATAAACATACGTAAATACATTTTTAAATACATACTTATTATGCATAGAAAATACCCAGATCAAGACAAACAGAGATGTTCACGCACACAAATGTTTGTACTGTGTGGGATTCGAACCCACGAGCGTTGGTGTCAAAGTAACGTAACAGCGCGTTTCACCACTGCGCCAACGAGCTCGTCTAATTTTACCAATTCTTTTTTGCTTAATCTTTTGTTAATATCTCTAGATTTACGCGTATTTTCCCGGTCATTTGATAGGCGTGCGCGGTGATATGGATCCAATGCGTAGCGGTCACTGAGAAGATTATGTAATGTAGTTCACGCACCGTGACCAGCTCTGAGGGACATCAATAAAAATATATCCAGGTCTCGGCTGGTATTGGGACTATTGCAAATGTGTGGTAAATTATTATGGTATAGCCCGGTAGATTATTGGTACTGAGTTATTACCGAAGAGGGACAAACGCATTCATAACTAACATATCTCTCTCTATCTCTATCTATAGATTGTTACATCCGGCAGGCGGTGACTCGCCACTCACTGAAAGGACCGCCGAATAGCCTGAGAAAATCGGCCGGGAGGAATATTTTGATATATTTTGATGCGCTTAGGGTGAATAACACTCTTTTGTAATAAGAATCTCTTAAAAACATGACAGACATGTTCGTGCACACATAACCTTGTCTTTGGTATATGTGAGGATGAATCTCCGGCTGTTGGCGAGCGGTGCCGTTGCAGAAGGAAGCTGCTGGCATCATATCGAGCAAGTTGCTGTTGCTGTGTTAGCAGCAGAGGTGGCATCGCAGGAGAGATACTTAATGCAAGCGTTCATAGTCTACGGTAACCGCTTAACACTAGGTGGGCTGTTTACTTGTTTGCCACCTCAGTAGTATAAAAAAGCCGTCAAGTGCGAGTCCGACTCGCGTTCTGAGGGTTCCGTAAAAAATATATTCAAAAGTCGCAAAAAAAGTTTTTTTTTGTCATCGCGTTAATGTTAATACTTGCACTTGTACAGATTCCACTTCACAATTTTATTTAACAATTGTTTTTACCGACCGGTTTCGCCTTTACGGCATTATCAAGGTATTTTATACAACATATGGCGGTACCGTGCAATCAGTGATAGTGGGTATTGTGGGTAATTCACAGAGGTTACTACTGGGCAGTGTTGTCACTTTATAATTTTATATTGAGTTGTGGGATAATTTATGACAGTTGGGTCTAGTCATTGGTATTTGAAATGTCATAATAGAAATTCAAGTGAAATTAATTTAAGTAATTGAAATAAAATAAGAATAAAATAAAAATAATAATAAAAATAATAATCAAAGTGTCTAGTGTCAGCAAGTAAGGTAATCATTACAATGTCACGAACTATTATGATTTAAATAAATAATAAAATATATTAAATGCCAATAGTAAATTACATCCGGAATAATTAAATAAATGTCAAAAGGTAAAATAATTTAATAGGGGAGAGGTGTTAATATCCAATTGTATATTTAAGGCCCTGGATGCGTCTTGATGCAACAACCTATTAATTTCTAAAGCCTCCAGGGCATTTAATTTCTTTCCTTTATCACATATATGGAGGGCTTTAAAGTTTGTTTGTTGGTCAAAGCTATGGGCTTCTTTCCAAAGGTGTTCAGCAAAGTTGGAATCTGTTCGTTTAAGTTTCCAGCATCTACAGTGTTCCTTGAGCCTAGTTTGAAACGATCTGCCAGTCTGGCCTATATATTTTTTATTACACTGGGCACAAGACAGTTCATACACTCCACTTTTTAGTTCAGTGGGAGTTCTGTCTTTAGTGTTACAGAGCAGATTCTGTAGGGAATGGGTACTGTAAAATGCTGGTCGACGGTTATTAAGTATCCGTGAACATTTATAGGATATCTTTCCTAAAAATGGTAATCTAGCCCAGCGCATAGATGCTTTTTCTAGGTTGGCCCTGTTACTACCGTTATATACCTTTTTTTTGTAATGGAACCACAAATTTACGGTTTTCGGATTATTTCCTTTAATTGTGCTTGTGCTGATGATTCTAGGTCAACGGGTAGTACCCTATAGGTTTTGATTCCCTTGCGAGTGTCAAAATATGTGCATAAACAGCCGTATTTTTTGATTGCGTTGACTTTAGACTTTTGATTTTTTGACTGCCCGAAGGCATAACAGATTTGAGTATTTTTTAATAATTTCAGCTTGATAACTCCACCCGTTCCTGTGAAAAAAGGTCTTTCAAAGTCTATAACGGACGTAGATGCAAACAATTTTTGTATTATATATATTAAGATTTACTAGGTAAATTAGTATGACGTCATTCCCTGATAAGATTATGCCTCAAAAAACCCAAAGATAATAATATTATTTAAAGTACTTACATAGATATCAAGTTATTAAAACGAATCAGCACATGTCAATTTGATTTATGTTTAGGTAGTTAGTTGCTACTGTTTACACAGATTTTGATAATGGGAATAATCAAAGAAATATAGGTATACCTAGTATTTATAATAAGGTCAGTAGGCCAATTCTGCTAAATAACTTCAGCTGCACGTTTACGCTTGTCACTTGAGTCGTGCAGGAATAGTGCAGAGCCAATACGTGTATTCTATTAAAATTTCCTGCACTGCAACGGCACTGCAACTACGCTGCAACGGTGCCTATCCTGCAAATGAACTAATTAACACCCGCTATTTTACCATCTTTCAAACTAATAAATTGGATTTTTACTTAAAGTTGATTCCTATAGTTTCAAGCCTCATTGCCGTTGGTTGTCGGCGTGGAGGTATTTCTAACTGAAAAGAAGCTTTACTTAATCATATATTCCCATATACATCTCCCAAAACAAAAAAAATGTTTTGTAATGTGAATCACCGCTTCAGAACATTAATTTCACTTTGCAAAAGTTGCTTAAGACTAACGTTAGCAAAACTGCAAATAAACTCCTTCAAAACTTCTGTCGCCGCTATACAACTGTCAAAACAATTTATCAGAATACAACAATATTGCAGGAAACGTGCAGTGCAGTGTAGGTTTTATAACAGAATAGCGAGTCATTTACCGCAGCGTTGCTGCAACGTCGCTGTTGTCAGATCGCTTAACAGAATAACGAAACGTCAAAATGTACACATTTTGACACACGCCGCGCAGCAGTGCAGTTGCAGTTTTTTAGTATAATTGGCCTACAGTATGGATGAAACTTGAGCAGTGACAACTCGGAGAGCTCGATGGTGTTGTTGCCGGTTAAAGCAACGTCGACCGCAATTGTGGAGGTCTGAGCCAGTCGCTCTATGTAAAAATCTTTATCAAATCCTCAGGCTTAGATAGCGGACTTTGCCAATGCTAAAATGGATTGGGAATCGGAATAACGCTAAGGAGAAGACTGCAGACTATTGATATCAACTGTGACAAATCTAAGGGTTATTTACACGGGTCGATTTTCGCCGTGCTGCTACTCGCTTACCAAATCACCTCACTAAGCAGCACCGCTGCTCCATTTCCACAGTTGACTGAAATCCCAAGGGACTAGGTCATTTTCTTCGAAAAATATTGAGTAGAAGAAATGTTTAATGTGCCAGCATTGACATGGATTGTAATTATTGAAGAATTGCTTGAAGAACAAAGAGAGAAGATAAAAAACAAGGAAAGAAGAAGACTTGCATTTTGGGTACGCGGATGGAATTCTCGACTCGTGCTTCGGATACTATGTTGGTGGTACGGAGTTCTGAAGAATGAAGATCCTGATTACTTTAGAAAATGATTATAATGACTATAGATTTTAGTCACCAGCCGCAAGCAGGCGATGTCTATTTTAGGATTTTGATCACCTGCGGCTTAGCCGAATCGCCATTTAAACGGTCGATTTTCGTCGTGCGGCAATAATCGTGCGACAATGTAAATTCCCCATTCATGTGCATATGCAATTGAGGTTGCCTCAGGGATCAAATTTGGATCCATTGCTGTTTTTAATGTACATAAATCATCTTTCTGAAATGATGCAGTAACATTCCAAAATAGGGTAATTGCTGAAGACATCTATTCTAAAATATTCGCAAAGTAACAGTTGTACAGTGTATTGTAGTTTTTATGAAGTGATCGACTAGAACAAAGCTAAATGTAAAAAATACTGTTCTAAATGTAGACACCAATACAGACAGACGTCTTTCTTAAAAATAGTAACTATATTAGAAATTTGGAAATGAGTCCGTATTTATATAGATTTCAATAAATTCAAGACTGCAATAGGGCCTTCTTATATTTATACTCGCTTTTTATCTATTTAATAAAGTTGAAGAGGTTGTTCGTTGCAACGCGCTAATTTCTGGAACTTACTGTCTGCTTTGAAAAAAGCCTTGAGGATGGCTGCAGGCTATTTAAGATCACAATACATTAGGAATTGACTAACGAGCAAACGGCAGGTTACAGGATAAATACGGAAATTGATGATTGCGACTAATGCGCGTTTTGGACTACTTTAGCTACTTACACAGCATTATATAGGCCGCAGGGATTTTTTTTCTTGCACCATTTAGGTGGTAATCAAGCATATGGCATTATCCATGTTAAGCAGTTTATGTTAAGACCAGCGAAATCACCGGCGCGTTGTCGACCCTGTACGTAATTCTTTATGCTTTCTTTGAAGAAGCCCGCGCTATAGTCAATTGGAAAAATCTCAGCAGTGAGTTAATTTTACAACTAAGCTGTTTAAGAAAAAGAACATCTCTGGGACCGCACAGTACGTGACTATTATAGTTTCAACGTGTGAAGATATCTAAGAACTAAATATTCTCACCCTTACATAATAAAAAATCCTTAACGACATATTCAAGCATTATGTATGCTTGTAAATCCTCCAAATCCAAATTTTATATCAATATATAAAATAATACAGTTGTTTTTAAAGGAATCATAATAAATAATAATGATAATAAAGTATAATGAAAAGATTCCATGAAACTTTGTACTAAATACTTACTTATGTGAACATCATCAACGATGGTGGTCTTATCGTTGTTATTGTTGTGGTCTTCGCTCCGTAGTGCCATCATGATGTCGATCAGGTCTCCGCGCTTATCCTGGGTTTCTGAGGACACGGCAGTTTTGATATATGTGTATTACAAAAACTTAGTGTTCATACAAAGAATTGCTTGAATTTTTCTGTTTTGTGGTATAATTTTCTTTTGCCAATACTTTATTTATAGAATTAATAGGTATTTAACGGCAATTAACTTTTTAATATAAGCGCGGCGGCCTTAAATACTTTTTTTTTATAAATACTTCATACCACAAATTACTTCATTATGATATCACATGATCCATTTTAAAATATTTTTCATGTCCGGACCGTTGGTATTTCATTATTTATATAGGGATCGAAAATAGCTTTTTCCTCCCTAGGGCAGATATATCTTTTTTTCTTGAATGTCCGATTAGTTCCTATGACATTTAAGAAAAAAGATATTTCTGATCTTTTTTTCTTGTACGTCATAGAAACCAACCGTGTATAACTACAGTTTCAGATTGCGAGAAAGTCGAAAATAAAAGAAGTACCTTTATCTGCCTACGTAGATCTCCAATAAAGAACTTTTTCACAGGCAAAATGCCATTTTGGCATATTTAGCGGTAAAATGTGAAACTAATATTTTTTTTATTGTCGGCTGAATGCTTTATCCTTTTTTAACAAATACTAATAAAATAATATAAATAGTTTAACATAATATATTTATTTTGGTGATTAATTACATATATTTATATTTTATTTTCTATAAGAAACACAAAATGCAATATATAATAATTTTGTAGTTGTGTAAGAAAATTCTTATCAATTTTACGTTCTTACGTCTAAGTACGATGGACAGACGATCTTGTGAAGATTGCAGGGAGCCGATGGATGCAAGCAGCACAAGACCAACTGCTGTGGAAGTTTAAGCGGGAGGCCTATGTTCAGCAGTGGACGTCTTTCGGCTGTTATGATGATTATGTCTAAGTACGGAACTCTAATAAAGTATTAACTACGTAGTAAAATATAGTACCTATAAAGTAACAAAAGATGTACCTTTTTCCCTGGATCTTAGCACGCTGGTGACGATGTTATGAAAGAAATCGTGCGTCTTCTTTGGTATGATTCGTAGTCGCAGGAAAAGAGCTAACTTCGGCCAAAAATTGTACATTCCCCTGAAAATATGCAAAACGTCATGTGGCGCCTGCATTGATAATTTACAAAGCTAAATTGTTTTTGAAGGTTAAAATTCCAGACATCTCGTTAATGTTAATACTTGCACTTGTACAGATTCCACCACCACCGGTTTCGCCTTTACGGTATTATCAAGGTATTTTATACAAAATACCTTGATAATGTTAACACTTGCACTTGTACAGATTCCACTTCACAATTTTATTTAATAATTATTTTTACTGACCGGTCTAATACGAGGGTCTCGTACCTTGATAATTTAAAAATAATTATTAAACAAAATTGTGAAGTGGAATCTGTACAAGTGCAAGTATTAACGAGATGTCTTCAAAATTCCACCAAGCGCATACAATCAACAGTATCAACATGAATTAAAATTCGCAAGTGTTGCAATTCGTCGCAACTGTTTACGTGTGCACACACTCACTCAACACCAACATGACCTTGAAAGTTTTGCATTAAAATATGGAGTGAAGTACAATTCACATTTGCTGCTAAAAACCTTATGGAATGATCGGTTTATATAACTGATATATATTTTTAAAACAGAAATTTAACCACCCAAGTTCTGGCAAGTGACTATTTGTATCTTCTATAATAATTATAGGAATTATTCATCAGTCACGTCGTCGTGTTGGGAAATGTCAAATTTTGTCATCTGATCCATATGGAAATTCTCAGATTATTGAATACTGGTACTTTCATTAATATGAGACGACATTGCTAAGAGATTGCAAAAGCAGTTTTCAATGTCGAAGCTATCGGAATTCAGCATTGAATCGACTGTGCGTTAGAGAATTACATTGCAGTAAGCTACTATATCAATTTATAATATATATTAAAATTCAGTTACAAAGTATCTCTGCTCAGAACTTACTTTGAAAATAAATTATACGGTGACATTTCGTAGAAAGCATGCAGCGCAACCGCGAAGGGGTCCTTTGGATTGTCCATTACGAAACTCTTGACTCCAAATGCACAAGGGACGATTGCATCAGCAGTATAACCTCCAATCAGCTTCTCAGCATTCACTGTCACTTCATTTGTATCGCTACCAGCCTTCTCATTAATAGTTTCAGTATTAGTTCTTTCACCTTCACTTCTTGTATTTTTTAAAAGATTTTTCATTTTGATGACAAATTCATCAGCTGTATTTTCAATTAATGGATACATTCCTCTTAATTTGTTAGGCCTGAAAACGTATAATGAACTCTAGTTAATTCAACGAAAGAGAAAGAAGAAAGAGAAACTCAACGTTGCTTAACCTGCGTGTTTGGTTTCAATGACACCATCGAGCTCTCCAATCAACAACATTTAATTATTATCATTAGAATCACGGAACCCAGCCGGCGATCTGGTATCTATTCATGGCAATGAAAAATTTGTAATGACAGAAAATTTCACTTTTTCAGTTCATAGAAGTATTTCAAACCTAATCAGGAATAATGATGGACTTTCAGGAAATTTTGCAATAATGCCTTTATAAAGTACTGTTTTATTATCACCGCTATATGAACCAAACACGATTTGAAATGAATCTGCAGCTTGCGTCTCCGACGAAAGGTTTACAATGGAATTGATTATATGACATGATGGTTCTCATGTTGTTCTCCTGGATAAAAGCTCAGCAGGGATTTCATTCCAAAGAGTTCTCGGAAGAAAACTTCCCTGGAACCGAACAGTAGATCATTTGTACTAAAAAACCGCTACTGCACTGCTGCACGGCGTGTGGTAAAATGTATTATGATACATTTACTGCATTATTCCTGTGCGACTCATGACAGGCGTAAACGCCCTGCAGACTTTTTAGGAGAATTGGCATGCAGTACACGACCGTTGTGGTTCCAGTGTGTGTGTGTGTGTCTCTTTAAACTTAAGGGCTCAATACCGTACAATATGGAGTATGTTACTGTCACAGCAGTGATAGTCCAGTGGATATAAGAATCGCCCTATTGACCAACTAGTAGCCGGTTCGAATACTGGCATGTACCACTAAATTAGTCTTTTTGGATTTATGTACATAGGTATTTATAATTATCACTTGTTCGGCGTTGACAGATAATATTGTGGGAAAACCCACACGTTTAAAAAAATACATTTCAAAAGGTTTGTGACCTTACATAAGAAAGGTCTGCTTTACCCTCTGGGTTGTGGAGATCTGACGAAAGTCGTTTCATGTAAAAATCTGTATCTTCGCCAAATCCTTAAGCTTAGGTAGCAGACTCCACCAATCCTAATGGAGTAGGAAACGCGATAAAACTAAGAAGCAGAAGATGGAGTATGCTACTGTATCCTATCACTTACGAGAAAATCGGTGATATCTTCATCCGCAGCCCTTTCCACTCATTCCCGCGGAGATACAGCACGGAGTTGGCGAGGGGGTCTATGTGCTTATCGCATACGAACCCCCGGTCCATGAAGTGCTGGAAGTCGTTCACACAGATCCTCTTAATCAGGTCAGGGTCGCACACGACGAGAGTACGTACGTACAGCTGGTGGATACCTAGAACGGCACATTTATAATGTAATGTTATTTTATTCCGTTACAAGTAATTTAAGGGAGGTAGGGCGCATCAATGCAGCCTGAGGAAGTACCTCCACCTCACAGAAAAACGCAGCCAAGTAACTATTGGAGAGATGTTATGTTTCTGAGTATGAGTGGGGTTACCAGTAAACGCGTAAGGGGTTGCTGTGTTAACACCAGGGGTGGCTTCGCGTGAGCAATTCCTGTATTGTAAGCCTTCGTAGGCTACTGTAACTAATTTATACAAGGTGGGCCGTATGTTTGTATGCCTATCAACGATGTTTTTAAAACAAAAGTTATAGTTCCCTAAAAATAAGTCAGGACCAGGACAAACAGACATGTCCATGAACAGAAATATTCATATTGTGTAGGAATCGAACCTTCGGTATTAAAGTAGCATTGCTAACTACTCCGTTATCGGGGTCTTTACAATACCTATATTTCGTCAAAATATAAAGATCGGTATATATATATATATACATATATATATATTAAGAGAGGTAAGGCGAATCAAAGCAGCCCGTCTGAGTAGAGAAGAGAGTGAGAAGTACCTCCACCTCACAGAAAACCACAGCAAAATAACAACTCCCTGGAGCGTTATTGCATCTCTGCGAGCGAGTGAGGTTACCAATAAGCCCCTAAGGAGCAGCTGTGTTAGCAGCAGAGGTGGCATCCCGCGAATGATACTTAATGTGTTGTAAGCGTTTACAGGCTACGGTTATCGCTTTACATCAGGCGGGCCGTATGCTTGTACCTCTATATATATATAAATAAATATATACAAAACGAAATAAATATATTAATGAATCGATTACTTACCTACTAATCTTTTGCTTTTATATGCATCGTATATCCTTTTGAAAAATTCCCCAGTTTGCTCCTTAAACGTGATAACTGACCAGATGTGACCAACAAAAGGATTCGCCCTCGGTGAATACACAGCTTTATCCGTCCAGTAGCTGTGATCATATGTACCAAGGGCCAGCAGTACTGCCCCCGAGAGAGATAGTACGAAAATGTACCATAATAGTACATTGGTGAAGGGCCAAAATTGAAGCGCGAGTGGTGACAGGAGGAGGAACATCCAGGGTTTATTGAACACGAACATTTTGTTAAGCTTCTTTCATATCTTCAGCTACAGTAGGTCCAGCTGTAGTCATGGCTACATAGATCCTGTGAAAATGAAAAAAAGTATGTGTGTACTTATAGCACGCACGTAAGTTATGCCTATTTCGCACAACAAAACAAACATATCTCCATAAATTTCATCCCCCGTGCCAGTACTCTACGTTTGTAAAAGAAAACGGTAACCAACCAACTTCGTGGTGTCGATTTTAGATGTCGGTGTTGTAAATTCACACTCCGTAACACCCCAAAACAAGTATGAACCTCCAAAGAGCCACCGTAGGGTGAATAATCGGATGGGAAACGTATTTGTTCGTTTCCCAGACGGGGTCGATCAAGGTTGATCGTTCTTCTGACTTTTTACCCCAATTACAGTAAAAAATCATTTTAATATATCATTATTTTTAATAATCGTTAATTTAAACTACAATCAAATAATTTAAATAAAAAAATTTCTGCCAAAATAAATAAATATTGTTATATCGGACAAATTACACAGCGCCATCTAGCCCCAAAGTAAGCGAAGCTTGTGTTATGGGTACTAGACAACTGATAAATTTACGTAAATACATTTTTTTGTAAATACATACTTATTATACATAGAAAATACCCAGACCAAGACAAACTGACATGTTCATGCACACAAATGTTTCTCCTGTGCAGAAATTGAACCAACGAGCGTTGGTGTCAAAGTAGCGTAACAGCGCGTTTCACCACTGCGCCACCGAGCCCGTCATATAAAAATGTATGGAATCTGAGCGAAAACGTTTCGACTATGGCTTTCCGAGGTAATGTGAATATCCCCAAAGATCTCATTCGCAACAGCCCCAATACCTGGTGAGACCTGGCTCACATAGTTTTATTGTTTTCCCCGGAGCTCGTCTCTGCGGGTGTACCACATTTCATCAATCCCCTCAAAGGGGCCTCTACACGTTGGATACATATCCCCGCGCACAACTATCTAATGATTGCGATCAATACCGGTGATTTATGAAATTATACATTATATAAGTATTAGTCACGTGGCACTCGGTTCTCTCTGCCTACCCCGCAAGGGATATGGCGTGAAGTTATAGATAGATAGAATTACGACTGCGAATTACCGGTCAAGGGCGGGTCGTGCACGGGAAGGGTTCACATTCCTGAGATAAGGCCCCCACTTTAATTTTAATTCATTTTTCCTTAAGTTATTTGTCGTTATATCAGCTATAGTACAATAGATATATCCCGGAAACTGACTAATAGACAAATAACCTGAAGGAGCTATATAAGTAGTAAGTTGAGTACAGATACCTAAAAACTAATTGGCTATATACACTACTACTACACTAACCCTAACTCATTGTACTGCAGGGATACGGGCCTCCCTTCAACCGAAGGGGTTTAGAGCATACTCCGCCACGCTGCTCAACTGCGGATTGGCAGAGGCCCATGTTTTCAAGCCGCCCGGAGGCCACTGACTTAGCTTAACAACTGTCATCTATCGATAACAGCTTCACGTGTTGTCACGATAAAGACATTCATAGACAGGTTGCGGTCGACGTTGCTTAACCTGCGTGTACTGTTAGAATGATACGCGGAACAACCCTATAGAGCTCACAATATAATTATACACTACTATCCCTTTACTTTACTTTACAATCGGTAATGTTTACATTATTATCAAAAACCACTACACTATCTGTGAATTCCAAATACTTTGTAAGAGCCAATTCACGGGAACACCACTGTACCAGTACGTACCCAACACTTTTCACAGATCGTTATTCAACATATATCCGTAACAAAACTTCACATAACACACTTGATTTTGGTACACTTTTTATTCGTAAACTATCGTACAGGTAAACTAAAATAGCGGTATGATTTATTTGTATAGAGATGTGGTAAAATCACATGTTTTATTGATTTATCGGCGGTCAGGCGCAGCTTCGCGGCTCGCAATGACCGAGTGAGCTGACAAGATAATGCTCACGCACGGGCCGAGATGTTGTAACAGAGAAAGTTTAACAGGGCCGGACTCGACAGTGAAACGATATTCGGCATTGAGTATTCGTGTATTGCCGCTCTTGGATTGTCGGTATATAATCAATATACTGAATGTTTCTTCTGTGGATGAATAGAAAAGAAGCGACTTGTATATCTTACTCATATGTCAATGGTATCTATAAGCATCACGTTACTTTCGTTAAGTGCCAATTGGGGTCATTTGGTTCCAAAAGTATGCTTGCTGCTAAATCTTGTATCCCGCTATGATCAATGATGGTATTCTACTTTTCTTTAGCTTCTTATTAGTTAATAACTATCGCAGCGCAACTTTGTATAACACATAATAGTAATAACTATTAAAATCCTTCGTTAAAAGCCCGGCAAGTTAAAATAATATGAGATATATTATATACTTCGTAATATTGATAGACTAATGTAATAAAATAAATATTGTATTAAACATTACATCACACATTTGTTAATTTTATAAACAAACATAAACATATACGTATGTACTATGATTATGATTCTTAAATATACAAATTATCGTTTTAAAGATTATCGTTATAATAATTTAATTAAATTTCAGGTGAAATTTATTTCCCAATGTTCACAATTAATCAATTACTCTGCTCAGTCACTTTCTATATAGGTAACAATGTTTAAAAAAACGCAAGTCAACTGTGAAATTAAAATTTAAACAATTAACTTGTACGAAACCAACACATAGTTGGTTTTAATTGTATACTTAAATATCTTTTCAGGAGAGCCGCATCATCACCATTATAGTCGAAAGGAGTCTCAGTCAAATCGAAGAAATATTTTTTCCATCCAGATTGTGATATACGCAATACTCGACAGCTATCTGTCTCTCTCTGACTCAGTAAAATTACCTGTAGAACAGTACTTCTTAGATATTATGAACAGTTGATTAAGTAACGAAGCTTCATTTGAAACGTGTATACGAAACACAAAATTCTCTCATACTCGGATATAGTCATTTGTAAATTACATAAGGAAGTCGTTGACACGGTTGATACATTTTTGCATAATTTTAGCAACAAACTTTCACATTCAATAGAAAGGTTGTCTATGCGACATTTCATTTATCTATATATACATCTTTATATACTTATACTAGCTGTGCCCGCGACGTAAGCGTGGAATATTATTTATTTATAATAATAAACATAAATTAAATTTCTAAAATAAAAGTACCCTAAATTACTCGTTATTACATCAGTTATCTGTAAGTGAAAGTTTTTATTTATGTTTATTAATATAAATAAATAATATTCCACGCGCCGTTGCAGAGATTAGCCGGAACAAACAGATAGACAGACAAAACTTGTAAAAATATTCATTTTGGTATATGTACCGTGCATCCGTATGCATTTACAAACAGACACTCCAATTTTATTTATCTTTATAGATATTTTTTCTGTCCGTTTGTATATAATTAACGGTTGGACCGATTTTGATGGTATGACATGACACAACTTACTTGCCAGAAATTCTCTAGAAATTTCACAATGGAATTTCGCTTCCACGCCTAGGTCGGGTCGAACCGACTACCTCTCGGATGGCGGTCGAGTGTTATTCCATCTAAGCTACCAGTCCGATAGTGTAGAATTTGACCTTTTCTATTCATCTATTACTGTAAAGCCGCGCTAACGCTGTCTACCTGCTACGGTATGTACAGCAAAGTGGACGTCAAGCTTGACACTTTGACCTTCGTACCGTTCTTATATTACACGTAATAAGAGTTACAATCAAATTTCGAGTGCTAAGCGTGAGTTGGCTTTAGCTGCCCATCATTACAAATGAGATTCAGTTACTTTTTTATAACACCGAAATAAAAACATACATGTATGATTTTATGATATAAAGGGACAAAATAGAATCATTTTTCCTTAAGTTATTTGTCCTTATATCATCTATAGTACAATAGATATATCCCGGAAACAGACTAATAGACAAATAACCTGAAGGAGCTATATAAGTAGTAAGTTTGAGTACAGATCCCTAAAAACTAATTGGCTATATACACTACTACTACACTAAAACATCCAGACCAAGACAAGCAGACACGTTCATGCACACAAATGTTTGCCTTGTGTGGGAATCGAATGCGTTGGTGTTAAAATCACATCATTCACGACTGCACCACTGAGCTCGTAAAAAAATTACAATGTATATAGTATAAATCAACAATTTTTATACAAATTAGTTTAAGGCTATATTATTTGTGGGGCATAGAGTCCGCTTCTGGTTGGTTGTAGGTCAAGTCGTTACATCACTATCCTCAAACTACGGCATGGCCATCATCTTAACCCACATTCCAGATACCGGTACACTATGCACCAGTGGAGGCGCTGGCAAATAGTTTGCAATGACCCAAGTAACTAAAACATTACTTAAGTAATTTTAAACTAACAAAAGTGACGCTAAGAATATTAAACAAGCGAGTGAGGGGTCTATGGACTGGGGTGTGGTTCCCGGTTCTCCTTGCGTATCCCGCAAGGGACCTGGTGTGCAGACAGATACATAGATCAATTTAAAGCAGTGATAGTCTGATGATCACAAACCATTCCTTGGTTCGAATCTTGGTGTACGCGCGTATCACTAAGTTCGTGTGCATACAAGCATACGGCCCACCTGATGTAAAGCGGTTACCGTAGCCTATGAACGCTTGCAACATACTATCTACCGCGCGATGCCATCTCTGCTGCTAATACAGCCACTAGCAGCTTACTAGTGACCTCGCTCACACGCAGGAACACAACAACCCTCTAGGGAGCTGTTATTTGGCTGCGGTTTTCTGTGAGGCGAGGTACTTTTAGACGTACTATCTAAAAATGTTTCTAGTATGTGTTATATTTGAAACATTTTTAGATCAAAATTATATTTATCAAGCGGTATACATTTCAGAATCATGGTTGTCAGATGATAAATTAAATTTAATAAATTTTTATGGCTACAAAATAGCATCATCAATCTGTAGAAAATCTAGAACCGGCGGTGGTGTCTGTATCCTATTGCCAGAACAAATTCAGTACATAGAAAAAATGATATTACCAGTATGTCTATAGAATATGTTTTAGAAATTTGTGCGATAGAAATGTCAAAAGAAAACATTTTACTAACTACTATGTATTGGAATGGTAGGGACATAGATAACAGAAACAACGGAAACCGTTGTTTCTGTTATCTATGGGTAGGGAAGAGGACGTGTTCTACCACCAATTAAAAAATATCCTTATTCACTTAAATAGGAAATATCAGAAATGTAATATTATATATATATTATATAATAGGAGGTGATTTTAATATAAATGTACTACAAACTAATAAGAAAACGTACCAGTTACATATAAAAAAAACAACCCATGTCACCAAGACCACATCACCTTGCTTAGATTTCATATTCACAAACTGTAATAACAAGAGTCTGCAAACCACCGTACAAGAATTAGGTTTTTCCGACCATGCTGGTACTATTATACACCTAAATCTACCAAAACAAAGAAGACATTCATATTGGTATGTTAACAAAAGAATATTTGACAATAAATCAATAGAACAATTCAAATCACAAATTAAATTAATTGATTGGAACGAAATCATTAATAGAGATAAAAATATACACCAAAACTATGAATCATTTCAAAATTTAATTGAGGATAAATTAAATACACGTATCCCAAACGAAAAATAAGAGTATAATACAAAACATAAAGAACCTTGGCTAACTGTAGGCATAAAAAAAAAGTTGTCAAAATAAACGGGTACTAAAAATACTTGCAACTAAACTGATCATAGGCTACGGTAACCACTTTACAATGAGGTGGGTCATATCTTTGTATGTCTCCCAACGTCGTATAAAAAACAAATCTCATTATTATACATATTACGGCTAATTTTATGAGGCCTATGTTGAAACAAGTGACATCCGCTCGGAGATTGTGTTCTCGCAATATCTCAATTCGGTCAACGGGCTCTTAATTAGTTTATTATGTGTTGATGGATCGAATTCGGGTCAAAATTTTGCAAGTTTCCGTTAAAACCTTAAATCTTTATACGAATTATATAACTTACCCTACAAAACCTACAGTTTGAGCACGGTGTCTACAGGCACCTTTAGCAATTATGATAGGTACTGTGAAGAATGTATTACTAAAATAATTATGGAAGTAAAACTTCTTTACGCACGCTTGACTTGGGGAGTAAGCTGGTGAACGCGTGACGAGAGCGTTACGAAAAGTGTGATCGGGCGAGGCGAACGGAAGTTGAGAGGGAGATATAAGTTAGTGAAGATAGAGTGAGAGTTACGTTTCGTATATTACTGAAGGGGCAAGACAGAGAGGTGCGAGCACACATTTTCTTACTCTCTTACTCTCATAGCGAGTTAAGTTTCGTATATCTAAGACACAGTGCAAGCCTATTGTCTGTATCACACTATGGAGCTAAAGAAGTTTTGCTTCAGTCGTGTGGTTTAAAGCACACTCGTTTTTAGGGTTCCGTACCCAAAGGATAAAACGGAACCCTATTACTGAGGCTCCGCTGTCCGTCCGTCCGTCCGTCTGTCCGTCCGTCTGTCACTAGGCTGTATCTCACGAACTGTGATAGGTAGACAGTTGAAATTTTCACAGATGATGTATTTCTGTTGCCGCTATAACATCAAATACTAAAAAATAGAATAACATAAATATTTAAGGGGGCTCCCATACAACAAACGTGATTTTTTTGCTCGATATTGATAACGGCAACAGGTAGACGCTTGAAATATTCACAGAATATATAGTTATATATTCACTTTAAGAATTAATAATTAAATTAAAATAAAACAAATATTTAAGGGGGGCTCCCACACAACAAACGTGTTTTTTTGCCGTTTTGATAATGGTACGGAACCTTTCGTGCGCGATTCCGACTCGCACTTGGCCGATTTTTTTTTATGAAATGCTAATATATGTCGTTGATTGTCATAGTATCGGTCAATTAGTAAAATTAATACAAATATCGCAATCCATGTTGGAGACTGCTATGGACACAAATTGGGTCCCTGGGGTACCCCGACTCCATTATAAAATGTTATTCTGGAAAGTAATCAACATTAGGTTGTTTCGTTGGATCGTTCAAATTAGCTCTGAAAAAATCTCACGATGATCTTAAGTGCTTCGAGCTGATTTGTGTTGGCTCTCTTTTTTCACTCGGGTCTAATATCTATTTATAACATGTTGGTACTTGACATCTATTATATATGTTTGTATTTGAATTTGTTTGGTATAGTATAATTTATATATTCTACAGTAATATAGAAATTAAAATATACTTATACTAATAAATAGTATTTCTTTTATGTCTATATTTGGTATAAATATCGACTTGGAATTATTTTATTGATATTTGTCTACCAATTTCCTTTTGACTAAATAATAATATAATATTTAATATTGTCGGACAAATTACACAGCGCCATCTAGCCCCAAAGTAAGCGAAGCTTGTGTTATGGGTACTAGACAACTGATAAACATACGTAAATACATTTTTTTTTGTAAATACATACTTATCATACATAGAAAATACCCAGACCAAGACAAACAGACATGTTCATGCACACAAATGTTTGTATTGTGTGGGAATCGAACCCACGAGCGTTGGTGTCAAAGTAGTGTAACAACGCGTTTCACCACTGCGCCACCGAGCTCGTCAGTCAAATATAATAATAAAATGTCAATTCCCCCTGGTTTTCTGTTTTTCAAGCTTCGTATCGACTATGCAATCTTGTCTGTCTTCATCGGACACACTCTGCGGCTTCATTTTCTCATTCATTTATTCATGAACAATATACAATTGTGCCTGTAATTAATAATAAATATTCGTAAAAGTATAAACAAAAATTAATTAATACATTTATTAATTATCATTTTAATGCAAGATGACAACGATATGGCAATATTGATGAAGTCCTCAATGAACAAATTCTCTTCCAGTAAAAAACATTTTTTTTTCTGAATGATGAGAGGATTGACGAGCTCGGTGGCTCAGTCGTGAATGACGCGACTTTGACACCAACGCTCGTGGGTTCGATTCCCACACAAGGAAAACATTTGTGTGCATGAACATGTGTTTGTATTGGTCTGGATGTTTTAAGAGAGGTAGGGCGCGTCAAAGCAGCCTGTCTGGGGAAGTACCTCCACCTCACAGAAAACCGCAGTTAAATAACAACTCCCTAGAGGGTTGTAGTGTTCTACGTGTGAGTGAGGTCACCAGTAAGCTCCCACGGAGTTGCTGTGTAAGCAGCAGAGGAGGCATCGTGCGAGTGATACTTAGTATATTACAAGCGTTAACAGGCTACGGTACCGGCTTTACATCAGGTGGGCCGTATGCATGTATGCCTCCCGATGTAGTATAAAAAAGGCTGAGACAGTCCAGTCATAGCCCAGTGGATAAGGAAACGGCCTATTGACCAACTGGTCTCCGGTTCGATTCCTGGCTGGGATGTATTAAACCAATAAATTCGTGTTTTCGGATTTATATGTATATTTATCACTTGCTCGGTGGTGCTGAAAAACATCGTGAGGAAACTCACACGTCCAAGAAATTATATTTCGAAAGATGTCTGACCTAACCTAAGAAAGATCTGGTATTTCCTCTGGTCTGGTCTGTGGAGATCTGACGGCAGTTGCTCCACGTAAAAATCAATATCTTCGCCAAATCCTTAGGCTTAGGTAGGGGACTCCGCTAATCCTAATGGATTAGGCTACGGGATAACGGGAAGAAGAAGAAGATGAGAGGCTGAGAAAGTTCCAGACCCCCTCACAGTGTCACTGTCTGAACATTATCATATACTCCCCCTAAAATATTCACTACTCCTGAAGGTTAGTAGGAATGTAACTAGCTGAAGATTTTATCTTCTCCGTTGGGATGTAGAAGAGAAATTTTGAACTTTTTTAGCTCTTTAGAAAAATGTTTGGTATTTGTCTCTAAGTTTTTCTTCAACATCTCTTCGAGAGTTTCTGTCCCCCTTTTTCTAAAGATTTTAGTTTCATGCCTACATCCACGGTGCATTTCTTCCTTCATCTCTATCATAGCCCGGGGTCATCCGGACATGGGAATCGATCAATGCTTGGTCTGCCTGAAACAAATAATTTATTCAAGACTTACCAAATGCTGCTACAATATATACAAATTATAACGTATAGGTTATTATAACGAATGTGGTTAATAACGTACATAAATATATTTATAAACGCACATCTTATCTTTTACTCAAGATTAAATTAAAATGTAAAATTTTAAATCAAACATCTCCCGCCTCGCCCGTCATTTAGCACAGAGTATCAAATATGCCAAAAAAGAAAAATTAAAATAATAAGGTTGTCTATGTTCGTCGTACATGTTCTTTAAAGGTTGTTTAGTTTGCTCAACGGTATAATATCTGGAACGGCTTTATCGGCATTTACCCCGCGTGCACCATTCTACTTTCTTACACAAAAATGGCAAAGATAAAGATTATTTATGTGCCCTTGTATTTTATTAACTGCCGGAGAGGGGGTAGTTAATAAAATACAATAAAAATATTTTCATTGCATTTTATTAATTACCATTTTTATGATTTATTTAATTTACAACATTTCGGAAATGATTAGTGGCGAAGAAGAAATGCCGAAGGAAACCTGCTAATATAGGTATTTTCTCAAATCGTCAATTCATCTTACAAGATTTTTTTTTCAGTATAATACCTGCGTCGAAAGATTTCCAAATATATTTGTCAGTTAGATATTAATCAATTCTATAATAAGCCTTTTTACAAATAGTATTTAATACAAATATTTACATATAACTATGGTCATAAATACTGTTATGTATATAGAAACTTATCTTTTTTTTCAACTCTTTAATTATGTTAAAAACTTCTTTCGATTTCCCGCCATTTTTCGTATTATTTTTGTGTATATTATTAAATTACAATATGGAATGGGGTGTTGAAGAACATAGGATTGCAGTGTGATTGCCTTGCACAAAGTAGGTATGGAGCTGTCGGTCATATTCAAAACACTTCAAAGCTTGGTATTAGCCGTATGTTCGTATTTCGTAGGTACTATCGACAGATATACCAACACTTCCTCTGTTGAAGAAAAAGAAAGAGAATCTGGGCGACCGCGTGCTGGTATGCCGCCGAGACGCGAGGTTCCGTCGCATATAATAAAACAAGACCTGAATCTGAACCCTCTCGGCGCTTATCGTCGATATACAGGACATGCCCTAAATCAATCCCTACAGTTGAAAAGAGGCATGCATGGTGAAAGACGTAGAAATATCTTCTTTACTGATGAAAAAAAAAATCACGATAGAACAGCACTACAACAAGCAAAATGTCAAACTGTACAACGTGGTCATCATCTTACGTCTGTAATGGTTTGGTGGGGCGTGTCTTATCAAAGAGACATAAACTTCACTTTTGTGAAAAAGGAGTGAAGGCTTCAGCCAAAGTGTATTAAGAGAGTGTATTAAGAGAGTGTCTTGGATCGTGTTGTGAAACCTCTCAGCAATACTCCTTTTAAAAATGTACCGGGGACTGTCCAGCAGGACTCTGCACCTGGTCACAAGGCACGAACTACCCAAGCGTGGCTCGAAACCAACGTTCCGGACTTTATAAGAGCTGAAGACTGGCCCTCTTCTAGCCCAGATCTGAACCCCTAAGGGGTAACACTACAATAAATGGTCAATTTTAGAGGATATGGCCTGTTCAAATTTCCTATGGAAACAGTGCGTAAATCCATAAATTCGTGACCAGATAGATCACAGGCTTGTATCAAAGCCAAAGGTGGCCATTTCGAATAGAATAATTTTTTATTCATTGCAGAGACTTCCGTAACATATATTTATCGTTTTACTTCAACTTCTCATGCACGCGCGCCAGTTTCTACACTCTAAAGTAATGATCGCATTTCTAGCGCATTTATTCTAGTTTTATGCTCTCTCTATCATACCTATCTGCTATAGGCAGCTTTTGTTTCTATTGGGACCAGCACCGCGTTGTGTGCAGTGATCTGTGCCTACTAGCTCAAACTTTGTACTCGTATGTATCATATACTTACTAAATATTGTATTATTATTATTCGTAATAAATACAAGATAAACGTTGCATTTGCACTAGCGTGTGTCTTCGCCCACATAGGCTCATCGTATCCTTCGCCATGAGCCCGAACGAATGTGCATGGCCATAGTCCGGCCATAAGTTCTGTTACAAATGAATATGCATTTATTTTTTATTAAGTAATGTCGTCTTAATAAAACTTACATAAATATATGTTATGGAAGTCTCAGCAAGAAATAAAAAATGATTCATATATAATCATTTTTTATTTCTGTAAGTTTTATTAAGACGACATTACTTAATAAAAAATAAATGCATATTCATTTGTAACAGAACTTATGGCCGGACTAGGTACATCTATTTATTACAGTAATATAGGTGTAGATGGACGAACCTAAAGAATAAAACCTAGCAGTAAAATAAAGCCAGTCTGAATTAATCCGATGTCCCAAGAATACAGTGCTCAGATTAAACTATTAAACTTGTAACGAGTTCCTAAGTTCGGGCACTTTTTCACAAGTTACAGCTTGTCTATAAAGTCTTGACATTAAATGATGGCGCTGCCGACATGCGTATTGCAACCCTGTATAGTGTGACCAAAACGATTTTGATACTAGCAGTTCGTTTAGGTAAAATGAGTAAATAAATAAGATACATTAGTCATATTTTGTTTGTTTTATTTGCAGTACCGCTTATCAAAGCAGTTTTATATAAAATAAAATTATTATAGTTATAAAAACTGACAATCTCTTTCACTCATCATCGGATTCTAAATATTCAACATTAAAAAACGTTTCGTTGCCTCTTTCATCAGCAGCACTGTCATCACTACAGCTGCTGTCACCGCTGCTGCTATCATCGCCTAAGCGAATAATCAACTCGTCTATGTCTCGATACAAAGTACGTCCTCGCTCGTAGTACTCTTTTTCGAGTGTCTCGACATGATGGCAGCAGTTTTTCCATGTTTCAGGTGTGATGCTGCTGAAGGCCTCTTCAGCAAGTTGCTTTACATCACGTGATCCAACATTTTGTGCTGCTACTTTTTGTTTTAGGTTAGCCCAAATGAGCTCAATAGGATTCAAATCACAGTGATACGGCGGAAGCCGTACCACTGTGTGCCCGTATTCTCCTAAAAGTTCATCAATGGCATAGATGGGGCGGGGTTTGTTTTTTTTTACTAAACTCATTAAATTTGGCTTCCTGAGCGTTTGATCAAAATCAATATTATTCTCTAATAGCCAAAGTTTTATCTCGTCTACGCGGGAACTAGAGGTGGGCGTCTTATTTGTCAGGATGGAGTGGTATGGCGCGTTATCCATAACTATGATTGATATTGAGATTTGGTATCAGCTTTTCTTTAACCCACTTGGTAAAGTTATGCGCATTCATTTCTGAGTGGTAATCTTCTAGTTTATTTCTACCAGAAAATATAAGGAGGCAGTTTGGCACAAACCCCTTTTCACTTCCAGCATGGACTATGATGTAACGCTTTCCTTTGGATATGTCTTTTGTGACACCTTCGATGTTCGGAGATTGCCAACATTTTGTGACCTGGTGGGAAAATAGGTTCTTATTTATTGTGAACTAGCATTCACCCACGGCTTTGCCATGTATTTGGGCCAAGTATTTCATGTTATGTTGGACAAAAAGTAGCCTAATGTCCGTGTCCCAGTTACCCTCTCATATTTATGAAGTAACAAATAGACAGAGAGAAAACCTGCACATTTATAATACTAAGCAGGATAAGATATATAATGTGAGATAAAGGAAGATCGTGAAAATTTTATAAAACAAATATTATTATATAATATTATCAGTCATCACCGTAGCGCGAGTGCATACGGTCGTATGCACTGCTCGGTTATACTAGTGATTAGACATGGCATCTAATACTATGAAATGTGCAACCTGTAATATCGTTATAAACGAAGTACTGTGCTTTATTCAAAATAAAGTGGATATAATGGACGAGGAAGGACTTGTCCGCTTGTGTACGTCAACATTTACAATTGAAGAAATAGAAACCGCCAAGTCACTGCTTTTCGACTCGGTCGTAACGGATAAACGCAATATAAAAAGGAAGAATAAAGGGAAAACACAACGTGACCTCTACGATGTAGTTGCAGTTTTCAAGGTTTATGTGCAAACGACATCTGATATGCTGAACACGGGAATTTCTCGGTTAAATGATAGTTTGTGTCAAATAAATTCTTGGTCAAATAACTTTGGAATTCCGGTGAATCCCAATAAGTGCCAGGCTATTCTCTTAGGTAGCTCCAGGCAAATAGATAAAATTGACATCAGTTCTATGTCGTCCATTATATTCAATAAGTCTGTCATTCCGTTCAGTAAGAGTGTTAAAAATCTTGGCTTATATCTTGACTCTACTCTGACCTGGAGCACACAAGTGACTGAAGTTAGTCGTAAAGTAATATCGACATTGCGCTTTCTAAATCGATACAGAAACTTTCTCCCTATTGAAACTAAGGTCACATTAGTTCAATCCCTTATTTTTCCACTAATTGATTATTGTGATGTGTGTTATCCTGATCTTCACGAAGATCTTCTTAATAAGCTGGACCGGCTCATCAACAGTGCTATCCGATTCATCTTCTGTCTTCGGAAATATGACCATATTTCGTTCTACCGGTCAAAGCTTGGATGGCTTCCCATTCGTCAGCGTCGTCATTTAAGATTACTTAGCACACTTTTTACAATTCTTTTTAATCCCCATTCTCCTGAATACTTGAAATGTAAGTTCCAGTACCTTCGTGATTCTCATAACCGTCAACTTCGATCAAATGACTCCCATTTACTCTTAATACCACTTTTCCGTTCGAGCTTCATGTCTAATTTCTTTACTCTACAAGCCTCACGACTCTGGAATGCGTTGCCTGAACCCATTAGAGACTCCCAAAACAAGTTTACTTTTAAAAAGAAGTTACGTGCCTATCTTTTAGAGAGTCTATCCAGACAGTAATCATCCAATGTGTGTTGTATAATTAGTATATATTATATTATTTATATAGAAAATATGTATGTATTACTAGGGTTTTGTATGTATTATTGTGTTTGTATATGTATTATCGTAGTTATTTATTTATGTATTCTTATATTTATGTTAGGTGACAATATAAAGAACAAATTCTTTATGGGGTCGATTAATATTTTATTTTAATTTTAATAAAAACCGCAATCGCGTTTTTTCTCCACTCCCGATGGTTGACTGGTAGAGAATGCAATTAGCATTAAGTCCGCCTTTTGAACCAACTGTATTGTGGTCAATAAAGTATTAAATAAAAAAAAATAAAAATAAGGATATTTATGCTGGAGGAGCATCTGCCGAAAGTGTGCCAGTTTTTGTTGCTCGAGATCTTCAGAAATTGCCACCTCTAAGTTTTGACCATATTGATATTAGTAAATTACTAAAGGACCTGCTAGTGCTACAGAACGACATGCGAAATATTAAGGAGAACTATGTAACAACATCGGAACTTGATTTATTAAAAAGCGAAGTAAGAAATTTTAAACAATCATCGTACGTATACAATCATGAGGGTAGTTATGGTTGTAATGTTAATAAAAGGCGAGGTGGGAACGGTGGCGCTGCTCATCTACACGACAGTTTCTGTGACAGCGGGCCAATGGGACTTAGCTATAATGTATCGACAACAGAAAATAACGTGTGCACGGTTGAATCTATACGAATGCAGCGACAATCGTCCTCTCCTGCTCAAACTGCTTGCGCGACGTATAAGTCTACGCCGCTCGAGCCGATGCAACGAAGCGACTGTGAGAGGGCGGCAGGGAGCCCACTTATACCTGTACCTGCCGTCGCGACATGTGAGTCACCTCTATTGACTATGAAAACTCAACCTAAAGAGACGGGCGAATCAAATGTAAATAAGCAGAAAACTTTTGCAGAGATGGCTAGTAAAAAAGGCGAATTTAAGAATAATTTAAACGAAAAATGGACATTAGTGCAGCGTAAGAGATTACGTAACCGGTTTATCAGTCAACGAGGGCAAGCTATACTAGAACCTGAGGCCAAATTTAAAGCTGCTGATAGGATAGTACCTATGTATATAAATTACGTGCATAAAGAAACAACAGAAAATGACATTAAGAGCTACATTTTTAATAAGACTAACGTAAATGTTGTATTGGAGAAATTAAATATGAAATATGACAAAGAATATAACTCATATAAAATTACCATACCGCAGCAGAAACTTCATATATTTTTGGATAAAAGTCTATGGCCAGATGGAGTGACTTTCCGAAAGTTCATAGATTTTGGAGCAAAAACAAAACATAATGGCACACAAAACAACTTGCAATCTTCTTAGTTTCAACTGCAAAAACATAAAGCGATCAGTAGATTGTGTAAGGCGTCTGGCTCAGTCTGCTGACATAATAGCCCTGCAGGAAACATGGCTCACCCCTGAAGAACTTCAATATTTGGGAACAATACATCAGGACTTCTCTTTCACCGGTAAATCTGCAGTGGATACTTCGGCAGAGGTTCACCGAGGCAGGCCACATGGTGGCATCGGACTCCTTTGGCGTGAAAATGTGTTCAGTGCAGTGTCAGTGTTGGAGTGCAATAGTCTGCGCCTATGCGCGATACGAGTAGCATTAGATGAGCGTTCCTTTATTGTGCTGTCAGTGTACATGCCTACAAATGCGGATGAGAACTTAGCTGAATTCGTAGAATGTTTAAGTGAAATCAATGCAATTATGCAAAATAATGATGTAGAAGCAGTGATACTGTTAGGGGACTTCAATGCTCATCCCGGCACACTCTTTGGTAAGGAACTTTTTGACTTTTGTACTGAGCAAAAATGGATATGTGCTGATATAGAAAAATTGGGAGCAAATTCTGGTACTTTTACTTTTGTAAGCGATGCTCATGGGTCACATAGATGGCTCGATCATTGTGTAGTCACAGAGGCGGCCTGGCAGTTAATTACAGAGGTCCAGGTATTATACGGTGTGTACTGGTCCGACCACTTGCCTCTCTTAGTAAGTTGTAACCTTAATTTAATACGGCCTAAAATTACCATTAGCCATCAATCTGTAGATAAAATTATGTGGGGTGACAGGAATGTTGACCAAATTAAAAAATATCATGTGCTATGTAACAATATGCTAAGAGATGTTGATTTTCCATTAGAATTATCCGATTGTGCAGGAAAAATGTGTGGTAACAGTTCGCATAAAAATATAATAAACAATATGTATAACAAAATAGTGCACACATTACAAAAAGCAGCTTGTTTTTGTTTTGAAAAGTATATTGGTAAAAAACGATATGTTATAGGATGGAATAAGTATGTTAAAGATGCGCACGCTGAGGCTAGGCTACATTATCAAAAATGGCTTTGGTACAATAAGCCACAAACAGGTCCTCTTTATAATAAAATGTGTGAAACTAGAAAAATATTCAAGTCGAAATTGAAATGGTGTCAAAATAATGCTGAACAATTAAAAATGAACATATTAGCTAAATGTCACAATACTAAACAATTTTCAGATTTTTGGAAAATGACTAATAAGATGAATCCTAAGCCAGGTTTAACCAAGAGTGTAGAAGGTCTTAACGAGCCTGTTCTAATAGCTAATATGTTCAGTAAGCATTTTCAAGTTACCCCTAGCATGGGTGTGCCTGAGTTGCCTGTGATATCAGAGTCTAACAATTTTATAAACATGTACCATATTATTTTCACAGCGAAGGATGTTACATCGGTTCTTGGTTGTATGTCAAGAGGTAAATCACCTGGTCATGACTCATTAAGTGTTGAGCACCTCAGGCACGCCGGTGTTCATCTCCCTAGGGTGTTGGCCATGTTGTACAATTTTTGTGTTGGTCATTCCTACCTACCAGAGGACTTGACTAGGACAATTGTTGTGCCTGTTGTTAAAAATAAGAATGGAGATCTCTCGGACAGGAACAATTACAGACCAATATCTTTAGCCACCATAATATCCAAGGTGCTGGACGGTTTGCTTGACAAACAACTGCGAAGATTCTTAAATCTGCACGATGGCCAGTTTGGGTTCAGGCCCGGACTGTCCACTGAAGCTGCTATCTTGTGTCTCAAGCAGACTGTTCAGTATTATACAAGCAGAAACACACCTGTCTACGCGTGCTTCCTGGACATGTCTCAGGCCTTTGATATGGTCTCATATGAGATTCTTTGGCAGAAGATGGCTAATGAGACTAAATTGCCTGGAGAGTTGGTCTCCATTTTTAAAGCATGGTATAAAGGTCAAACCAACTATGTAAAGTGGGCAGGTTCATTATCGGGCGCATACAGGTTACAATGTGGTGTGAGGCAGGGGGGTATTTCGTCACCTTCTATTTTTAACCTGTACGTGAACAGTCTGATCGCTGAGCTCAGCATTGTTGGTGTTGGATGCTCAATTGATGGTAAATTTGTTAATAACATTAGTTATGCTGATGATATGGCACTTTTGACTCCATCAATCGGAGCCTTGAGGAAGCTGATTAGTGTTTGTGAAAGGTACGTGGAGGCTCATGGGCTCAGCTATAATGGAAAGAAAAGTGAGGTGATGATTTTCAAATCAGGTAAAAAGACATACGCAAGACCATATATCCAGCTTGCTGGTATTGAACTGAAAGTCGTTAATAAATTTAAATACCTGGGCCACTGGGTCTCAGACGACCTATGCGATGACCTTGATATTGAGAGGGAACGCAGGGCATTGGCGGTTCGGTGCAATATGCTGGCCCGTAGATTTTCCCGTTGTACTAAGGATGTAAAAATAACCTTATTCAAGGCATACTGCCAATCCATGTACACGTGCGGCTTGTGGACTACATATACGCGCCGAGCCATCAATGCTCTGCGTGTGCAATACAACAATGGGTTTAGGATGTTGTTGGGGCTGCCTCGTCACTGTAGTGCGTCAGGGATGTTTGCTGTAGAACGCACAGATGGGTTTTATAGCGTAGTGCGTAAAAAAATTGCGTCCCTGTTACGCCGCATGCGGAACAGTGCCAACAACATTGTAAACATAATTGCCCGAGAGGATAGCACTATTGTACGCCACTGGGTAAAGGTTCATTTATCGCCGGCAGGCCAGAGGCGGGCAGTTAATACATGAATTATAGGCACTCGAAATAGTCATATGCGTGCTCTATACTAATATAATTTAAGTAATCATGTATACTAACTCAACTTATGGGCTATGCCCGAAATAAATGATTTATTATTTATTATTATAGGTACGTACACAATAAGAACAAAGACTTTACCTTATATGAAGAGTGAATGTAGCTCTCATCGAGATAAATTATGTTTTTTCTTAATTCTTCTGGCAAATCTCGATTTTTTTTTATGATCGCTAAGTATTCTTCTCGCTTTGCAGCAATATGTGATTGTTCGATTAGAGCTTTTCTATTATTTTGACATTTCTTATAAGTAAATCCTATTGCCTTTAAAATTTTACGGAACACTTCAAGACTACAATCAAAATCCAAGTCAGTTCTGGCGATCACCTGCAATTTTCTGAGAGTCGGTACCTGAAATATCAAAGAATTCCGTTGATTGTGCATCTGACTGTACCTACAATAAGTTTGGTATCTATTGGTAGCTACAATAAGTCTTTACAACAAAATACCCTCGAATATTAAAACTTTTAATATTCGAGGGTATTTTGTTGTAAAGACGACTAAGAATGACTTTATACTTTTAATTTAAAAGTATAAAGTCATTCCACGTTTTTAAAATAATACTTGCTGACTATATTAGTAGTAATGACCAACTATTATAATTATACATAAGAACAAAAAAGCGAGTACATAAATTTAATATGTTTGTTTTAGATAATACGAAATGCCTACATTTTGTTTACTTTTTATGCTTGTTCTAGCTTCTTATTTATTTATTTCTGCGGCGACAAACTGTATATTTAATTTTTAGCAAATGTTCTCATGGAAGTGATGTAATGTCTTATATGAGAATAAATATCTTTAAACCTTAATCCTTGGTATGATAAATGTTGCCTTTTTAGTCATGCACACAAAAACATGCAACTACGGACAATGTTACCTCTTTTTGCACTGTGTAAAAGAATTGGATTTTTTGGCGCAGAGCACAAATATTAAAATCATCCATTTCTTTCTTTGGCCGGCCTTTCCTATGTTTCCCAGGAGTTCCAAACTTTCCATCATTCTTAAAGCCTTCGTTGACTATCCGTCTAACTGTACTCTCTGATTTTCCTGAAAAAGATAAGTATAAAAAATGTTAATGGAATGGAAACAATAACTTATTGACATGAAGCAATTGATTCAAATTTAAAATTGGAAATCTTGAGACTATACCATCCTTAAGTATCAAAAAATTATGGTCGTACTATAATGTGACCTATACTCTGTCTTATCTAACCTAAAAAAGTGCAATGTAAACAATGCCTTTTTTGGTCTCCAAAACGTAAATTATATATTTTTTTAAATTCAGGCAGTTTAAACACAAATAATAACACGATTACATACCAGTCATAGATGCTGTTCGCCCATAAACATCGCCCAAATCCCACAAAATTCGTCCAGTTTCGCACTCCGCCAAACATCGCTGGAAAACTTTAAAAATCACTTCCCGCGTGCCACTCCGATTTACTTTACTCATTTTTGAAACTTTTCTGTGAAGTTTGGTCTTAATTTTTTGCAGTTTAATCAAAACAATAAAAAATACCAAAGGAAAACTGTTCAGCAAGTCGAACTCGATGACAGCATTGACAGCAGAAGTATATATGTTTGGTGTTGCCAGACACATGATTAATGTTAGTTCCTCAAACATTCATGTCACGACTTTATAGACAGACTGTACTCAATGTGTTTTAAAATTTGTGAACCCCACAGCTTCAACAACTTGCCTTTTTGTGCTGAATATATGAACTTTTATCAAGTTTTATCGAATGAGTTTTAAATGATGGTAGTTCGTTTTTTAAAGAATCTAATTAAACTGCGGCCACCGCGTGAATTCGTTCTTGACAGTCAGATATTGCGTCAGATGGAAATGTAAAACCTAACATACAGAAACTTTAACTTGCTCGGTCGGGCCACGCTCGTGGGTTCCATTCGCACACAAGACAAACATTTGTGTGCTTGAACATGTCTGTTTGTTTTGGTCTGGATATTTTAAGAGCGGTAGGGCGCATGAAAGCAGCCCGTCCGGTGAAGTACCTCCACCTTACGGAAATCCGCAGCCAAATAACAACTCCCGAGAGGGTTGTTGTGTTCCTGCGTGTGAGTGAGGTCACCAGTAAGCAGTAAGGAGTTGCTGTGTAAGCAGCAGAGGAGTCATCTCGCGAGTGATATATGTTACAAGCGTTAATAGGCTACAGTAACTGCTTTACATCAGGTGGACCGTATGCTTGTATGCCTACCGACGTTGTATAAAAAAAAAACAGAAATTGAGAACAATAATTCTGTATCCAACTGCCATTTGTCATAAACGCGTTGTGTCGCTAGGTGCGTTTTAATCACTAGCAATCATGCTTGCAGATGCTCAAGGCTCGCCCGTGTGAAGTGATTTTTCAAGTTAATGTATAAAAAAGCAAGGGTATACGTACGATGCGATCTGATACATCAAGTACACGGACGGTGAACTTTTGATTTCATTGCGAATACGGTGAACAACAATAAAGTTAAGGCAAGTTAAGGCAAGCTTCAACGCAAATGGTATTGAAGCTTGCCCTTGCTGAATAGGCATATAAAGAAAGGAATTTTGAATTTTTACGTTACTAGTCTTGGTGAAAAGAATTCTATATGACAAGTAAAAACGTCTCGTTTTAGCTGAACAAAGAGCAGGCAGTCAAGCCATGTCCTAGACGCAAATCAAGACAATTTTTCTGAGCGTGTGGTGAACCTGCGACGGAAATGTTTAATCATTGTAATAAACGCCTCTAAAGAGGTAGTTTGTTTGTTATATCTTTATTGTACATAAAATAGCGATGAAAAATATAAATTACAATGCAACACATTAATAAATGTACAAAGGCGGAGTTATTACTATAATTCGGTTAAGAACAGTTTCAATATATTCTTAATACTAGATGTCTCATCTTCAGGATCTCTACCGCTACTACAGCTACAGGAAAATTACTCGGGAGGAGTTTCCAGTCACAATCCTGAGGTTTTAGTACTATCCGTAAAATAATAGTGAATTTTGAAAGGTTATATTCGTATCTTCTTCTCAAGTTTGCAAGAAAGACTTCAAGGTTTGAGTTTCTTCATTACTGTATAAGTTCACTAGCACTTATGTTACAAAATACTATCAAAATTATCACTTAATACTCATTTTATACTGAAACTTAAAAACAAGGTTAACAACAATTTTACTCGTCAAAAGCGCGGGAAGAATGTTATGTCGGCACATTCCTATTTTCTAGTCAGTAGTCGATTTTATATTGACAACTTAACAAAAACACTGCTATCTCGTTTCCTCACCAGAAGTGTTGTATTTGTGTAATGTGGATAGCATTACAAGCAAGGATTTCTCATAAATTACAAGACAATATATTATATAACTTGATACCATAGATCAAATTGTTCCTAATTTGTCAAGTTATTATAACCTTTGAACCTAGAATGTCTTGCTCATATTGTTGAGATTTTAATTGTTGTGCGTGCGTGAACATCAAACATTTATGATGGGAATTATGTGAGACGCGATAGTTGGCATTTTTGTAACTTAATTTCGAAGGTAAGTACATGTTTATATTACAAATTTAGGTTTAATCATTATTGTTGTAATCCTACATAATAAATTTGGTTAAATGTACTAACGTTACCTAGATAAGTTTATAGATGAAACGTCCGTAATTCCGCTGCTCGGCGTGATTTGGAAATGTGCACACAGATATTTTATCGCGAAAATAATATTCCAGTTACATATAGACGTGACAGCCTATGAGGGGTCGGTAATGTCCGAATCCACATAAACCGGAGATGTGCGGAGATATTTTTCTCACTGATTTCAAAAATAGTCAAAATGTTTGTTTTCCACAATTTGTTTGTTTGACAATATTTTAAAATAAACCGATAAGTGATGCGATGTTGATCGGTGAACCAGCGAATAAGGGCTGCGCGTACTACGCAAAACCGTCTCATCGGTTCACGTTAAGTTATTTCCTTCGCGTCAACAACCCTCCGAGTTGTATGGTATTCGTGAGGTGGAGGTGCTTCACCATTGTTGCTGATTATAATTATAAGTGTGCACCACGTACAGGACGGTTTTGACACTCAAGATGATAAAGAATATACCTGATTGTTTTTTATACTATTTTAAATGGCAAACACGTAACATTTTGTGTGTGGGTGGCGGTAGAGCAGAGGGCGTGTGTTCGAGAAGTTTGAACGCCAAAAACCAGGGAGACAATAATTAGTCTGTTTCAAAGACAATAGATAAGAGAGAGTAAGAGCGCCACCTGATTTAAGAGGGGGCATAAAGATAAATCGCCACCCGTAAACTTCAATTTTAGCTAACTAAATTCAGTTGAAACTAACTAAAAAAAAATCTATGGATTCTACACTATAATTGCAAGGTCTTAGATTGATCGAAATCACAATTAATAAAAATTTTCTCGATAGAAAAAAATCCCAAAGTTGCCTCGACACAAATATGGATTTTTCATTTTTTGTCATAGTGACGCATGTTAGTGAGCCGAAAATAATTATACTATTTCTTTTATATATTACCAAGTGCCTGTATTAGGGATTTCAAAAAATATATCATAATTTACGAGATATTAACGTTTTTAAAGAAAATTTGTATATGGCGGTTACGTCATTTTTATTCCGCGCGATACAGTTATTTCTGTCTCATGCCACGCGATGTTCCCGATATGTTTTGTTTCAGCGATCAGTCATGATCGCTCGTTTGAGACGTGAGCACTGTGTTTATGTGCATTGCAGCCGCGTTCCCGCGTCCCGAAAATATTATTTTTTTATTTTAGTCAGGATAAAGAAATGGCAAATAAGAAGAACAAAAAACAAGCCAACAAACGAGAGCTGAGAAGGAAAAAATTCAAATAATGGCTAATTGTAGAAAGTAAGTAAATTATTATATATTTCGAATGTATTTGGTTTCTAAGTACCTATGTAGGTAAATGTTAATCATCTATAGGTAGGTCTACAGAGATCATAAATTGTTTTTGTAAACGTAATGTCTCGCATGGAAATTTCGACTGCAGCTTTCAATAATAAATATTTATGTAGATGACATACAACACTTTGACTTTTATACAGTCACCTCTGAAAGATTATTGTGATCTTGCGAGTGATTGAGGTTGCCCGGTTTTTTGAGTTAATGTTTATCTCATACTTGAATTAAATAAATTATATAACAAAGTCATAACAGTGTTCTATGAGAAGTTGATATCAGAAGTCTTAGAAACTAGCGAGCGTGCATGAGAAAAGCAATAAATGTTAAAAAGCGAGTAAGATATCTAAGGATTGAGTCATGTAGCGTTCGGCTCTCTCTGCCTACCCCGCAAGGGATGTGGCGTACAGTTACACATCATACATAACTGTACTTTTTTATTATCAACACCAAGGACAACTTCACATAAGTGAAAGAAAGATATGTCTTTTTGCAGTATGGTGTGGTGAAAATCATGGTATTACAGTTGAAGAAATCTTTCGTGATGATGAATTTTGGGAAATGAAAATGGTTGGAAAGCTTACGGAATTTTATATGGAACACATATTGCCAGAGTTGATCGACCCACGCCAAACAAAAAATATGAAACTGAGGTAGCAAATAACACCCAAAAAACGTCGACTTACTGATCCAGCAGAGGCTGAGCCCTCAGCAATAGCATTCCGCATGGATGGCAATTGTGATAATGAAAAATCTTTTCATGAACAGTTACAGCGCCCCTGATACAGTTGGAAAAAGTTTTATCCTTGACAGAATATTGATGAAGTGCCACAAATATATGACTACAGTTAATACCACTTCAAACTTGTCATTTTGACGTTTGTATAGTTGTTCATGTTGAGCTAATTTTGAACTACAATATCAAGCTTGATGTGTACATTAATATTCTGGGTAGGTTTATAATAAAATCCTTCACCAAAATTCTTTCTAACCATATTTGTCACATATAGCACAGCGCATTTCTCGACTCTACGACAACATAATATAAATTGTATTATATAAGTTGTATTATTTGAATATCTATAAATATGTTAAATTCTTTAATTATATAGTATTTTTATTGTCTGTTATCTTACTTACGACAAACAGCATAGTGCTTTTCTTGAACTGACAAAATAAAATTGTCAAGTGTTAGAGATAAGGCCGTGTTCGTAAACCATATTTATTTATAAAAAAAAAACATAATTGATGTTTCCTATTTTAGGTTAGCTATGTAGTAAGTTAATATCGGCGTTAGTAGACTACCATCATATTATAGTCTACTAACGCCTAATGTTAACTTTCAATTTCAAGTATAAATGCTCTTATACGACCTTTAGGTTGCACACTAGCGCCGCCATTATAAATAATTATAGTTCGTGACCGGATTCAAGATTATATTTTTTTTTATCGATCCTCAAGAAGGAAATAACGTATTGTCCAAATTACCATTTATGACAACCATGATTGATAAAACTAACCTACAACACTTAAAATTTTGATTAACCCGTTGAGGCCCGCGTGGCTTAATTTCGCCATGCGCGTTACGGCGCCAAGTATATAATGGGCCTCAAGGCGCCAAATGACGTAAAATACTTTAGTCTTTTTGAGTGACAAAGAAAAGTTAAGAGCATAACTTATTATCATGACACTACCGAGGACATGATTTTTTAAATAGCAGCGATAGTGTGCAGCCCAAACTCTCGTAATACATGTATTATGAAATAATCATAAACATATGTTTAGAAATCTCAAAAAATGTAACTTGATTCATATAAAATTGGAATGGTTTCTAGTACAAAATTATAAATAACTTTCTACTAATACGTCTAATGGGAAACAACAATACGGCCTTTTTGATGTTACCGGTTACATTACGGAAGCTAGGCGTATCGCCAGCGCGTTGCCACCCCTCTGGTAATGCAGCGACTCCTTCCTATTGAACTCGCTCACACTACTACTTCTACGGGAGATGTCTTATGTCAGGTCCCCTACCTGACATAACATCTCTCGTAGTTGTTGTACTTCGCCAATCCGGCTATCGCTGTGCACTACATCTCTTTTGTTTGAAACTCTGGGGCAACTCAGCCCGTCTGGAGAAGTACCTCCACCTCGCAGAAAACCGCAGCCAAATAACCACTTCTTAGAGGGTTGTTGTATTCCTGCATGTGAGTGAGGTCACCAATAAGCTCCCAAGGTGTAGCTGTGTAAGCAGCAGAGGAGGCATCGCGCGAGTGACACTTAATATATTACAAGCGTTAATAGGCTACGGTACCCGCTTTACATCAGATGCGCCGCATGCTTGTATACCTCCCGACGTCGTATAAAAAAAACATGCGCCCATATGCAAATGAGTTTGAGATTGACTTTGACTTTAAATGTGATGGTGTTGTGCATATAGCCCAAAAACAGCTAATTGTATTTTCCTTATGGAAAAATTAGTCAATTATTATCAATACTATGTGGAGTATAAAAAAATACTCTACTTATATATTTATAGTGGTAAAAAAAAAAAAAACATACCTACAATAAAATAACATATTGTGAAGAATAAAATCGATTACCTACATACCTTAGTGTATTGTTTCTAATATTCTTCAAGATAAAATACACGACAAGTACGTGATCTCGTTGCAGACGACAACATACAATAACACATTTAGATATTTTATCTCCTTCTTACGCATATACTACGAAGGCTCATCCGTGTGACGTCACTCGTTCGGTGCGCTGTCTGTGGCGCCGCGGTCGTGATCAACCGGGAACACTAAAGGGGCGTGCGGGACGCGCGGGTGAAATTTGAAATTACGCTAGCCCTATGCGCCCTCTTAACCTAAACCTATCAGACAGGTAAGACATGGTAATGCACAAACTTATGTAAAGAAAATGTATTCATGTATTTATTCTTTACAGTTGCTTTCAGAAGCAATTGACAGAAAACATTAATTAATTTTCATATGCCTGTATCGTACATTGCATATTTAAATATAATTAAAGAATATATAAATTTCCTTTCATATGGACAACATATATTTATATATTCTTTTAGTTTAGATTATCATGCTTTAAGCTAGATTACACATACATTTAAATTTACCTACTGCATTAGGCCTATGCATAAAGTTGCATACTCTATAAGACAGGTGTACATTTGTACAGATCTAATTACTTTTTGAGTGGATAGGATAGGTCGACTCCAAAAATTCAGACACACAGTTATTTTCAAAGAGCACTTTTCATGCTTCCTATATCGAATCCTACAGCCAAAAATAAGGCGGACTATATCTGTCAAACCAAATCTATTAGTTGACGGCTGCGTGTTGCCATTATGACGAATTAATTTTCTTCTTAAATTCTTCTCAATATTCCGTCCTACAACTTTCCATAACAAAGGACATTTGTGGGAAACAAAGAAAATAACATTGAGAACGTAGAATTCTATAACCGCTGTAACAACAATAAATGAAAAACAAAGAATTAAATTGATTAGAAGCGACTAGAGGGCGGCACTTAGCTATTTGGCATATCAAATTTGGCACACTTACTCGTTGTTACGTCTACTTTCAATTAGTAGTGAAAAAAAGGTACACTACAATGGAAAAAATGGCAGGAAAATTGAAATAAAAACGAAAAAATGACTTTTTTGTGGTATTTGACATATACATCATCGAACAATCCTTATTAATTAATAAAATCATCATTTTCATGTTTAATCTTTGATTATTGTACAACGCTACTTTTCATACGATAAAAAATTTACATACAATCATAATAATCATACAATAGGTAGTGTAGTAGATCTACAATGATATATATTTTCCCGCCATTTTTTCCATTGCAATCTACTTTTTTTTCACTGCTTGCTGCTTGCTGTAACGAATTTTTTTGTTGTTCGAACCCTATTATGACTGGCCTATTACGGTTGCGAATGCCTCCTACCTCTCCGACCCCGAGCCCAACACTCCACAAATACACCGCACGCCGCGGATCCGAGTGCAGAGAGTTAAGATTTCTGCGCGTTACACCAGGTACCGAGTAGCCCAGGTACCTGGACGCTTCTCCTCATAGGCCCTTCAGGTATGAACACGCGTGCACGATTGTTTAGCTCCGCGACGCGACGCCCTAAGCCGAGGTTCGATCCCTCTCGGGGCAGGCAGTCGCTTTTTGCTTTTTCAGGCTGTGGCGCCTGACTGACTACCGAAAATTTATTAAGAACACTGAACGAAGAAAATTTACTCTATGATTTTACAGAAACGGAGTTGCTTATGGTAAAGGACCAACAAAAGCAGGAATTTCTTAGTTTTGATATAGAACATAAACACGAAGACACAATGGTGGATATTTTGGATGAAAAAACAGAATGTATGCGAATGGGGACTCACCACCGCAGTATTTGGATACCAAAGCCACCAAAAGTCGGTAGCAGACAATTTTTAGGGCAGGTCTGCAGGAAACAGGGTCTCAGAATTTTTTTTAAGAAAACGAAAAAGATGCACTTATGTTCTCGTCAATTGTTCTTTGCAAACTAAATTGTAAACGGCGCGTACCTACTCAGAATATTTTTGTTCTAGTTGAGTCAAAAAATCATATAGTCCGCCTGTTGCGAAACGGTAACCGTGGCCTAAGAACGCTTGCGCTTGCTTGTTGGAAACTCGTCACCCGCGCTGCTAATGCAGTAACTTCTCGTTAGTATTGGGTAAATTAGAAACCTTATGTATTTTAAACTAGCGAACCCGACAGACGTGTCCGGCCGTATATAAAATTTAATAAAAATTGGAGAATCGCACCGCCACCTACCGGTTCCAATTGTGAATCTAAACCAACCATCCACTCAACCACACACAAAAAGTATCATCTAATTCGGTTCAGCCGTGTAGGAGGTGTTCAGTGACGTACGATGCTACCGGACCCAACAGAAAATAAAAACATAGGCCCTGTAACCAGATCTCAGCGCCACCTACCGGGTCCAATTATGAATCTAAACCATTCTCGAATCCACATAAACACACATGAAAATATAAAATTGGTCTAACCGCTTAAGAGTTCAGGACTTACACACATACAGACGAATTATTTCTCTATTTATAGATGACTGGTACATACGAGTATGTCTATAAATATCAATGAAAACTGTTTTGTTCAAATCGGATCGCTTTGCCAAAGCATACTAATATGTAATATTATCTATACGAATATTTCTTGGATACCAAGAAATACCACTCCAATCTCATTTGAATAAATGTTATTGTTTATTTTTGTGTCAAAAGGGAAAATGGAACCTTGCAACCTTAGGATATACATAAGCAAACTATTGAGCGCGCGTATTTCTCCTGTCAGTTCTGCCGATCATAAGCCAATTTTTATAGACTTAATTTCTAGGTTATCGATACTTCAATACAGACATTACTACAAGCCTTATATCCAAAAAAACTTTGGAATTCTATCCATTTTACTACTGATCGACGTGGTTTTGTTTAGACGATTACGGTTATTTATTATTATGGTTACTCTAAGCTTGCAACCCACTCACATATCGATAAGTCACAGAAATTGGGTTGCAATGACTTAACCCTTTGTCGATCAAATGCTAGCTTGGTGCAAACAGAATGTACTTGCTATTGGATTTCTTTTAGCATAGACCACACTACAGTCAGCAGTTCAATTAATGTTCATTTGTAATAAAACCTTATTGGAAACGCTACGTGGTTTCTGCAAGTCAAGATTAGTTCAAACTCGGCCATAGCCGTCTCATTTTTTACTTACGTGACATTTTTTTTGCAAGTAAACACATGCGAGACTGCGAGAATGCCGAGTAGCCACTTACGTGCCTCGGTGTCATTTTACTTATGTTATTGTACACTTGACGCCCGGCGTTGAGTAATTTGTGAGGCGATTTATTAACGTGCAGTTGACTCTTTTGCTTTCTTGTTATTGTTTATTGGTTCTGTTTCCTCGAAGGACTTCGTCTCGCTAAAGGTAAGAGTGGTTTCGTTGGCAACAATCATGTTTGTTTATGAATTCTTCGAAATGAAAGGGAATATTTATATTATATTAACTAACTTGTGGGATGTAGGAACCGATGAAGTCAGATATCAGACCTACATCGGTGCTAACCTACCATGACCATATTGGTCGTGTTTTATAAGAAAATGATATCAAGAGTCCTAGAAACCGGCGAGCGTGCATGAAAAGAGTTATGAATATTAGAAGGACCGCGTGTTATCGCGCTCGATTTTCTCTGCCTCCCTCGCAAGGGATTTGGCGTGAAGTTATATATTTAACTAACCTGATACCGTTAGGTATGTATAGGTAAATCGATTTTTTTATACAACGGAATACTTATACACGGATCACCTCAAACCACCGTAGTCTATAAACGCAATACAGGAACCGTCACTCGCGCGTTTGCATTCCTGTCGTTAGCACGGCAACTCCTTTGTGGTTTACTTGTAACTCCGGTAAACAACTAACCGTTGGACCACCGGATTCATCATGGTGTTAGTTTTGGGTTGCCCCCTTTCGATGATACAATGTATAATTGTATATGTTTATTTTTGATTTTTGGATTGGATCTTGATCATTGAATTTATTGGCAGTGTCCCCTATCTAAGCCTAAGGATTTGGCGAAGACACTAACGTGGGGCGACTGCCATCTGACTTCTACAGCAGAAAACCCGATTTTTCTTAGGCAAGGTCATAATTTTTCGAAAAATGATTTTTGGATGTGCGGGTATCCTGGTTCCTCACGACGTTTTCCTTTATCGCCGAGAAAGTGACAATTACAAACATGCACAAACATGTATATAAATCTGAAAACACTAATTTAGTGGTGCTTGCCAAGATTGGAACCGGCTACCAGTTGGTCAAAAGGCGAGTTCTTTATCCACTGGGCTGTCACTGCACAGGTGTACATAAACGTCCATCTGGAAATAATAAACTCTAAATGTTATTGTATCCATTAACAATAGGCCATAAAACTTGTCGCCATCTTGGGCTTTACAATATGCGTCTGCATATTTTGCTCTATGATAACTATTTACTTTTTTTTAAGTTTTGAATTGGAATTAACCTGGATAGAAGCATTTTTATACTACTTAGATGGCAAACAATCTTGCGATCTGCCTGATGGTAAGCGTTTCTCGTAGCCTGTTAACGTTTGCAACACCATAACCTCTTCACGACTAGTTTGTGGAACCTCTTGTTATATTCCCTTGGGAAAACGTAGGCAGTACTCAACCATTGTAGTTCCAGTGTCTGAGGATAATTCCCCGCCGATGGTGAACGGAGCTGTTGTGGAAGAAAACTACTGGCATTATGTCGTACAACTCCAAAAATAAAATAAAACTTTATAAACAAATAATAGGAATCGGCTTCATTAAATTCATCAAACTTCACATAAGAAAGAGAGTTGATCTGAAAGAGAGTGTCGGTGTTAAGATAAGAAAAGGCATGCTCCGTTGGTTCGGACATGTAGAAAGAATGCAGGACGAAAGAATGACGAAACAGATATACAATGCAAAAGTGGAAGGCAGTAGGAGCCGAGGAAGACCGCGACTAACCTACCATGACGAAATTGGACGTGTTTTATCAGGTGATGACAAGAGTCCTAGAAATCGGCGAGCGTGCATGATAAGAGTTATGAATGTTAAAGAAGCGAGTGAGATATGTAAGGATCGAGTCACGTGGCGCTCGAGTCGGTTCTCTCTGCCTACCCCGCATGGGATTTGGCGTGAAGTTATAGATATAGACTTCACTGAAATTGATGTCAGCACATATATAGCAACTATGTAAATAGGCGCCGACTGCAATATTATTTCATAACGTTTTCTATTATTACGTCTTCGTTGTGTCTATATCAAATCCTTCATTAAAAATAATCACGATAATCGGTTCACAAGTGAAGTTGGTTTTTCAAGAGTTTCCGAAAAACTGTACACGCTACATTCCTGAAACTCACGTGGGACCATTCTCGAGGTATGCTCTGTAAATAAAAATAATAATCATCAAAGTCGGTTCACCGTCAGCGGAGATATCGCGTGTATGTATGTATATCTTCACGCCAAGTCCCTTGCGGGGAGGCAGAGAGAGTACATAGTAAAATTATTATTATAAAAAAATATTTAAAGTATTATTATAAAATTATTACATATACATACATATAATAGATATCGCGTAACATACATAACAAAATCAGTGGAATTCAAAACCTCATCCTTTTTTGAAGTCGGTTAACAATAGATAAATAATAATAAACTGTACACAACGTAGCACTGCGTTGTATATAATTTATTATTTTTAGTAATTAACTATTTTTCAAGGTGATGTCAGGAGCCTTAGAAACCGGCGAGCGTGTGTGAGAAGAGCAATGAATGTTAAAGAAGCGAGTGAGGTGTGAAAGGTTCGAGTCGGTAGGTTCTCTCTGTCTACCTCGCAAGGGATTTGGCGTTATAGATAGATAGATGGAACTATCTATCTATCCTAATTCTAACTATGGAAGTGAAAGCTGGGTATGGCAGAAAGAGCATGAAAGCAAACTAAATGCGGTCGAAATGCGAGCATTCCGCAAAATTTGTGGCGTAACGCTTGCTGACCGCGTTTGCAATGATGATGTAAGACATAGACTTGGTCTGAAATAGTATCGGTGTTATGATAAGACAAGGCATGCTCCGTTGGTTCAGGCATGTAGAAAGAATGCAGGAGGTAAGAATGATGAAACCGATATATAATTTGAAAGGGGCGGGATGTAGGCGCCGAGGATTATGTAAGGAATAAACATGAGATTGTATTGTTTGCGGATGATACCTCTTTGACATTCAAAATTAATAGACGGTTAGGTAATTATGACGAAGTTAACGATGCTCTCTCTAAAGTTATTCATTGGTTTAGTGTTAATAATCTGGTTTTAAACGATAAAAAGACTAAAGTAATTAAGTTCTCAACACCTAATGTAAGACAGGTGGCTACCAATGTACATGTTAATGGAACTAATTTAGCCCCTGTGGAGACAACTGTGTTCTTGGGTATAACAATTGACTCCAAACTACAATGGGGCCCACAAATTGAAAAATTATCAGGAAAACTAAGTTCTGCAGCCTATGCAGTGAAAACTATTAGTCGGCTCACTGATGTTGATACGGCTAGAATAGTTTAATTCAGCTACTTTCATAGTATTATGTCATATGGAATTCTTCTTTGGGGTAACTCCGCGGACATTAACACCATCTTTTTATTGCAAAAGAGAGCCATAAGAGCTATCTACAAACTTGGTCCCCGGGATAGCCTTAGAGAAAAATTCAAAGAAATAAATATTTTAACAGTCGCATCGCAATATATCTATGAAAATCAATCTTTTGTCCATAAAAACATAGACTCATTTTGTAAAAAGAGTGATACTCATAGCATAAATACTAGATATAAGCATAATCTTGTGTTACATGCAAGCCGTCTGCACAAAATAAGTAATTCTTTTATGGGGCAATGTATACGGTTCTATAACAAACTTCCCAGCAATATAAGAGAATTGTCAATAAACAAATTTAAAACTACTATTAAAGCCAAATTGTGTAGCAGGGCATATTATAAAGTATCTGACTATATTAATGATAAAAATGCCTGGGAGTGAGTCGATCCAATTATAATGTAATTAATAAAATATGTAAATTTGTTTGGATACCAAAAGAGGGATGCCTGAGTTTTTTGGCAGTATTTTTATCAGTGCTCACCTAGTCATGAACTGCACGGTAGGGAAAAAAATTGTAACGATTCCAAACAAATGTAGCCATTTTTACGGAATAAAAAGATTTTGACTTTGACTTTGACTTTGAGGAAGGCCAAGACTTGTCTACCATGACCAAATCTGTCGCGTTTTATCAGAAATATATATATATAATAGAAATATATAATACAATTTCAGACTAGGTTGTTCCAGCGAGCTACATCACGGAGATTCAAAAGTTGCCGCTGCAAGCATTCAGAGAGCAAGGTAACCGTTTACCATCACACAGTACCGTATGCTTGATTGTGACCTTACTAAATGAGAAATGTAATAATAATAAGAATGTATGTTCAAATCAATGTAAAACGTGTCTAAAACGACCCAATAGCAAATATTGGATTTTTATTTTTATCTGTAATTTAATCAATGTATGTATAACCCATTATGGGTAGGCAGAGAGAGATGAGCTCCTGAAGACCTCGTTCGTTTATTTAACATTTATAGATCATTTCATTTATGCTCGCCGGTTCCTAGGGCTCCTAACTTTACCTTCTGAAAATTTGGCGTGGTGGGCGATTCTTGGCCTTCCTCGCTTTCTACGTCCTTGCAATTTCGCATTGTATATCTGTTTCGCCATTCTATCATTAATTATGCTATAATATAAAACAAGCCTACCTTTTTACTTAAGAGAAAGGAATGACTTTCAACTGCAGTTTCGTTCAAGCGGATCCCCAAATTTCACGCGTTTGCGATATTGACAATGGGCATAAAGTGTTGACTATTCAAATACATTGCCCTTTATTTGCAAATTTTATTCGTAAGCAATATAAAGCAATTATGTTTGACACGTTTCTACGTTAATCATCTATTTTGCCGAATCTGCGAATAAATATTATTCGCTTAGAATTAGAAGTGGTTATTTCGATTTGATAATATTGTTGGCAATTTCTAATTTTGCTTACGAAACACGACATGATTAATACGCGAAATAATAACAAAATTAGATTTTTTTTTATACAACATCGGGAGGTATTCAGCCCACCTGATGCAAGTGGTGCGTGCGTGCAAGCGTGTTGAGCAACTTTATTAGTAGCTTAATGATTTCACTAATTCGCAGGAACACAACGTTCTACGGAGTTGTTATTTGGTTGCTGTTTTCTGTAAAGTGGAGGTGCTTTCCCAGTGGGCAGCTCTGACCCGCCCTACCTCTAACCTACGTCTATAAAGATCCTTCTATGTATATTTTCGCGCAAAGTCGCATGTGGGGTAGGCAGGTATATCTAAGCGCCATATGACTCCTTTCACTTCTAATTCATTTTTTTAATAGTCACAGCTCTTATCTTGCATCTACAGATAAAACACGAGTAATTTGGTCGAAGTATGCGAATCTTGGTATTCCATACATCCTTCCACTTTCGCGTTGTGACTTGTGAATCATTCTTCCCTTTTTCATGTCCTTTACACGTCGGGACCGTCCGAACGTCGTCGTAGCCGTACAAGCATACGGCTACCTGATGTAAAGCGATTACCGCAGCCTATGAACCCTTCCAATACATTAAGTAACACTCGCGCGATATTACTTCTGCTGCTAACACAGTAACTCCCTTGGCTGGGGTTTTCTGTGCGGTGGTGGTACTTCCCCAGACTGGCTTCTGTGTCGATGCTGTGTATATTGTTTTAAAAAAAGAACCGGTCAAGTGTGTGTCGCACTAGCGCTCTGAGGGTTTCATACGCATTTTGATTCCTTGCATTCATTAATTTTCAATTTTTTCACTCGCATTAAGGAAGAAAAGTAGAGCAATAATAGCCCAGTGAATAAGGAACAGGCCTATTGACCAACAGGTCACCGGTTCGAATCCTGGCGTGTACCACTAAAATCGTGTTTTCAGGTTTATGTACATTTTAGTAATTATCACTTGCCCGGCGGTGAACGAAAACATCGTGCGGTTTGTTGTTTCTGCCTAGTGAAATTTAATTTTTGGGAAAATTTCAGTTTTTGTTCAACATTATACACGATCGTATATCCAAATCAAATTTCCTTTACGATTTATAATCTTGTGACAGACGGACGAACAGGCAGTATAGAGATAGCCACGAAGAAAATAACCTAGTGATATATATATAGCTTTTGCCGTCTAGGTACGGAACCGTACAAAATACACGACAAACGTGAAACATCGTCCTTTTTGAAGTCGGTTAAAGTTTTGGAATGTTTTTTTTGACAACGTCCGGACTAGTCCGGAGTCCGGAGGCATACGAGCATACGGCCCTCTTGATGTAAAGCGGTTACCGTAGCATATAAACGCTTGCAAGACATTAAGTATCACTCGCGCGATGCCACCTCCGCTGTTAACACAGCAACTCCTCAGGAGCTCACTCCCCAGTGACCTCACTCACACGCAGGAACACAACAACCCTCTAGGGAGTTATTATTTGGCTGCGATTTTCTGTGATGAGGTATTTACCCAGACGAGCTGCTTTGATACGCCCTACCTCTCTTTAAAATAAAAGTACCAAGGGGACATTTATAATTATGATCTGTAAGGTCCATAGGTAATATAAGTCGATGATGGCAAACTAATAAATAGTACGAAACCTTTGCCGTTGTCCGTCGGCCGGTTGTGTACAAACAACTTGACAATTTTAATTGCACACCCACTGCATTCATTCGTCTTATATTGTTACCAGATGGTAGTTCATAAAAAATGTGAGAGTCAGCGTTAATAGTCACCCAGGTGGCGCCGGCCGGCGCGCGGAGGGCCATTCGTTATCAGTAAGCAGTTAGGAGTTAACGATGATGGTGTTGGTTCCGTTCCTTAATTTGTAACTGTAGGTTTTATCAAGATTTGTGGTACGAATGTGGTGGAATTGTAAATCATATTTAATAATTTGTGAAAAGCTGTTGTATTGATAACTGTTAAGGTTAGTGATACATTTATTTTTTTATTTACACTGTAAACTGCTTATTTATTTTTGATAGATTACGGTTAATAGGATATTTATTTACAAATATCTTGCATATCTACTTGTGATATATATATATATATATATTTTTATATTTATGGGGGGGGGGGGGGGGGGGGGGGGGGTCACTCCGCAGGTTAGGTACTGGAACCGCTCAGCTCTCGGCTCATACGCCAGTCGCGTCCAGCGTAATGAACCATGAGTTATAAACCATCTTATAATCCGTATATAAGGTACTGTTGTGTTTACGGGTGTCAAAAAAAAGGAAAGAACCGGTAATCGAAATTTAATTTTTTTAATATTTAATGGAAAGCTATTTAGTTGTTTTTAGTTGTACGTCCAAAATTTCATAAATCTTCTTTTTGTAAGGAAGTCAAAACACTATAACAAACATAATAAGCTACTTGTCTACCTACTACATCGTCAGCTACAGATTTAGTTTATAGGCAAAACAAACATATTTGTTCCTAAAATTGTTTCTGACCAGCGAACTTGTTGCTTTTTAAGTTCGCTGTTTCTGACCAACTGATTAGAATTTTATCGCGAGATTACTCAAATAGACGCAACTGCGAGTATTTAGGAATTGCGTAGGAATTAAGAGGAGTAAAGAAAACCACCACCGGCCGTCGCCGTTGGACGTGCTTCGACACGGCGCCACATTGTAGTTATATGTTGTTGAGACTAAAGCGTAAACGTAAACAAAAGGATCTTGTTTTATTTGTGAGCAATACTAAAATCTAGGTACTAAATAAGTTACTTCAATGTTTAAATTGAAAAACAAACGTTACTTAGGAAAGCTAAAATTGAATAAAATAAATAAATATAAATATTGTCGGACAAATTACACAGCGCCATCTAGCCCCAAAGTAAGCGAAGCTTGTGTTATGGGTACTAGACAACTGATAAACATACGTAAATACATATTTTTTTTTGTAAATACATACTTATTATACATAGAAAATACCCAGACCAAGACAAACAGACATGTTCATGCACACAAATGTTTGTACTGTGTGGGAATCGAACCCACGAGCGTTGGTGTCAAAGTAGCGTAACAGCGCGTTTCACCACTGCGCCACCGAGCTCGTCAAGCAAGCAAGCAAGAAAATAAAATACCATGTGTCTTAAATTTGCCATGAGATTTCGTTTTCTTTTGGCATGTAGGTATTTTTGAAGTGAAATCATCTTTAGCGGCGTTGTGCACTTTTTGGGATGAGTAAAAAATGTTAAACTCGCGTCAGGACACGTGACCCTGATCGAAAATTCGTAAGATTTTGGTGAGAATTAGAACGTAAGTTCGCTGCAGCGCTAAAACATTAGTTACCTCTAATAAAACAATTAAAACATGAAGCGCTAGATCGTTCATAGCTACGAATAAATAATTATTTATTCGTAGGTTCATAGGGCATTATTTTCTCTCGAAAAACGTTATAAGCGCCATGAAATTCTTGGCGCTTACGCGTTTCGTTCAACGTAGTTTATCAACATCGCTGTTTGGTCCGCATGTTCAAGTTTTCACTTTTGCCGGCACCCCGGAGTGCAACCCGTTTTTTTATCACAGCGTACGACTTGCGTAATGGCAACCACGCTGGCCCATGGTCGCTTGCAACGCCTGAGGCGTCTCTAAGATCGTACATTGAAGATTTAATTTTTAAATGTGTCTGTGATTCTGAATGTAGTGGCGCATGCGTGTTATCATGTTTACAATTAATTCGAATACAAAACATTTCTTTCACGATTATGTACCTACACGGTTTGGTTTTTCTAAGTAAGTATAAAGTACTAACATTAGTATAATATAACCCCTTATTCGTTTTATCTATTTTATAAATTACATAATTAGATGTAAAGATTAAGTACTTATTGTAAAGATTATATACAAATACTGTGATTGAAGCATTTATGCAAAATTACTGTAGAATTTAAAACATTTATTTATAATATTTCTCACTAAAAATAGAAGCTGGTGAGATTGTTTTTCTTAATTATTCTGTTGTTTATTTGTTGGTTTGTTTGAATGCGCATTACGGATAAACAACTGGCATGGGACTTCCTTTTTATACATTCAGTCCATCTGATGTAAAGCAGTTACCGTAGCCTATGAACGCTTGCAATACATTGTCACTCGCGCGATGGCACCTCTGCTGCTAACACAGCAACTCCTTAGCAGTTTACTGGTGACCTCACTCAGTCGCAGGAACACAACAACCCTTCAGGGAGTTGTTGTTTGTTTGCGGTTTTCTGTGAGATGGAGGTACTTTCTCAGACTGTCCTGTCTCAGTAAATAAAACACGAAAACAAAGACAAACCGACATGTTTATGCACACAAACTTGTATAGTGTGAGAGTTGAACCCACGAGCGTTGGTGTCAAAGTTGCGTAACTAACTACTGCGTCACCGAATCGTCATTTTGATTGTGCCTACTTAATTATTTACTTACCTAATGAATGAGATAGGAAAAATCTATTATAACTTCCAAAGGCATACAAGAATGGCTGATATGAAGTGATTATCGCAGCCTGTGACCGCTTGCAATAAATGAAGCATCTCGTTGCCAGCCCTGGTGCTCCCGTAGGAGCGTACTTGTAACCGCACTCACTCGCATGAACACACTAGTCCAGGGAGTTGTCATTTGATAGCGGTTTTCTGTGAGGTGGACTTTCTCAGTCGTGCTGCTTTGATGCGCCCTTCTTGCGTTTCCTATAAATCTGATAGAGATTGAATAAGCTGTCCAAAATATAATAATAAAAGGGACGAAGTATAATCACACTAGCTTACGTCGCCACGCTTCCCCTGGGGCAATCGCCTCCGTTGAAGCCTTTGAAACCTTCCCGGCTAAAGGGGGTGTTTACTTAGTAAGAGTCTGACATAACCTGTAGGCCGATTCTACTAAAAAACTGCAACTGCACTGCAGCGCGGCGTGTGTCAAAATGCGTACATTTTGACGTTTGTTAAACGTCGCCGCTGTCAGATCGCTTGACGAAACGTCAAAATGACGCATTTTTGACACACGCCGCGCTGCAGTGCAGTTGCAGTTTTTTAGTAGAATCGCCCTACTGTACGGCTGACCGTAAGGATACTCATGAGAGTTATCTCATCGGGTCCCGGAAGGCGTCCCCCTCAGAAGAATGACTAACGCATTTAATGAGTTAGGCTTTCTTTTGTAGGTCTTTCTTTCGTCGGGGCGTAAATACAAAGAAAAATCACACTAGCCCAGTAACGGGATATGACTAGTAAAGATAAAGATAGATAAAAAATATTTATTTGCCATTAGGTCTTCACAGGCAATTTAGATAAGTCTCACCTTGTCATAATTGTATCTTATTAATTCAATCTAATCGTTGTAATGTAAACAACGAAGTAGTAACCCAAATATTTCAATAAATGTACATCATACGTTAAGTACCTACACATAACTCATGCCAACCGCATAATAAAAATCTTGAAATTAAAACAATAAACACGCATAATATTCTAGCATTAAATGCATAATTATCTTTTTTAATCCCGACGAGACATAATTAAATTACGCCCGCCCCAATTCACGAGATGTACTCGTAAAAAAAAGATGTGCAAAGAAAAGACGTAGATAAGTTATGTATGTCCTGCAAAGGCACATTGTTCAAACGACAGTCAATTGAGATGAGTTGTTATTACCTATATGAATAAAAGACCGTATTAGCAAAATTAATTTTATCTATATACTCGTATATAAAAATGTGTGTATGTCCTCTATGGACTCAAAAACGGTTGGGCAGATTTTGATGAAATTTTCAGTGAATCTTCAGGTTAGCCCAGCAGGTGATCCTGTGAAGTTTGGTAATGATTGGATCACCCGTATCGAGTAGCTAGTGTTGTATATGTATGTATGACAACAAGCATGTGATGAAAAGCGGTAATCGTAAACACATCTCGTTTATTATCGGAAGTTGCGTTAGGCTGTTTTAGTTTAATGTATATACGGTTAGCTTTTGAATTGGCTGTTGATAAAATAAATCCTGTGTTTCTGCTAACAATTATCGTCTTCTTTTTATTGTAAGAGTAATAGTCATTAACTAGCTAATATTCTAAAATTTCATCGATATCATCTTGAAGGCATTCTAATACAGTTGGCTATGTTCGCATTTTTCTTCACGTACTTCAAGTACGGCCTTCAAGTAAAGGTCTGTTTAGAAGAGGAATTAGTGAGACTCAGTTTTGCAGATGTCTATAGGCGTCATTGGTCGATCACTTACCACCATGCATGTAACTTATCTTTCTTTCATCATATCACATCTTTGGCTGTACCCATGTCGCAATAGGGCGTTTAAAAAAATAAACAAGCGGCTTTTACAGTTCTTTGGGTCTTTCATGTCAGTTGCCAGAGTTGCCGGGGACATCGCTATCGTAATTGCGATCTGCGTCGTGAATAGCGCATGTATTAGGATGTTTTGATAAAAGACTTCGCGTTCCTTCATGCTCTATGGATGCAGATGCTGTGCAGATTCTGAGGACTAACAAGGAAAATATAGACCGGATGAGGCATGGGGGGTTTTTAAGCTACTAGCTAGTATAGTTAGATGGAATGAAAGAATTTATAATGAAATTTATGATCATTTTCATAGTTTGTGGCATATCAGAAGGCCTTCCATTCGATCGAGTCCTGGGCTGTACTCAATTTTTTCAAGCGCTGCCGCATTAATAATAGGTGTATCTAAGTGTTGAGGAGTATATGTGGAAACGCGATCATGTCGATCCGACTACAGGACCAGAGAGCCGTGAGACAGAGAGATGTTGTTTCTCCGAAACTGTTCACTGCTGTGCCGGAAAATGTTTTCAAGCTACTGAAATGGAAAGGATATGGTATCCATACCAACGGCGAGCGAAAGAGGTTTTTCGCCGATTTCAACTCAGACCAGCGGCGTTTGGGTAATTGCGAAAGATTTTCACGTCTAAATTATCTCAATGTTGAAGCATTACGAAGGTGAAAGTCTTCGACCACTGTGTGTTACCAGTGATGACATACGGCACGGAAATGTGGTCCCATACTATGGGCATCATAAGGAAGCTCAAGGTTGCACAGCATGCTATGGAAAGAGCCATGCTCGAAGTTTCTCTGCGAGCCAAATTCAGAAATGAGCACATGAGGAGTTGCCGACGTGGCTCTAAGCTCTAATCAGCAAGCTGAAGTGACAGTGGACAGGCCACATAGTTCGGAGAACCAATGGCCGTTGGGGCAGAAAGGTTCTCGAATGGCGACCACGAACCGCAGCGTAGGACGGTCCTTGTGAAGATTGTAGGTAGCCGATGCTCATGTCACATTCTGCGTCTGCAGGCTGCCCAGAATCGGTCGCTGTGGAAGTTAAAGCGGGAGGCCTATGTTCATCTCGTCCTTCGGTTGAAATAATAATGATTTTAATTACACATACATTATTTTTTTATATTAGTTTACCATAATTGCTCCTCTTTGCCTGATGGTAAGCGAAAGAGGAGCCCAAATCGCAACTGCTACTGACGAAAGACTACACAGTATCCTGTCAGTTGACGCTGACCAAAAACAGTACATGATTGAGTAGTAATAAGGCCCAGCCCAATGGATAAGGAACCAGCCTATTGAGCAACAGTTCCTCGGTTCGAAACCAGGCATTATACTAATTACAACTTGCTCGGCGGTGATGAAAAACATCGTGAGGAAACCCGCACGTAAAAAAATATATTTCGATAGAAAAACCAGACCTTTATTAGGTTACCTGACCAAATAAAGGTCTGGTTTTCTGGGTTGTGGGGGTCTAACGACAGTCGCTCTATGTCAATATAAGTATCTTCGCCAAATCTTTAGGCTTAGGTAGCGAACCCCGCCAATCCTAATGAATGAGGAAATGGGATAACGCTAAGAAAAATACATAATTACATGAAGGATTTTCTATTGTGTTGTCGTGATGAAACAATGATGATGGCAACATGCCTCAGTCGAGCTGTGAATAAATGATTGTATTTGTATACTATCCAAGTGAACAAATGCACGTGCGTACAAAAATCGCCTTTTCCCATACTATGTATAGTAAACTAGCGTTTTGTATGGGCACGCATCATTTTTTACATCGAAGTTACTGCCCTAGTAAACTTTGATTTGTTCATTATACAAACTGGAAATAACTTGATTCGTTTCCAACTTCCAAACTAGCCCAACCCATGTTGGATACTGGTCATTTTAAGTGCCATTTTTTTAATTTACCTTAGGTTTGACAATTACAACATTAGAATTATTTTTGTTCCTATCATTCAACCTGTCAATAATGAGGTACAATGAAGTACAGCCGCAGTTAGAAACTTTTTTGCATAAATAATAATAAATAAAGTCACTTAAATTTACAATAATAGGTGCCATGGCTTGTGACCCACGTATCGAGTGGCTGGTGCGTGAAGTAGGTCTGTAGAAAACCTGAATTTACAGGTCACCATGCTCTCCCTATATAGGACACGATAGTGCCAGATGTCTGGTTTTATTACTATGTTTAACTGGAAAGGACGCTACTACTACGCAATTGTGTGTTAGATTTGAATAAGAGAAATAAAAATAATATAATAACAAATTATAGCCAGCGTTCTCGCGTAATGCTGAGTAGGTGGTTGGAGTGTGAACCGATTGCAGTAACATCGCATTTGGACAGTACAATCAAAGAGAGGTAGGGCGCATCAAAGCAGCCCGCTTTGGGAAGTACCTTCACCTCACAGAAAACCGCAGCAAAATAACAAATCCCTAGAGGGTTGTTGTGTTCTTGCGTGTGAGTGAGATCACCAGTAAGCTCCCAAGGAGTTGCTGTGTAAGCAGCAGAGGAGGCGTCGTCGCATCGCGCGAGTGATAATTAATATATTGCAAGCATTAATAGGCTACGGTACCCGCTTTACATCAGGTGGGCCGTATGCTTGTACGTCTCCTGCCGTTGTATAAAAAAATCTAAATGTTACATTTAACTTTAAAGATCGATTTATTGGCCAAAATTCAAAAATATCCAGATAATAATGTGACACAAGTTTAGGGTTGCTTCAGATCAATACTTCCATCAGTGTGTCGTTCAGGAGAGTGATATGATGACTGGTACTTGTTACCTACCTAATTATTTTTTAACATTTAGTATATTATCTAAATCGTTATTTTGTTTCTTTACAATGAAAAACAAATGTTTTTATTTATTTATTATTTCCGAGTTTTAAGTTTTTATTTAGTTAGGTTCCTAACTTCTCATTTTAATTCATTTATTGCCTCATTATTACAGGGTTCCTCTTCTGTCATTTTGTTGGAATCTAACTCCTCAATACATAATCTTATACGTATTATTTTTAGCGACTCTACTGAACTGAAGAAAAAAAAAGCGACAAATCCCCGAGAGGGGGCGAGCTATGGCTTAGGGAGTCACAATTTTAATATGCAGATTCGATGTCTGAAGGGTCTAAGTAGAGAAGTGTCCTTCTGACTTCCACAGTGCGCCGTATGGACAAGTTCATATTGTTATAAATAAATAAACAAACTTGCCAGTAAACTCAGCGCCGCCGCGCGTGTAGTTAGATGAAGCAGACAAGTAATTAATGGTCGCGGCTTTAGGTCTACATTAAGGAAAGATTTTTGTTAATTCCCATGGAATCGGACGAAGTATAGTATATGCAATTTGATCTAACCTGCTTTGTGTGCTTCCGCTACCAATAAGTTCATGCGGCCTAGTGCCGGCCGGCACCCACCCACTACTGTTAGTAAATGCAACATGCTGACGCTGCCATGGCTACCGAGGCAGAGACTACCGGAGCATTACTAACAGTAGTGGGTGGGTGCCGGCCGGCACTAGGCCGCATGAACTAATTGGTGGCGGAAGCACACAAAGCAGGTTAGATCAAATTGCATGTAAATTTGATTTCGCAAAATAACGCCTGAATCTATTAACGAAGTATAGTATAATAAAATGGTAATGTTTTGTTGCAGGGTGGTGCACCATGGATTCTGAAGGTAGTTTTGATGAGGAGTACTTGGATGACCCTATAACGTTGCTCGATGAATCAGGTGCGTTACAAACACGTATCATAATTAATAGTATAAATGAAATCCACTATTTATATCTTTCTGTTTACCTTCTTAATATTAAGATAAATGAAACATATAAAGATGATGTAGTGTCAAAAATTGAAAAGGGTATGCTGAGATGGTTCGGACATTTGGAAAGACTGGATTACAAAGGAGTTACGAAAGAAGTAGGTACATATATCGAGCAAGAATGAATGGAGATATCGGCAGGGGCCGCCGTAGATGCACACATTTAGATCAAATAGCTGATGTGCTGAAAAAAGGCCAAATCAAAAGCACCCGAAACCGAAGAGTATGCGAGAAGAGGTTGATGAGTGTGGAAGAGGCGAGAGAGGTATTTTTGGATCGGTACACCTGGCGTTCCATAATCTCTGCCTACCCCAATGGGAGACAGGTGTGATGATATGTATATATGTAAAGGAGAATGACCAAATATGTATGGGAGTTCGGCCCACTTGCGTCAGTCATGCGTCTTAACCAAACCATCGGCAAAACAAAGGAAATATATTGTAGATGACTCATAAGAAATATTATTTCAATACGAATAGGGGTTATCGAGTATTTTTAAATCAAATTAGGCATTTTGAGGTTATGTTTTGCGTGTGTAAAACTACAAGATACCTATACAGAGGACATGTTATATTTTATGGCTAGTTTTTTTTATATATCTAGCCTTTTTAACCAGACTTACAACAAATGAAGGAATAACCAGACATTAGATCTGATAGTCCCATAGAATAGTATCTAACTATCTACTAGCAAGTACTAGCGCACCCAAAAGGCTTGGTAAGGTAATTAGTAAGGATTATATGGATTTGTAAATACGATGCTATGTGCATAGATCAAGCGCACTGTACACTTACGTCAAATGCATCTTCAAATAATTAAACCACAGGATAAGTAGTAGATTTATTTTCAACTTTTTATGTTCATATAAATGTACTATACATTTCATTTGGAGTGAAGTAGCTCAACATCACCTTTAACTGAAACAAACCTTACCTAGACGTTGTGCAACCCACGATACTGATGGAACAATAGCTTAACTGGGGAAGAACGCAGCAAAAGGTTATTTGGAGAATTGTTGTTCCCTCGGGTGAGTGTGGTAACCATATAGCACCTACATTGGCATTCAGGGTGGCAATGTGCGACTTACATTACTTGGTTGTAAGCATTGGCAGGCTATGGGAACTATTTAACATCAGGCGGATTGTATGCCTATTACTTACTTACATTGTTCTTAATGACACAATATTCATTGGAGATAAATAAGAACAACACCTAGTATACTGACACTTATATTCATATTTATTAGGTTCTTATATGTAAAAAAAAATATTTCTTTAAATTGTTTATTACAATTTTTATCGTCAATAAATACATTAAATAAAAATCTAAAAATAGAGTAGGAGCCTGTACATCATTAAATCTACCCTAACTTAAATACCTAATTACCAACATTATGTGCGCACTGTATTGTTAATTTTCCTACAAAGCAATTGCAGCAGTAGCTGACCATACCTCTCTAGACATTTAAACAAATGTGTTGTTGAACTGATGTGCCTCCACTTTATATGTGCTCTGATAATTATTTTTTCCTAATATGAGGGGAGCATTTTCTACTTATTAATTAATGTCCACAGCATACAGCTCATTAGGAATATGTTCTCCAAAGTAAAACTGCTATACCAAGGGCACACAATACATATGTTTAAACCATTCAGTTTCTCAAACGTCACCCCAAAAACATGTGCATCATGTTGATACATGTATTTAAGACCCATGAAATTATAGATCTTGTGGGTTGACAAAAAAATGATGAAGGCACTGGTACTTTAGGTGCAGCCTCGATGAATTTCCGGTTAATTTCCTCTAGCAGTGATCAATTATTATCATGCTTTCCAGTCTTGATACCTAGAATTATAGAATAGAATATATATTAGGTGGAGAAAATGAAATATGTGTATACCGTAGGAGTATCAGAATGATTAAAATTATTTGAATGGAAGTATAAAGATCCTAGCTAGATAAAGTAACATGTACAAATTATAAAAAAATATATATAATTACAGGGAAACATCATAAAAAAATGTTTAAGAAATTAAGTACCCTATGAACTGGAATCTATCTAACTATAACATTCCATTTCTGATATTCTGGTGGTAACTCTGTATAATTGAGATCTTATTATCATTATGTCAACATCCCACATTCAAGGCATATTTGTTAATGTCCAAATTCATTTGAAGGTTTGACTTTATTAATGTGTCATATAATTCCCGACATAAGATGCTACCGTCTGTGACCTGTAACAATTAAAAATTGTTTTTTTATTGATAAACACAATAATCTAAAAACATAAGTCATATATTTAGTCTTAAGATGCCAGATAATAATACCGCTGTATTTTATAAACAATCAATGGTGCTGCTTCTAATATGGGCGAGTGTAGATATGTGTTCACAATTCTTATCTAGGCGCGGTCTATACTTTTATTCACATACTTAATAAAAGGTTACCAATATATATATGAACTTAATAATAACGTAACACTTACCGGACTGAGCACCGTGCAAGGAATGCATTAGTTGTTCATCCAAGGAATGTACTAGTTGTTGGTATGATCAATGGATGGATACTTATAATATTTCCACACGTTGATTTCATAAGTACGGAAATTAAACAAAATAATATACATTACGAAAAATGAAATAGAATAGATTAAAGATTTGACTCTTGTCTATAGACACGTCGCTGTATAGGGATGCGATTGGAGACCGATTTTAATGGGTTAAGAAAATCGATTCAATCGGCATTGAAATATACAATTATTTGTACCTACGCATCAAAAAACATAATAATAGTACACAGTTTTTCACTATATCTGGCATTGATCTCAATACCAGATACCTACTGTGTTATTGTTTCTATACAGTGCTACCACGAAATAAAATGGAATGTACCGTTATCCCTTTACCTTTTTCTTCTGATCTCACGTAAATACAATATTGTTGCAAGTTATTTATTTGTGATGACATGACATAAAGTATCTTTTGAGAACTACGTAATACTTACGTCTTATTAATAAATTGAAAGTAAAAAACGATCGATTAAATAATTACGAATAACCTAACACTTTAACATAGTATGAACGGGGCTTAAACAAATGCCTGTATCTTACTACTAATGGGACTAACAGTACCCCTGTCTATCTATAACTTCACACCAAATCCTTTGCGGGGTAGGCAGAGAGAACCAAGCGCCACATGACTCGATCCTTACAGTCCTGACACACCTCACTCGCTTCTTTAACCGATTAATATATGTTAAATCGATTATGTTATGATTAACAACTTTTGTTAAAGAAATATTTCGAGTAGTGGTGTTATTTATGCATCATGATTGTTTATAAACATTTTTATATGAAGGCTAGCTATTTAAATGAATTAAAGCTTTTCATATTCACTTTATAAGCAATGAATTATTAAGGTTCTTAATTACAAACGTTTATTTAGTATATTTTATAATCGATACATAATCGATTGCATAATCATCGCAACCCTAAACTCATTCATGATTTACCTGTCATTCTCCATTTGTAGTAATAAGCGGAAATGCAAATAACTTTTAATACTTAACTTTTAAACCCCTGTTCCAATAGGACTGAAAAAAATACGTGAACATTTTCAATTTGGAAAAGGTTTTTTAGAGTATAAATGGTGAAGACGCAAGGTGGGCCCACTTTTGGTCATTCTCCTTTAAACAATAAAATACTATAGCATTAGGTTCTCCCAAAGTTGTGCGAAAGGTTTTTATAGGGTCGGCAACGCACTAGTAATGACCCTGGAGTTGCAAGTGTCCATAGGCCACGGGTAACTGTTAACCACTAGGCATACCCTAAGATTGTTTGCCACTGTATTATAATAACATTCTTTCCTTTCTCTACTTCATACTCTTTAATCCCAAAGGTCCTTCCTACCTCAAAATTTGGTTCAAATTTTGTTCTTCATCTCACAAATTGCAACTTCGCTCCTGTGAAAATCTTATTCTTTCAGTCCCGCCTCATTCCTATAAATTCTTCGACCAATCTATTAGGCTATTAGGCTATGGAATACTTTACCTATAGTCATAAGAACAGCAACATTTATCGCCGTGTTCAAAAAACTAGTAATAAATCATCTTCTTTATTTATGACTTCAAAAGCTGTACACTGACATTAATTATGTATAAATATACTTATGTTTGTATATGTATTTTATATATTATATGTGTTTTTCTATTTATTAATATTTATATATGTATTGTTATTTAGTATTTGCACACATATGTATACCTGTGTATTTTCCTTCCTTGCTAACCCTACCTTCTCTGTACGCAGATTCGTTACCTTAAGGTTGCCTTGAAAAGATTGCGTTTAGCAATAAGGCCGCCTTGTTGCATAATAACTATTCATATTTTACTATTTTTTAAGAAATTTCCTGTAACAATTACTATGTAAATAAAGCTTATTCTATCTATTTATCTAAAAATTATATTTAATTCAACTTACATGTAGACAAGTGTAAAGTTACAAACCGCCTCGTATGTACACTTGATGAATTCTTACCTCCCGAACAAATCGGATTCCGTAAGAGCTTTATATCACATACCCATATATAAGCCAGTTTGGTACATTCAATTACGACCGAGAGAGATTCCAAATCGGCTGGGTAGCGTTAAGGAAACTTCGTCACATCTTCTCGTCCAAAATACCTCAACGTTTGAAGACTGTCATCAAACAGTGATAGAATAGACTCATTTTGTAAAAAGAGTGATACTCATAACGTAAATACTAGATATAAGCATAATCTTGTGTTACATGCAAGCCGTCTCCACAAAATAAGTAATTCTTTTATGGGGCAATGTATACGGTTCTATAACAAACTTCCCAGCAATATAAGAGAATTGTCAATAAACAAGTTTAAAACTACTATTAAAGCCAAATTGTGTAGCAGGGCATATTATAAAGTATCTGACTATATTAATGATAAAAATGCCTGGGATTGAGTCGATCCAATTATAATGTAATTAATAAATTATGTAAATTTGTTTGGATACCAAAAGAGGGATGCCTGAGTTTTTTGGCAGTATTTTTATCAGTGCTCACCTAGTCATGAACTGCACGGTAGGGAAAAAAATTGTGACGATTCCAAACAAATGTAGCCATTTTTACGGAATAAAAAGATTTTGACTTTGACAGTGTGTGTTACCAGTGATGACGTACGTAACTGAGACGTGGCCCTTCAACACGGGCTGTAAGAAGAAACTCAAAGTCGAGGTCTCGCTTTGTCGCGAAATCAGAAATGAGAATGTCAGCAGTGGAACTAAAATTACCACTTGATTTCACTATATGTACACTCACATATATTTATCGTAATATATATTAACGATGAAAAAAAGACCCATATTGGCAAGTTTCTTTAGGCATTTCTTCTTCGCCAATGGTAATTTTCGAAATGCTGGTAGATTAAAAAAAGAGATTAAAAGTAAAAAAAAACTATGGAAAATTATTAAGATACAATTTGATTTAGTTTAAAGAATGTAAGACGTGTCTAAGTGCCCGGAAGGGCCTATTGGCAAATAAATGATTTTTATCTTTATCTAACATAACTTAATAATTAACCAAGCTGAAGTGGCAGTGGGCCGGTCACACTGCTAGTAGAACCGACGGGTCTGTCACTATAATACACACCATAAACTGGTCTATTCGCATGCTTACATACACAAGGTTATAATATTTCCTCCACAAGTTAACGAAAAAGCACTGACTGTACCTAGTTCGGCCGTTAGTTCTGTTACAAATGAATATGCATTTATTTTTTATGAAGTAGTGTAATTTTAATAAAACTTATATGTACATATTTATGGAAGTCTCAGTAAACAAAAATTAAAAAATATTCTATTCCAAATGGCCACATTTGGTTTTGATACAGGCCTTTAATCTGTCTGGCCACTAATCTATGGATTTACGCTCTACTTCCATGGGAAATTTAGCCACTGCTTGCTCCAGATTTCTTGAGACACAATATCGGCGTGTCGTATCGAGAAGGTCATGTCCTCTATAACTGACCATGAAGTTGTAGTCTAAGGGGTTCAGATCTGGGCTAGACGAGGACCAGTCTTCAGGTCTTATAAAGTCCGGAACGCTGGTTTCGAGCCAGGTTTGTGTAGTCCGTGCCTTGTGATCAAGTGCAGAGTCCTTCTGGAAAGTCCTCGGTAGCTATTGCTGAGAGGTTTCACAACACGATCCAAGACAGTCTCTCGATACACTTTGGCTGAAGTCTTCACTCCTTTTTCACAAAAATTAAGCTTCGTGGATTTGTGACTCCTTGATAAGACACCAAACCATTACCGACGCAGGATGACCACGTTGCACCTTTCCGACAACTTGGGCGGCTTCTTTAGAATTGTGTGCGTATACTTTGTGATTTTGCTTGTTGTAGTGCTCTTCAATCGTGAAAAGTTTTTCATCGGTAAAGAGGATATTTCTGAGCCTTTCACCTGCGTATCGGGACAGAAGGCGTTCTGATCAATCCACTATTTAGGAAATGATTTAGGGCATGTCCTGTATATCGACGATAAGCGCCGAACTTCAGGTCTTGTTTTATTATAGGCGACAGAATCCTAGCGGGAATCTTCATTTCTCGTGATAAGATTTTTTGTTTCCTAATGGGGTTTCGACGAATTCTGGCTTTAACAGCATTAACAGCCTTTGCTGTTCTAACAACACGCGGTCGCCTCGATCTTTTATGGTCTTCAACAGAGGAAGTGTTTGTATATCTGTCGATAGTACGATATGCGAACATACGGCTGATACCAAGCTTTTAAAGTGTATTGGATATGACCGACGACTTACCCACTTTGTGCAAGGCTATCATTGCAATCCTATATTCTTTGACACCCCATTCCATATTGTAATTTGATAATAAACACGAAAAAAATGTGTAAAATGGCGGGAAATGGAAAGAAGTATTTAACCGTTTATTATAAACGGGTTCCAAAGTCAAAATAATGAAAGAGTTGAGAAAAAGGAAAGTTTCTTTGTAACTATCCAGGGCATTGTGATATGATAGCGGTCTTCTATATGGTGGAAGTGCCAAGCGAGATAATCTCTTATTAAATATTGAGACCTACCTCTCTTTCTTCTTTTGATTGTTGGTCAACAAGATGTACCACGTGCATTTAAATTTGGCTTTAGCGTCGATGATGATGGTAAACCGCTTACACAATGAAATTTCAGTGGCAGTAATTAGTAGGCATGAAAATATTGTAAATCACGGGTATTTTATAAGACGGTGATATTTTATTTCCCAGGCCCAGGCCCAGGTATTCCCAAATTATGTCGCGCTGCTTTGACAACTCACTTTCATAGAACGATGGGCTTTAATGGCAGTTTTCGCTACCAGGCGACTAAGTATTGGAATAACATTCCTCCTCCAATAAGAAACGCTCCGTTTGACGGAGAGTTTACTCTTTTAAAACACAACTAAAATCTGCACTACTCAATTCCCAAAAACTAGGATTTGAAACTTGTCGCCTTGGTGGCGGTAGCTCCATCTCTGTCCACTTCTAATCTATTATTTTCGTTTGTATGTATTATATTATAATTATGCATGTCCAAGTTTATTGAGTGTATTTGTATATAGGGTTATTTATTATCGGTTCAAACTTTGTACATGATTGGTGACATTCCGAATCTTATTGTATTTATATTAATAAAAATTTACACTGCTAATGTGCAAACTTTCATAAGACCTCATTCACTTTCACTTTTACAATTGTTTACTCATTCTCTTATTTTGCACTAAAATGTAAAAAAAAAAAACAGTTTACATCGTCGCGCGCATCCCTGCGGCATCGCTAGGTCGCAGCTGAAAATCAGTGATTTACTTCACTAGCAAATAATCCACTGAGCTATTGCCTATTTGTATCACTGCGACACACGTGCATGACGATGCTCCACTGGAATGTGGTGTAGGTACTAAATACTTCGAAATTTTTAATAACTTCTTAATTATGGGACTATGTCTTTTGCTCGTTTTATTTGTTTAGATGACGTATTTTGTATAATTTATTTTGCGATACATATTGTGATATTACCATCGACAATGTATAATTCGAGTGTATAAGTGTACAGTGCGTGGAGCACTACCACTTGGTTTGAGACATGTCTACCTGCACCCTTGTTTATTGTATATATGTGTGTCCTCTGGTACAAATAAAAACTTTATCTATCTATCTATCTATATTTCTTAAATTTTGAATGCCAATGCCCTACGGTGACTGTTTATCATCAGTCAGGCCATATAAAAGTCTCAGTGGTATATAAAAGAAATACTAATGTTACATTTCAAGAATCTTTGGGTCAGGAGGTGTTCTTTGGCGTCTCTGATTTATCAGTCTAATCGAACGTACAAGTTAAGCAGTGTCGACCGCATGCTATCGATAGAAGGATTTAGTCATTTCGAGTCCCTCTGGTCAATATGGGATAATAGTTTAGCTTGCCAGTAGCCTTCGGGCGGTTTGAAAACATTGGCCTCTGTCAATCCATAATTGAGTAATATGCTCTAAATCCTACCCATGTCGCAGAAGTGAAGAATGGCCGGAGTATAAGTTGGTGTGAATGTGTCGAGATTTTGAAATTGCTAGAGTAGTATTTCAAAATCTCGACACATTCACACCGACTTTGTAAGAATTTTAAATGCAATCTTTAGAACAATGAAGTCACTAGATCACATATCTATAGATAAATTACTCATGATGTGCAATTAACAGTATGCTTCTTATTGTTGCAGATACAGACCACCAAAATTATACTAAGAGAGGCTACAAATCTTCGTGCCGTTCCTTTGTGCCGGTCACATTTTTCGATATCACGAACAACGTGAAACTTTTGAATGATTGCCGTCCGTTATACATTAAAGTAGTAGATTGTGATAAACATCCTTGGTATTATAGGAAGTTCTACAAAAAACATAATACTGTAGACAGAAATGACCCTAAAGAAAACATGTCTTCGTTTTATGACGATGATGATCGCATCTCTATAGATGAGCCAATATATACTGTATTAATTGATGATAGTGAATCTGAGACAATAGACAATGATGCGCACAATGTTCCTTCAAATATGTGGTCATTACAAAAAAACAGAAAGATTCGATATTCTTTGAAAAGAATTACTTCAACGAAATCTGTACTAAGTATAAATCGTAATAAGAATAGTAGTAAAAAACGTAAGAAAAAGAAATCAGATATAGATTTTAAGAAGAACAAAGGTCGGGTAGGTTTAACAATAACTGAAACTGCAAATATAACTGATTTAGATATTGAATCTCGCATGAATACGAATGAAATGGATTTTCATAAAAAGGAACACGAAAGGTTTGATCATAACAAAAAACTTCATACATATATATCTGATGTGGATAAGGCGTTAAAACAACTGAATACTATTATGTTCCCGATTATTGAATCTAAAGCTGACATTCATAACGATGACAACAAAACAATCAACAAGACACAGAGTCTATCTTTGAGTTCAAAAGAGGCTGATAGATTAACTCCATCGCAAGCTAATGTAAATTACAATGACAACAAAACAATTGATAAGGCACAAAGTTTATACTTGAGTACTGACAAAAAGAATAATATTGAGTATTCGATTGCTCAACCGCAAGGTACTCCACATTCCAAAGACAATGAAATATTTGCTAAAACACAAAGTTTATTTACTGATATAAATAAGAAATCGCTTTCGCCGATCTTTCCTTGTAAGTCACCGTATAACAAAAGTATAAGGACTGATAAAAATCATACATCATCGGGGTCGCCATTGGCACAATTGGAGATTTTAACTGACAATTTTGTCAAACCAACTGAAGCAGAAATTCTTAAAGATCTACAAGTCTATGAAGCTACGGAAACAGTTTCTACTCAAGATACAACAATACACACTCAGGCAAGGGCTCAGAAAAGTGGAAAGCCTTTTCAGGGAAATGGAATTTCAATAAATTTAAATAGTCGAAATAATGATTTCTCAGGATTGACAAAATCAGCATCTCAAAGTACAGCGTTACAGCAGAGCTTACGATCTCCCGAATGCTCATCACCGATGACTACTTTACAGTTTGTAACGCATGACAATAAACAATATGTTATTAATGATCATTTAAGTAATGGTACTAAAATAAATGCGAAACAATATCAAAATACGCGTCCTTATAACTATTATGCTAACAATACGTTGCAATACAATTGTAACTGTTATTGTTACAATACTTCACATAATTCTATGAATAGTACAAATATAAGACCTACTATGTGTCCTGTTCATAAAACGTCAATTGAAAGGAACTATAGTTTGTCACGTTCCTATAAGAACTCAGTTACGCCATCTCCGTTTTCAGAAAAGAACCATAGTGAAGATAATTTAAAATATCTAAATTACATGAATCTTGTGGTAGGAATGCGTAAGAATTATGCTCCAGGAAAATCGTCAAATATATCTCAAGTACCATCTCCAGAAGTCAGGCACATACATTATAGTAACCCCCCACCGGCATATCAAATGATGGATTATTGTAGGTTTCGGCCTACTTTTAGTAATTCGCCACAACGTTTAAATTTTAACCATCCACCAATGTTAACCAATCATAATTTTAACATCGGGAGGCCTCATCTTTATTATCAAACAACTTTATCACAGCATCCACCGTCGCCTCTACTTCAGCCACCGCCACCTCCATATGTGCCTCAAACACAAAACGTACAAGGTCAACACTTTTCCCAAATCTTATCTCCTTCTTTTCTGGGAAATGAACCAACTAATACTGTGCACGAAACGGGCACTAATTTAAAAAAAATAAAGAAATCTAAAACTGCGGAAGGTAAGAAATTGCAAGTAGTAACAGACAGTGCTAAAATGTTGAATAATGCCACATATAGTACTCATACTTCGCATGGAAGTTCATCTAAAGTTCTTAAACATTCAAATGAAAAAATGAGCCTGAATAATAGTAGTACGTCATTAAGTCAAACCTTTGTTGAAAACAAGGTAGATATGTTGAAAGAATTAGAAAAAGAAATGATGAATATACATGGCGAAGTTCACAACATTAATGATAATACTTCAGAAACTCCACTACATTCTGACAAAGCGATAGGTGACAATGGAAATAAAAGTAAATATGGTAATACATCTGCAAATCAAACCTTGTGTAATACACGACAGAATAATATATTTGATATACCTTTTACACTGCAGGAAACAGTGATTAACAATAGACACGCGCCATGTATCGACAGTACAATCAGACATAGTCGCCATTTGTCAGATAGTTTAAAACCCGGAAAAAATCTGAAAAGAATATCTTCACACTCATCTTTAGGTTTACCGAATACATCAGTGTCTCCTGTATCTAAGAAGAGTAGAGTTCTTAACAATACTGTGCTCGATGGAAAACATACACTCATGAACATGCAAACAATCAATAATGCTCCTAAACTATCAAATTACTCTCCTCCTATTTTGCCAATTCCAAGTTATGATAAAACATTAGAAATTCTGACACGTGCAACATTTGAAGCTAAGAAATATCTTGACAAGAGAAGAAGTAATAGTAAAGTAAGTACCGAAAGTATTACAACGTTTGCAAGTGATTACGAAAATCAAAATAAAGGTAAGAAAATATCTTTAGAAGAGTATAAGAATAGAAAGTTATATGAATCGACAGTCAATAGTGATAATAAATACACTGTGGATAGTAATATTTCAAATTACCGAAAAAAAAAATTTGGAGATACCAGAAATAAAGGTAAAGATGTCAGTAGAATCTCTGATTTGGACCAAGGTTATGGATCTGACTCGACTGCTATAATTTAATGATATACTTTAGAGCTATTAGTCAAATGGGTTGTGAACATATTTCATTACAAATGAACTGAACGCGAATTCTCCAAGTATTGACCGAATCGAACGCTTTAGCTTCACATTTATTTAGGAACAGAGGCTGTATATATCGCTGAGAAGCTAGGTGTGCGATGTGTGTGTGTTGTTGTGGATACTTGTTGTTTGACGTTTAAATTGTATAAGATGAATACTACCTTTTATAAGGTTGCGTTTTTGTTACCTCTACTTTTAGGATATTATAGCATCGCTTATAGTGACTTTTTATTGTAAGTTTTTATTATAACTTCTTACTATAAGGGATTCCATGATTTTTTTCATGAATAGTAGTTAGTTTTACACACGAGCAAAATTATATTTTTTATATTCAATGTGTATTGTAACTTTGTATCTCTAGCTAAATATTCGAGGGACCTTGAGGTCAGTGGACTATTCTGCGAGGTGCAAATAATTTAATGGCCAATTGATAACAAAATTATTTCGAGGAAAAATTCCATATCGCAAGTTAAGGGTACATGTCGCGAAAATCAAACGTCGGGATGACGACTGTTTTTAGGGTTCCGTACCCAAAGGGTAAAACGGAACCCTATTACTGAGGCTCCGCTGTCCGTCCGTCCGTCTGTCACCAGGCTGTATCTCATGAACCGTGATAGTTAGACAGTTGAAATTTTCACAGATGATGTATTTCTGTTGCCGCTGCCGCTATAACAACAAATACTAAAAAATAGAATAAAGTAATTATTTAAAGGGGCTCCCATACAACAAACGTGATTTTTTTCTTATTTTTGCTCGATATTGATAACGGCAACAGGTAGACGCTTGAAATATTCACAGAATATTTAGTTATACATTCTGTGTACTAAGTATCGGGAATTTGTCAATAAAACAAAAAATACAAATTATTCATCTAAATTTATTTTATCGCCTTCAAAGTAGGCCCCATCGCTTGCAATACAACATCTCCACCGCTTCACCCAGTCTTCCATACATTTTTCATAGGCTATTTGCGGTATGGCCTTTAGCTCATTCAGCGAATTTTCTTTTATGGCTTCTATCGACTCAAAACGTTTTCCTCGAAGTGGTAATTTTAACTTGGGAAATAAAAAAAAGTCAGACGGAGCCATATCAGGTGAATACGGTGCTTGGTCGAGAACTTTTGTTGAATTTTTCGCTAAAAACTCTTTCACTATAATGGCTGTGTGTGATGGTGCATTATCATGGTGCAGCATCCATGAGTTGTGTTGCCACAAATCTGGACGTTTTCGGCGGATACTCTCACGCAAACGCTTCATGACGCCTAAATAATATTCTTTATTCACTGTTTCTCCCTCTGGAAGGAATTCGGAGTGAACCACACCACGGTAGTCAAAAAAAACTGTCAGCATCACCTTGATTTTGGAGCGACTTTGCCGCGGTTTTTTGGGTTTCGGCTCGTTTTCGAGACGCCATTCTGAAGACTGTTGGCTTGTTTGCATGTCGTACTCATAAACCCATGTCTCGTCGCCAGTTATTATACGTTTCATAAAGGTCGGATCCGTAGAAGCTCGGGAAACCATGTCTTCAGCGACATGCTTTCGCTGCGCTTTTTGAACAAAATTGAGCTCTTTTGGAACTAGTCGAGCGGCGACGCGTTTCATGCCTAAAATGTCAATGAGAATGTTGTGGACGGACTTAAAAGATATGTTCACCTCACTAGCCAACTCTCTCAGACTCATACGTCGATTTTCGAGCACTAGCTTCTTGATTCTGTCGATGTTTTCTCTGGTCGTAGCGGTTGAAGGTCTACCAGAACGAGGCAAGTCTACTACTACTTCTCGGCCTTCTTTAAAAGCCTTATACCATTCATAAGCCCTTGTTTTCGATATACACGATTCGCCGTAGGTATTTCGCAACATTTTTAGTGATTCACCACATGAAATATCATTTGAAACACAAAATTTAAGGCACACTCTTTGTTCAACAATATTTTCCATTGTAAAAATCGCCGAGGACTCAAAACTATGACCAACAAAAAGTGTAGTTTAAAACAAATTAAATGACAGATCCCGCTCAAATTTTGCGCGCTAAATCAGTACAGTGCTACCAACATGCAGTAAAAAAATTAGAACGACCTCTTTTACGCGGGTCTTTTTATTGACATATTCCCGATACTTTTTACACAGAGTAGTATATTCACTTTAAGAATAAAGAATTAAATTAAAATAAAACAAATATTTAAGGGGGGGCTCCCATACAACAAACGTGATTTTTTTTACCGTTTTTTATAGATAATGGTGCGGAACCCTTCGTGTGCGAGCCCGACTCGCACTTGGCCGATTTTTTTAATATTTTATGATTAGTTATTAATACATTTTTTCTGTCATGAAATACCTACATAAAAATTATCTTCAACATATTTAGATATTCATTCAAAGCAAGCAAAGCTGTGGTCCCGTCGATGGATGAAGATGGCTGGACCACTAAGAATTCGCAGCTCAAAATTACACAATTACACGTGACGCGTCGTCGTCGTACTGAATACGCACAATTTTATTACGATTAAAACAGATTACTCTTTAGGCGTAAATCGTTAAATTCAGTTTCAAGTTACAATAAAGAAAAAAGAATTGTAGCAAATTAGTGGTCTATGGTAGCTTTACTCTATTATGTTCAAGACCGATTCTATTTTACGAATGTATTAAATAATCGAAAAAAAGTATTAATAATGTATAATCATGAGATATTAAAATAGCTAGTGATAGCTAAGTGGATAAAGAACTAGCCTATTGGTTCCCGGATTGCAACCTGGTGTGGCCATGTATACCTAAATTCGTGTTTTCTGATTTATGTAAATATTCACGATTATCGCATGCTCGGCGGTGAAGGATCATAGTGAGAAAACCCGCAGATCCCCGAAATTATATTTCGAAAGACATGTGACCTAACCGAAAATGGATCTAGTTTTCTCGCTGTGTCGTGGAGATCTGACGGCAGTCGCTTTAGCGAAAGAAGAAGAATCACGCTATCGCGAGATATTAAAATTACTAGGCAATCCCACGCCATCTTGACGTTTACATTATATAGTCATCTTTGAAAGTCTCTTGGACTTGAAAACCTGTTTTGCACTTCGTAGTGGAGTACGTTTCAAGAAATATTTTTCGAATTGATAGGTTGAAAAACACACTTTTCCTACATATCAGCGATTCGAGATTCCATAACATAATAATTAAATACAAGATTGAGCGTCCTGTTATTGTTATTTTACTATAGTAATAAGTTGTAAACTTTAATAGCTCCTAACTTTTGTGATATAAGTGTATTATTCAAATTTGTTGAGTTTTCAGACATGAGTGAGTTGTTAACAGTTTTTAAAATTGATACTATGATATGTAATGTACGTGATCTACTATTTGTCTGATTAACTGAGTCTACCAGACGGATACATCTGCGAAGGCGTCATTATGATCCCACTCTCTTATTCCTAATGGGAGCATAGAAAGCGAATGGATGGAATTCTATGAAACAAAAGTTTCCATACCTAATTATGCTTAGGTATGGAAACACAATTAAAAGCTTAGGAGAGATCACAGAAGACCATGTTTTAAGATTATGCCTGACTGAGTGCCTTACCAATGCATAAGTAATTGATCTACCTTCTATAAAACCATAATGTGTCAGTTGTTATTGTACAGTCTTCACATAGTCACGGATTTTAATTTTTGACACGTCTCGAGCTTGAAAAATTAATTGCATGATAAAATTACAAGCAAATGCCTTAATTGAAAACGTAATTCTATCGTCTTTATTGTAAAAGAGTAATTGAATAAAGTTCTATGAACTGTATCTCAAATATTAGTTAGTAATCCTACATTCGAACATTTTTTGTCGTCTGTTCAACCATCCATTTTATAACCCAGTGATGATGTTTTTATTTTTGTCATATTTTTGTACATTTTTTTTTAACTAATGACAACGTGTGTCGCATTTATATTTTGTGTGTAATATTTTATGAGTTCCTAGTGACACAGAGGTGTAGTTTAAGTTTTTGTTTTCGCTGAACAATTGTTTTCCCAAAGAATAAAGACTGGTTAAGTACAGTTGAGTTTATTTATTTTTCTTTTTTCCCATATATTAAGAGTTTCTATTGTATGAAAATGTAAAATCAGTTTGTAAATATTTAGTTGATGGCTAGACTTGACACAGCTATTGATTAGACACAAATAAATTGAAGGTGCTAACGCCATACCAATACGAAATCCTATTGAAAAAATAATGTTACTTTCCTGCAATAAATTCAAATAAAATTCTCAATAAATTTCAATATGATTTACTACAGAAAACTAAGATTGTTTATTAATTTGCAATGTAAGAGTATAGAGTCGTTAGGGGTCTTGGTAATAGGACAGGAGTATATGTAACTTGTATGTATGTATATATGTTTGTATGTATCTTCGTGCCAGGTCTCTTGCGGGCTAGACAGAGGGAAACAAGCGCTATATGACGCGGTCCTCACACTCTTCTTCAACATTTACAGCCCTTTTCATGCATGGTCGCCGGTTTCTATAGCTCTTAACGTCACCTTCTGATAAAAACACTAGGTAGGTAGGTTAGTCTAGGTCATTCGTTCAATCTGCATTTTTTCTACATGTCCGAATCAACGGAGCACGTCTTTTCTTATCTTAACACCGACACTGTCTTTCAGACCAATTCTCTTTCTTATGTCATCATTACGAATGACATAAGAAGTAGAGATGGAGAATAGTTTTCTTCACATTCAATTGTAGGTAATCCTTTCTTCATACCATCATCTTTCATTGTTATAACTAGTGTTTGCAGTTGGATGGTGATTCTGCTATTAACACCTGTCTGCATTAAGCAGGCAGTTGACCACTGAGTCACCCATTCGCATTACCACATTCATGTTTTTTAATCTCTGAAGACAACTGTCCAGATACAGGAAGGATATACGAGTCGACAGCACGCATCCCTGTCTGATACCAATATTGGGATCAAACCAGGGTGACAATCTGCTGTCCACCCGCACACGTGCTGTACAATCCTCATAAGTGCACAGCACGGTGCAGGTCACCGTTAATCCCATAAGTGATCTAGAGATCCTTTCGCACGATCCTATCATGTACATGCTCAAGATCCACAAAACCGAAGAAAACCTTTTGGTCCATAGCCAGATATTGATGTCCCACGATGTTGCGCTGTGAAAAAACTTGATCCGTACATCCACCGCCGCTTCGAAACCCACCGTGCGCTTCCCAAAGCATTCCACTGGATTTCACCCTAATTTCCCTTTCAATAATTTTTCCGTTCACTTTAGCTGCCAAGCTGATCAAACTGATGGCCCTATAGTTGGCACAGTCTATACGTGATTTCTTACCTTTATACAAGGGCAACTTCCGATGCTCCAGCATAATTTTCTCAAAAACCAGAAGGCGTCTCTAACGTAGGTAGACACCTAGTTTGCCGCCAGGGTCTTGTTGGGGCTACTCCGGACTATGCAGAGCAGAGATGCGCAAGTAGTGATATTGAAGTAATTCGCTCTAGCTTCGGCGAACATTCCCGAAGCACAGCAAACAGCATCCGAAACGCGTTGTTGTATTGAATCCGCAGAGTGTTTAATTGCACAGAATCTAGGATAATAGATAAAATAACATGACTCATGTTATTTTCACATGTTTATTGTATTTCCCATGTTATTTGACAGGTCTGGGATTTAATTCAGTATAATTCAAACAATGTGCTGTAAAATAATTTATTCAAAAAAATATTACAGTGTGACATATAATCTAGTTTGCGTTGAATACTCTTACAAGACGATACGTTTTTTACCTAGCTCGTACCCTAATTGGTACATAATATACATTATGATGAGTCAAACCATAAATCTGTATACTAGTGTATTATTATATTGCATAGCGCATTGATTGCGTATGAATCGTATAGGTAGCATATTAGATCGTTTACTATACCTTTTCCCTTTTGCCGTGAATGGCCGTGATCAATGGGACAAGGTATATTGAACACTGACGTCACTTCGTGTGGGCCTACAATGTTATTACACGGAGTAATGCCAACATGAGGGTTTATTATACTTAATTCGTAAGCGAGTGAGATCTTAATTTCTAAAAAGCCTATGTGCATAAATCACATCAGAAACAGCCTTAGGTCGCAAGATTAGCAGCGCGCGTGTAATATCCCCGTGGTGTTGCGACCGTCAATTGGCTACGGTGACCGCTTACCATCTAATGCCGCATGCTTGCTTGCCAATCAAGTTGTATAAAAAAAATCTGCAATTATGTTTTAATATTTTAGGCAACTCCATAATATACATCAGGGATATCAAAAAGGTCCTAATACTCAACGCTTGCAGTTCTTGCGGTACCTACATCAATTTTGTTATATTTATACCCCGAGTACGCTTCTATAATATTTGGAGCGCTGAGTCTCTCATATTTTACACATATCGACACATAAAGGAGTGGAATATTTTAAGGGTTAGTTTTCAATTCTACCATCACTTGTAAACGTCTAAACTGAATTATTTTTATTACATAACGTTAAAGTTTTTGTACCAACACAATTAAATGTATGTTAGCATATTTAAATATCATCTGTGAATTGTGATGTAAATGTGTGTACATTTTTGTGTGCAAATACAGATAACCCTACATTTTGTTATGTGCAAATGAAGATCTATACTCAAACTCGTATTTCAAGTTGTAATTATAGTTATTAAATGTGTTATGTAAGAATATGTAATGGTGCATATAATTTAACGTAACATCACTGCGCAGTAGGAATATGATGTCCGCATTATCTGAAAAAATAGTATATATATTACATATTGATGAATTTTAGATGATCTTTATCGTGTCATAATAAAGTTTAAAAGTATTTAAACTACAGGTTACTAAACTAATTTGTTCAAACCTCACCATGTGGCATGGACTAACCTCAACATACAAAAATCATAACTAACGATACAATGGCAGTCCATAGATCTTAAATTGTTACAGGGATCTACTCAACGATTCGTACATTTATCGTTAGGATGAGGAAGTTCTATTGAAATTAGTTCAAACGCTTACCGGTGATAGAAGGATAAACGACCAAATTACACAAAATACATATCGTTTGGGCATTATTTAAGTATCCGTCTTCCGGCCCAGCTAATACATTTGTCATAAGATATAGATTCACTGCTTTATTATTATTAATTCGTAAATTACGAGTATTAATCCTAGTCATTTGACAGGCGTGCGCGGGGATATGGCGTACAAACACCCGCCGTGACTCTCTCCGGAGGATATCAATGCGACAACATACCTATGAGCAGGGTCTCGGCAGGTATTGGAACTATTGCGAACGTATGGGTAATTATTGGGCTATTTAAATGAGATCTGCAGGGTATTCACATTGACACGGAAAATTCATCCTCATTCCGTGTCAGAGAGCTTGTGGAATCTCGTGATTTTTTTCCGACGTGTACATATTTTATTATATGTAAATTACAAACTTAAGTAATTTTAACGATAGCGGGGTTTTAGGTGCGTGTTTTTATTTTAAAATTTAAATAATGAAAAACGTGAAGGTAATATTTCAAAATTTACTATCGTTTAACGGGTTGTATTGAAACTTCAGGATTTTGTTTGAGAACCCTTGTGGTGTATTATTCAGCAGAATGTCTGCTTCTAGAATTAAGAAAAGTTTTAAAAGATTTAAAACTTAACATTTGTGCTATATGGGCATAGACCCTTTGCATTTACTCTGGACTAAAAATAAGAAAATAAGTATTTTGCTTAATTTGGTGTGACGACTTTTCTATTCGAATAGGAGATTCCGTGCCAATGTGAACACCCCTGCTGATCCGATGCCTTCGCTATATCTCGGTTGATAGCCAATGCATCACTTGGTGCTGTTCCTACTTTAAGAGCCCCCTTTCACTAGGATGTCACGTACTTACGAGTGGTATGCTAGAATCGCATTATCATAAAAGTGGTGATTCATGAGGACACAATTAGAGACCGCTTTGGGATGCGTTAAATACGGTTTTAAGATGTTAGAAATGGCTTTGAAAGGGGCCGTCCATTAGTCACGTGATGTTTTTTTAGCTTTTTTTAACTCCCCCCTCCCCCTTGGTGATCCGTGGTGAGGTTTAAGACTAAACCCCCCCCCCCCCTCAAATCACGTGTATTTTAGTACCTACTAAGAATCCTAAAATTTTTAGAATATTATCTTTAAATACAGGTATACAGTATAATCTACTTTTATTCTAGAAAATTAAGGACCATAATAAAAATATCTAGACAGAAAGGTTGCTTTTGACTAGCATAAATATAATATTAAAGGAATGGTGTAATCACGCGAAAACATATATTGTACTAATACATGAACATATTTAATGTAAATAGTCCTCGGACCATGGATTACCAAGACTTTCTTCAACACTAACAACTGAACAAGCATCTTGCAAGTCAGTTGTTGGCACTGTGCTTTGTTGAAGATCAACGTCGGTTTCATCACATCACTTGGCGTCATCATTTTCGCAGAGAATCTCTCTCGATCTGCCAATCGATCGTGGCGTGTGGATGCGTGAAGGACGGACGAACATTGTACATCTCTAGACTATTATTGCTCGAATTAGGTTATAAAAAATAAATACACGTGATATCTTACTACACCCCCCTCCCCCCCACGATATTTCGTGATTTTTGCCGAACCCCCTCCTCCCCCTTTCGAGCCTCACGTGATTAATGGACGGCCCCAAATGTGAAAAGTTATTTCTTTATGCCACAGGGCTAGCAAACAAGCACGCTAATCGCCTACTAGTCAACACACATCTCAAAGGTTACTATCCTTGCTGGTAGCGCTGTACATCGCTGTTGTGTTTCCTTGTATTGTTAACGACACCCATCAGCAAAAAGAACCCTCCAGGGAATAATTTTGTGTCGATATAAAGATTTAACGCTACCTCCATCAGTGTTAAAGCTTGCTTCAAAATGTTTTTGGCAGCGCTTTTAATAAAAAACACAGCACGCCGATAACATCAGTTACATATAATCAGTCACTCTTACCGATATAAAGTTGCTATAGGAAAGTATGACGATTCCAAAAGCAGTCATTTCAATGGGTATCTGACTTCGCTGCATTGCAACAATGATGTACGGTCGGAGCTCTCGAAGCGAGTGAGAATTCTCCCACCCGCTGTGGAAAATCGCCATCGGTACCTGCGATGCCTATAAATACGTGATTTTTTTTGTTTTCTTCAAGAAATGCGTGAAGAGGTTTTTAGAGGGTCGGCAACGCATGAGTGACGCCCCTGGTGTTGCAAATGTCCATAGGCTACGGTGACTGTTTAACATCAGGCAGGCCGTATGCTTGATTGCCACCTTAGTAGTATTAAAAAAAAAAATATATGTTTAGTTAGCAGATACACCATCTAAACTGCAAACACTGGTCACAGCGATGAAAGATGACTGTATGGAGAAAGGCTTCCTACTGAATGCGAAGAAAACAAAGATAATGGTATTTGAAAGAGAAGAATCCAGAACTAATGTAAGGATTACGATTGATGATGAAGTGTTGGAACAAGTGGATGAGTTTGTATATCTTGGATGCGCTTTCAGCAGGGATGGAAGGTACACAGCAGATGTGGAAAGACGAGTGAGTGCTGGGAATAGTGTGAATGGAGCGTTGGAAAAACTTCTTGGCAGTAAAATCCTGAGCCAGAAGGCACAACTCGCTATACACAATGCAGTGTTGGTCCCAACGCTAACTTATGGAAGTGAGAGTTGGGTATGGCAGAAAGAGCATGAAAGTAGCTGCGCAAAATTTGTGGCGTAAGGCTTGTAGACCGTATTCGTAATGATGATGTTAGAAATAGAGTTGGTCTGAAAGAGAGCGTCGGTGTTAAAATAAGAAGAGGCATGCTCCGATGGTTCGGGCATGTAGAAAGAATGCAAGATGAAAGAATGACGAAGCAGATATACAATGCAAAAGTGGAAGGATGTAGGAGCCGGGGAAGGCCAAGACTTACCTACCATGACCAAATTGGTCATGTTCTATCAGAAGGTGATGTCAGGAGCCCTAGAAACCGGCGTGCGTGCATGAGAAGAGCAATGAATGTTAAAGAAGCGAGTGAGATATGTAAGGATGGAGTCACGTGGCGCTCGGCTCTCTCTGCCTACCCCGCAAGGGATTTGGCTTGAAGTTATAGATGTTCGAGTGTCATAATGGCTGATAGCGCCGAGTAAACACAGGATTTTTTTATTTCGAATAAATAAGAGAAATAAAATTATCAGATTGAATTAGATTGAAATTGAAATAGAAAATTGGAATTTTTTTGCAACTCCCTCCTGGTGAAGATTCACAAGTTATTTTATACAGTTAGGTATAGCTCTGGTAGGGATCCTAGCTTTTTCCCTAAATATAATACACTCTCGAATGACTAGGTATGCGCTTTCACTAACAGTCAATTTAACTTCGCGAATTTTATAAAAAAGTACAGGAAGAACTTGACGGTTAGACGGTAATTTTGCGCCTATTATTTGATAATTTACGTCTCCAACTAAGAAAATACTTGATTTATTGCTTCTCAATTCCACTGCCATCTTATAAAAGTTAAAACATTACGTATTAATCACGAGAATAACTGACATTCAAAATTAATAGACGGTTAGGTAATTATGACGAAGTTAACGATGCTCTCTCTAAAGTTATTCATTGGTTTAGTGTTAATAATCTGCTTTTAAATGATAAAAAGACTAAAGTAATTAAGTTCTCAACACCTAATGTAAGGCAGGTGGCTACCAATGTACATGTTAATGGAACTAATTTAGCCTCTGTGGAGACAACTGTGTTCTTGGGTATAACAATTGACTCCAGACTACAAAGGGGCCCACAAATTGAAAAATTATCAGGAAAACTAAGTTCTGCAGCTTATGCAGTGAAAACTATTAGACGGCTCACTGATATTGATACGGCTAGAATAGTTTATTTCAGCTACTTTCATAGTATTATGTCAAATGGAATTCTTCTTTGGGGTAACTCCGCGGATATTAACATCATCTTTTTATTGCAAAAGGGAGCCATAAGAGCTATCTACAAACTTGGTCCCCGGGAGAGCCTTAGAGAAAAATTCAAAGAAATAAATATTTTAACAGTCGCATCGCAATATATCTATGAAAATCTTTTGTATGTCCATAAAAACATAAACTCATTTTGTAAAAAGAGTGATACTCATAGCATAAATACTAGATATAAGCATAATCTTGTGTTATATGCAAGCCGTCTCCACAAAACAAGTAATTATTTTATGGGGCAATGTATTCGGTTCTATAACAAACTTCCCAGCAATATAAGAGATTTGTCAATAAACAAATTTAAAACTACTATTAAAGCCAAATTGTGTAGCAGGGCATATTATAAAGTATCTGACTATATTAATGATAAAAATGCCTGGGAGTGAGTCGATCCAATTATAATGTAATTAACAAAATATGTAAATTTGTTTGGATACCAAAAGAGGGATGCCTGAGTTTTTTGGCAGTATTTTTATCAGTGCTCACCTAGTCATAAACTGCACGGTAGGGAAAAAAAATGTGACGATTCCAAACAAATGTAGCCATTTTTACGGAATAAAAAGATTTTGACTTTGAATTTGAACAAATGAATACCGCGAGTACGTGCGGCACTGCCGCGCAACTTGTATGAACATGTTTCGATGTAATTCGGCAAGGATTATCGTAATCCAAATAAGTTAAAAATTATTTTCCGAGTGTTTTAAAAGCAAATGAACAAAACTAAGACATATGCGTTAGAAAATAGAAACTTTGAAAAATAAGGGACACCTTAATATACATATATACAAATAGATTTTTAATCTATTCATATTTAAAAAAAACATGTGGCAAATGATTTTCTTGCTGTTTCATAACTTTAACTTCAGTATAATGACATTTATTGTATTTTACTTATGTATACTCTGTGTTTTGTATTGTTGTACGTTTCATTGTTATTTATTAAACTCTCAAGAAGAAAGAACCAGGACCATCTCTGATGTTGCAAAATAAATCTAATCCGTACAATAGTTCAATACTAACCACAATGTATAGAATAGATGATTTTTTTGTGTTTTCAGTGTTGGTTCATAGTAAATATTATTTGTTTTCACGAGTACCATGGGTATAAGTATACTATCTATCTATATCTTTACGCTAAATCCCTCGTGAGCGCCACATGACTCGGTACTTACATACCTCGCTCGCTTCTTTAACATGAAACATACCGAGTTTTTTTAAAAACTATCAAAATATACTATTTTACTAGTAATTATTTTAATACAAAAAAAAAAAAAAAAACCACTGGTTTTCTATCTTCTGATTGGATAAATTTCCAACGTAAACTAACCTTCATCTACGTACAATGTCTAAGTCGGAGTTCGGTGAGCTTATAATGGTTACTATGAGTTTGTCGTCCCGTATGACACTTACGTTAAAGTAGCATATAAATCGAGTAGTGATTCTTCTAGTGGAATATGTTTATTTAGTAAGTTTCTCCTAAAAAACAAAACAGCAAAAATATTCTATTTTATAAGTTTTTATTTTAATACAAAGAAATAAAGAGTCTCCACTGGTTGCTATGTGCTGAGAGCGCGAACCTTATTGGTATAAATTTCCAACGTAACCTGACCTCCACCGACGTACAACTTCTAAGTCGGAGTTCGGTCAGATTATAATGGACATAATAGGAGTTTGACGTCCTATATAGGTACGCGGTCAGCCTGTGGATAATGTATACCAATTATCAAATGTTACTGTTTATTCCTGCAAAAAATAACTCTTATTTAATTAATGCAGTTTTATATAGAGTTATTAAGTAAGCAAAATTAAAAAAAAGTTTGAAGAGGAATTAAATAGCTTGGGCCAACCATACCTAGGAACTGTTCTAAAAACTAGAAATATGTCTACACAATGTTATTATAATATGTTTAATGAATATAATAATTAAAAAAAATAAATACCTTGTCTTGTTCGCCTCCGCCATTCTACGAACATTTTCTTTGTATTTTTATTCTATATATTTTCTTTTTAGTGTTCCCCATTATTACAATAGTATAATAAATATATATAAACCTATAATATTTATTATTTACTACTTATATCTAATAATAATACACTTACGCTAAATACTATAATATTGAATATTTACAACTATTAATTATAAAAACTTCGGTGTCGCGATGTAAATGGAGCGAGCTCGAGCAGACAGTCGACATAGGTCTCACCTCGAAGCGGGCTGCAGCCGGACTGGCTGGATGTAGTTAGTCAACGCGTTTATAATCCTCATTACCGCACAATAAGGTCGAAAACACGTAGCACCCAAGACGAATGTGATCGCTTAGAAATTGTCAGAAACTTAAAATATTTTTAAAAAATTTCATGTTTCACTTATCAAAATATGCAGCAACCATATTATAAACATAGATATTACTAATAGATTTAAGTAATTTTGAAGCGTATAAACAGAACAACTTCGTTGTAATTTCAAAAATAATGAATTTCAGGAGGTGTTTTCGAAAGTAATTATTATCGAATCAATTTTACACAATCGCGTATTTGAGCAAGCAAATTCAAGATAAAGAAATGAAGTTATTTATATTAAAATCTTAGATCCGTCAGTTTAGTCATTAGCCTATACTATTCGATGAAAGTTGGTCTAATTTTTCGATGTGTCGCCTTAAGGAAATAAGGAAGTGATAGATAGCGCGTTAGCACAGGACAACATAGTTTTCGCCATAGAGTTACCACTTCAACGAACGGTTGATTGTAATATCACTGTAGTTTTAGCTCAGAGTATTTGGTCGTATTGACATTAAATTGAAATATTATCCACTCGCCAAAGAGATAGATAGCTTAGTGTGGATCTATCTATCCATATCTTCACACCAAGCCCATTGTTTTTTATAGAACATCAGGAGGCATACGAGCATACGGACCACCTGATGTAAAGCGGTTACCGTAGCCTATAAACGCTTTTAATACATTATCACTCGCACGATGTCACTTCTGCTTGTAACACAGCAACTTCTTAAGTGCTTACTGGTGATCTCACTCACACGCAGGAACACAACAATCCTTTTATGTGAAGTGGAGGTACTTCCCCAGACGGGCTGCATTGATGCACTCTTAAAACCATTAAGCCCGAGACAAACAGACATGTTCATGCACACAAATATTTGTCCTGTGTGGGAATCGAACCCACGAGCGACGATGTCAAAGTAGCATTATTAACCGCTGCGCTGCCGAGCTCGTCGGAGAGTCTATAGTCGTGGTCCGCTCACACTACAAGGCCTAATCCTTACACACTTCATTCTTCAACATTCGCAGCTCTATTTATGCATGTTCTGCCAGGTACTGTCATTCCCTTTCATTCCAAACGTACAATTTGATTATTTCTGATAGTAAGTTAAGGGCCAACATACGCATTGCGTGTTGTGTGTGCAAAAGAATACGAACAAACATGAAAAATTACCAGATGATTTTACCACAAAAACCATACAGTACAATCTAGATAGTACCGCCTCGGGCTGCAGACCCTCGCCACGGACGGCCAGCTCGCCATCACCGACACGCTCGTCGACGAGCGGAACAAGCCCGTGCCGGTGAGTACACTCTACTTTCTACTACCAGTCCGTCAGCAAGTCACCACAGCCATAAATAGAGGTCACAAAACTTCATACTGGGTTCCCTCACTCTCACAGTAATATCTGTTAGTTACATGGCTCTATTACATCAGACCGCACATAGAGTGCCGTAGCCACGACAGGGAGTACCCAGATAGGATCCGGAGCAAGGATCATGTGATTCGATTCAGAGACTGTGAGAATTTTCGATGTTTCTAAGCTCACAAACTTGATATTGAACCCTTAAGTTTAAGGAGTATATATGGTCTTTATTTATATATATATATATATATAGTCTTTATTTCTATATATATATATATATATATATAGTCTTTATTTCTATCTCCAGCACACACATAACAATTTGTTTTGCTTATAAATGTAAGCAATACAAAGAAACATGTTCACTGCAGGTGGGAAAAAAATCTAGTAGTACATATTCGCAGCAATCTTCACTGCGTTCAGTTTCCAAAACCGTAGGTCTTACATATACTTACTTACGTATACATAAATATATGGCGAGCTCGGTGGTGCAGTGGTGAAACGCGCTGTTACGCTACTTTGACGGGATTCCCACAAACAGTAGAAACATTTGCATGAACATGTCTGTTTGTCGTAGTCTGGGTATTTTCTATGTATAATAAGTATATATTTACAAAAAAGAAAATGTATATACGTATGTTTATCAGTTGTCTAGTACCCATAATAGAAGCTTCGCTTTCTTTGGGGCTAGATGGCGCTGTGTAATTTGTCCGACAATATTGATTCATTTATTTATTAGTATACTTAGAAGGTATACTTACTTCGTAAGCTACCCCTCCTGCAATTATCATGTAAGAGCCAGTCAGTACTATCATGCACATTATGTAGAACGCCGCGGCGACTACGAACGACAGGGTAAGTTCAGATACCTGAAAAAATTAAAAAACTAAAAAAAACAAATTACATTCAAAAAAGGTACTTTTCTTGCTATGGGGTGTCAAATGACGGAGCAAAAAATTTGATTTCAAATATGTAATCTATCTATAACCTTACTCAGTTTTTGGACGGGGGGGGGGGGGGGGATTTTTGTGCTGGGTCATCCTTATACATCGACGCCGTATAAGAAGGTTTGACACCGAAAACTACCATCGATAAACTATTGCGTAAAAACGAAAAACGTGTACTATCGTTAATAGGCTATTGTACGCGCTTCCGAATGTTTCGACAAATAAATACACTGCGAGTTTGGCATACCTGGGAAAAATCACATACAAAATAGTTCACATATTTAGAAAAAATAACATACACGTTGCTCTCAAATCCCATAATTCACTCAAATCACTTTATAACACTAAAGATAAAATCCCGCCTAATAAAAAATCCGGTGTTTATAAGCTGTTCTGCGATGAATGTGAACACGTTTATATCGGTCAAACTGGTCGTAATTTTCAAACACGATTCCACGAACACGTATCGGCGTATAAAAACAATCGCCTAGAAAGGTCGCACTTCGCCGAACACCTTATAGACAAAGAACATTATTTATCCCCCACTAATACATATCAAATCTTACATACCATAGACAAAGGTTTAAAACTAAATATTGGGGAACTCCCACCATCCACCCCCACCCGCAATTCAATATAAGAGACGGCACTACGATGGATTTGCCACTTGTACGTTACTCTAACGAGTAACGTCTACAGGGCCTGAGGATGCCTTGTAGAGAGGCGAAACACGGATCGTTGCGACGACCAGGCCAGTCGTGGCAGCGACGGTGGTGGGGGCATGCGGTTTCCGTTCCTGATGGCGGACGACCGCAGCAGCCGAGGCAGAGACTACCGGAGCAGCCAGCATGTTGCACCTACTAACGGTAGTGGGTGGGTACCGGCCGGCGCTAGGCCGCATGAATTAATTGGTGGCGGAAGCACACAAAGCAGGTTAGATCAAATTGCACGTTATAATCAAGTCACGCTTTCCATTTCCTTTCATATTCAACCCCTGTGACTCACCAGTCAACTAGAACGTCAGGTAATTCAAAGTTATGTCAAGGACATAGCCTACGCAGCAGACGGCAGCTATACGATGGAGAAACCAGATCAATCAGATAAAGATGATGCTAGCGGCCCATTGCGTAAGTGCAAAATTGCCATGAACCCATCGAGACAGAGAGAAGTCGTGAGGCGAGCAATAGCAAGTCTCAATCCTCCCTCATGTCGACCACCAGCGCACTACCAAGAGCGAACACGAAAAATAAATATATGTGAAAATAGAATTAAATTCTGCAGAATCTCTTTCATCTAACGTCTTTCTATCGTATTCTGGTTTGATTCTTTGCAGCAACAATGTCAATTTATATGTTTCAGCAAACGTTACTGATCGCGAGAAAAATATTGTACACGTTTACTATGTTAATGTACTATTGATAGAATTGAACTAAGTGATTTGAATAATGAATTTGAAAAATACTTACGACAAGCTTAATGATACTAATACCAGACAGCGTTATACTCTGGATTATTTGTACGCTGTATATATTCCCGAGAGCATATTGTATACTTATGGAGTCCCTGAAACAAATTAGAATTAGGTAACAATAAGAATAACATAAAGTAACATACCACATTTTATTTTAAACGACTAACATGTACAGTGCCTGAGGATGTCTCGTATCAAATGCTTGTCACAGAGACGACCAGAGCAGCTATAGGGCAGCAGCGATGGCTAGTGCATCGATTGCTGTTCCAGATGGCGGACAATCATAGAGATGGTTTTGACGAGCTCGGTGGCGTAGTGGTGAATGCGACGACTTTGACACCAACGCTCGTCAGTTCGATTCCCAAATAGGACAAACATTTTTGTGCATGTACTGTTTGTCTTGATCTGGGCGTTTAAAGAAAGGTACAAGGCTTCAAAGCGGTCCGTCCGGGGAAGTAGGTCCACCTCACAGAAAACCGCAGCTAAATAACAAGTCACTAGAGGGTTGTTGCGTTCCTGGGAGTGAGGTTAGCAGTAAGCTCCTAAGTAGTTGCTGTGTTAGTAAAAGAGGTGGAGTCGCGCGAGCGGTACTTAATTTATTACTTGAGTTTATAGGCTATGGTAACCGCTTTACATCAGGTGGGCCGTATGCTTGTATGCCTCCCGACTTTGTATAAAAAATAGACAACCGCAGCAGCTAAAGTAGAAATGACAGAGCAACCATAGCAGCTATGGCATACATATACTAACGGTAGTGAATGAATGCCGGACGGCTACCATAAATAAATAAATAAATATTGTCGGACAAATTACACAGCGCCATCTAGCCCCAAAGTAAGCGAAGCTTGTGTTATGGGTACTAGATATCATACATAGAAAATACCCAGACCAAGACAAACAGACATGCTCATGCACACAAAATGTTTGTACTGTGTGGGAATCGAACCCACGAGCATTGGTGTCAAAGTAGTGTAACAACGCGTTTCACCACTGCGCCACCGAGCTCGTCAAACCATAAACTAACTAGTGGCGGAAACACACAAAGTACTGTACGTTTTAACATATCACTACATACTCTTACTATATGACCGATTTTTATATCTCTTGAAGATACGTCTCGCGACCCGTCACCACTCATACGCAACCTTTATTTTTCGTGAAAGTAATAAATAATTAAAATACTTTGCCTCTCTGTCAAATTATACCGTATGGATCAGGTATGAACACCAAGGCATCTACTGATAACACTATTCTCTTGTACATTTCTTCCGTGGTAATCTGTTAGGTATAATCTCACTCCACCCATCTTCGCCCATACATACGTAAGTTTGTTCATGTCCCAATCTAGAAATGATTGGATGATAGGCTCCTGTATTTCCAACTTCAAAGACATAAAATCAAGTGGATGATATTCACTCGATGTGGATGATATTTCCGACCTCAGCAAATAATATGTTGAGAACTTTGTCACGCTTTTTTTTATGTCAACGGAGTCCGCTGCGTATTATGTGGCGCTCCCGTATCTCATCCCCACGTGGATTGATTAGGGGAATAAATTATCATTAAACTCAATATATTTGACCTCACTTATGAACAATAATCACGTGAGCACGTAGTGTTTAACTTCAAGTCGCATATTTTACCTGATTCTTAAACCTAAGGACTTCGTAAACCATTTGCTGTGCCTAATCTGACACTGCGAGATTTATTCCACTTATCATAGCGATGTCATACAAGAAAATTGTCTGTGCTTGTAATATACTCATCAAAATCCATTAAATATGACTGAACGCTTAGCTTTTTAATTATTAATAAAATATAATGATGCGAGGTCGATTTCACTTATCAGTATCATAGCGATGTCATACAAGAAAAAATTTCTGTGCTTGTAACATACTCACCAAAATCTATTAACAATGAACTCTTAGCTTTTTAATTATTATCTATAGCAATAAAATGACTTACACGCTAATTTTATTAAATATCATACCTCAATGCATCCTGATGTAATTTAACTCCGACAATAATCCCATTTTTGAATTCATCGTCAAGATCCTTTTGACTTTTTCCTTCAGTATTCTTAATGAATATATTCCCCAGGTTTATATAATATAATTGCAGTAATTTGAACTTTGCTTCAAGGAACACCAAAGAGCAGATGCACAAGCCATCTACTAACATCATGTAGGTTGCAGCGTAGCACCAATGGAACTCAATGAAGAAATGCAGAATATTGAAAAAGAATCCAGAATAAGCCTCAGGTCTTGGATAAATAGTTACTTCTACTCTGATAGGTACACCTGAAATAAATGGATTTCACATTTTCGTTGATGAATGAATGTTAGAGTAAGTTCAATTGCGACCGAGACATCAACACAGAAATATCAATTTGGTTGGGCAGTGGGTGTTCGGGAAACATCTACACATCTTCTCAAAAATACGCACACATAATGATTATCTTGTCTTGCAAAATACCAGATATACAAGAAGGTCATTGGATATACGCAAAAGGAATCAATTACATTGACACATACCTCCATGCACAAAAAACACTCAGCAACAATAATGTTGCTTTAGTTTCACATGCAAAGAATTTGGAAGAACATACGTCTGAAGATTTTTCTCAGAATAGTCATAATATGCTTATTAAAGCGTTGAAAGAGTTTTTAACATGAACTAAAAAGGATAAATATATATTTTTTAATAATCTAATCTACAAAAATTTGCAAATAATCTTGGGGCGCTCAGGTTTCAAATGTTTAAGATATTATAATACTATGAACTCGAAAAAAAAATTGCAATATGAACATATTTACTAGTTATTCCTTATTAATCATGTTAATTACTTTTGTACTCCCTTATTACGCAACTAGAAGAATCTTTATTAGATAACCTTGGTATTCACCATTTTCAAAAATTTACTGTACTCTAGAGTAGTATAATATATCAAATCATAAGCAATAATATTTAAACTCAAAAAAAAAACCCTGAACAACCCAAGATTTTATTTGTAGGTAGTAATACTTGTGGTTTAAAATATATTTTATACTTGTTAATTCATGTTTAATAAAAACTTGGTATGAAAAATATTTTTATTAAAATCACAAGTTTTGATTGTACTATTGTACGAGTAGTATTTACGCCGTAAACGCGCTTTAGGGGATATCAATAGAATATAATATCTATTAACAAGTCTGGGCAGATACTGAAAGTATTGCGGAATGTATCGCAAATTAAATGGTTATCGATATGAACTCTGGAAGGACTAATGTTATAGGCCATTGTATTGCTATATTTCTACTACCCACCGACCGAAAACAAAAAGTAAAACCAGAGCAATATACTAGTCAAGACATTGCGCTGACATGCGGCGTACCTCAGGAGAGAGTCTTAGGTCCCACTCTCTTCCTGATACATAGTAATGATCTATACAATATGAGCATTAATAATAATTAAATCTCTGAGGCACATAGCACAAACAATGTACCCAATCCCGTCAACATTAACACGCGTCGTGGTGCACAGAATGCTTCCGTATGCAGTTGAATGGCGTCACTGACTACTGTCGCTATGAGCAACGTACCGCGCCATGCCGCCCGCTCCTCAACACAGTCTACAGACTACAATTGTAAACACCTCAACCCCGGGCTGTGATTACGCAAACGCTACCCGTGCCGCATTACCATATCACCGGGAGAAGTCTAGTCGTTGCCAACCTGCTCACAAGGCTTTGCAACCGGGTTCTCGCAAGGACCAGTGCAATAAGCAGGACTTCATACAAGTGAACAGGATGATGAAGAAGAAGCCCTCCAACCGCATCTACTGCGGCACCGCACAGACCGGATCGTCACAACTGCGCGTGGAAATACCAGCGGTGCCGTTGTACGTTTCCGGACTACACTGGTCTACAAAGGTCGAGGAGGTTCTAGACTATGTGAAGAAGAAGACCAACTGCAGCTTGAGGGTCAAGCGACTGGAATCTCGCCATAAAGTAAATTTTAGTTCCTTTGTGGTGAGGGTTCCAACTCATCACCTGCCGATCTTCATGAAGGAAAAATTTTGGCCAGGAGGAATCGTATTTTGGAAGTTCCGAGTGCCTAACAACATGAGCTACACGTCGCTGACTCGACGTGGAATTAGTTTAAGTTAAAGTTAAGTTTATAATACTATATTTGTAATAAGTTAAAGTATGTATCAATGCATCCGTGTTGTATTTTAAAATTATTTGAATAAGATTAGGGTTTCTGCTCGAGAATTCTCGACAATTTGTATTTAGTAGACACGGGACAAAACTCAAAGCCTCGAGAACTCGAGAATACTCGTACAATTCCGTGCGATAGATAACTAATGCCCTAACTAATAATTTTTGAAAGACAATTTCATAAGGAAAAAGCGTTGAATTCAAATTTGATTTCTTTCTTGATTATTTTTACCGATTGTTTTAGTTGGCATACTATGCTCAAATTAAAAAAAAATGTGAAAGTTAATTATGATTTGCTTAACCAAAAGACTGTGATGTTAATAACTTAATAGTTTCTAAATATAAAAGACATTTTTAGTTGAAGTTAGTAGCAAAATGTTTGTTTTGGGAATCAAGGTTTTATAGTTATCTAAATATGTATAAGTTATTTTGTTTATTTAATTTTACTACCTAATGCAAAAGAATGCAAGATGAAAGAATGACGAAGCAGATATATTCCAAAAGAGGAAGGATGTAGGAGCCGAGGAAGGCCAAGACTTACCTACCATTACCAAATTGGTCGTGTTCTATCAGAAGGTGATGTCAGGAGCCCTAGAAAACGGCGACCGTGCATGAAAAGAGCAATGAATGTTAAAGAAGCGAGTGAGGTATGTAAGGATCGAGTCGCGTGGCGCTCGGTTCTCTCTGCCTACCCCGTAAGGGATTTGGCGTGAAGTTATAGTAGTACTACCTAATTCTTTTTTTATTTCTTAGACTTAGACTTTTGTACATTTGTAAACTGGTAAGGACCCAATAATTACAAAAAAAGTTACACTACTCTACTCTTTACTTTTTATATTGACTAGCCGAGTATAGTTATTTAATTTATTGTTTGTTGTTGATTTATTAATTAATAAGTGCAATTTATAATAAAGCAAAAAGTAGTATTATTTATAATAAAGCAAAAATTTGAAAATAACATCGTGTTTTATTAAGAACTTTAAAACTGGTCTCATCGAAACCTTCCCTCTGTTGAAGTACCTCTACTTTACAGAAAACGGCATTCAAATGTCAACTACAACGTCATATTCGAAAGTCTTAAACCCATTCATAGACAGGCTACGGTCATCGCTACTGTACTGCCATGTTCGATAATATTGACACCGTATCAACGTTCAATTTGTTGTTTAACTAAAAAAAATAACCTTAACGTTTAAACTCTCTACGAAGCTAGCACTACGAGAATAACAGGAAACCCAACGTGCTTTGTCTTCATAGTGATTAATCGTCTATTGTAATAACACTAGTAACTACTTCACAATTATTTTCACCTGAATGATTAGAATAGAAAAAGCAAATATGAGTTTGTTACCTTCAATAAAATGAACTCTGATAGCATCCAAAAGAGTAAAAAGTATTGTACCATAAAGAACAACACCTAATGCGGCAACTACTTTCAATCCTTTTTTTAATGCAGCCTTGTCGATTTCAGGAGACGAATATATTGATCGTGCATCTTCTAGAAACTTCTTCATCATGACTTTTATGCTGTTCCTTTGTAAGTATAAGGCACAAACCTTCATGTAGATCGTGGGATGGCCTATGCTGTGTTGCAATAAATCGTATCGTTCGTGAGGTGTCAATTCTATAAAATTCGCTGCTAATTGATTTATGATACCAATAATAATGTAACCATTAGATATACACACCCACAATGGGTAAATAATCTTCTCAAATTTGGTACGCATCGTTTCCTCATACCAGCAGTCTCCACAGCCCAAATAGTACAGATATTGACAGATAGTTTTCAAACAGTACTTTTGAGGATAAGTTTCCTTTAATGGCTTGAATTCCATGGTTGTTATGTGAGTGAAACAGCAAGTTAATCTGTAGTCTTGTCTATTATCAGCACTTCTGTCATTACCTGCTCAAAAAACAGACGAGTCAGTAAGTTCTGCAAATTGAATAAATGCTGTCAAATCGTCTCGTTAAGTTTAAAATACTTCTAGTGATCACGTTTATACTACATCCGCTATATTGGCAAACTCACGATCTTTTTCGAAGTTCCGTAAACAAAAACAAAAAGTAAGATGTATTTCCCTAGTTTATTCCTTCTCTCTATATTTTACCACCCTCCTTTTGTAATAGTTTAAGTATAAAGACATATAATAATAAAGGCAGATATCCTCCTGTTAACGGCATTACAACAATTAATCTAATACACTCTATAAGCAGAAACTACGGACGATGACTCAAAATGAAGATGATGAAGCTCTGTTCAGATATTGTAATGTAATGAACGTTCATGACAAAATTAAATTTTCAATATTAACAGAAGTACCTAATATGTATAAAACCTTGGTAACTAAAATACGCCCAGGTAACTTAAGGCAAAACATACACTCCAATAGATATGTTCTTCCAAAAACAAATAATTTATATGGATATAGACTCTGTAACAACTTAATTCCTACATACCTAAACGAACTACCAGACGAACTACATAATACGTACATTAAAAACGGAAGGTATGTAGTTAAGTTAAAAAAACATTATATTTCCCAACAAACACACAATGTTACTGCTAGGTGATATGGTTAATTTATAGATTTTTTCATTTCATGTAACTGCGACTCGCCGTGTCACAGATAAACCCTGCGGGCTTTCGTGACAAGGCAATATATGTAATGTGTATGCTAATATGATGTGAATAAATAAATAAAAAAAAAAAAAATGATTATGAAAATAAAGTCAAACAAAATGCTGATTAGGTACATCTTCGAATGGGAATGTACTTACGTATTCCAACCAGAGATGAGTAACAAAGGAATTAAGGAAGAAATTAAGTTCTCAACACCTAATGTAAGACAGGTGGCTACCAATGTACATGTTAATGGAGCTAATTTGGCCCCTGTGGAGACAACTGTGTTCTTGGGTATAACAATTGACTCCAGACTACAATGGGGCCCACAAATTGAAAAATTATCAGGAAAACTAAGTTCTGCAGCCTATGCAGTGAAAACTATTAGACGGCTCACTGATATTGATACGGCTAGAATAGTTTATTTCAGCTACTTTCATAGTATTATGTCATATGGAATTCTTCTCTGGGGTAACTCCGCGGACATTAACACCATCTTTTTATTGCAAAAGAGAGCCATAAGAGCTATCTACAAACTTGGTCCCCGTGAGAGCCTTAGAGAAAAATTCAAAGAAATAAATATTTTAACAGTCGCATCGCAATATATCTATGAAAATCTTTTGTATGTCCACAAAAACATAGACTCATTTTGTAAAAAGAGTGATACTCATAGCATAAATACTAGATATAAGCATAATCTTGTCTTACATGCAAGCCGTCTCCACAAAATAAGTAATTCTTTTATGGGGCAATGTATACGGTTCTATAACAAACTTCCCAGCAATATAAGAGAATTGTCAATTAACAAATTTAAAACTACTATTAAAGCCAAATTGTGTAGCAGGGCATATTATAAAGTATCTGACTATATTAATGATAAAAATGCCTGGGAGTGAGTCGATCCAATTATAATGTAATTAATAAAATATGTAAATTTGTTTGGATACCAAAAGAGGGATGCCTGAGTTTTTTGGCAGTATTTTTATCAGTGCTCACCTAGTCATAAACTGCACGGTAGGGAAAAAAATTGTGACGATTCCAAACAAATGTAGCCATTTTTACGGAATAAAAAGATTTTGACTTTGACTTTGACTTTGAAGGAGGAGTTAAGAAACATGCGCATGTTTCTTATTCATACAAACAATCTACAAACGAGTTAATCGTTTGTAGATTTTTTGTATGAATCCATTGTCCATCGAGGTAAACACCGTCATTTATGCAATTATGGACTTTATTATAAATAAAACACGCGATACTTCCGTTAAAACAATTTTTAACGGAAGTATCGCGTGTTTTATTTATTTTATTAAACCTGACGTTTCGAATGCTTTGCAGCATCCGTGGTCGCGGGAAGACTGAAGATTAAAATCACATTTTTTTTTCTCTATATATAAACAGTAGAGTCGTGTGTACGATTTGAACCTCGAGGTAGTTATATATGTATGTAAATTTTCTATGAATGTGAAACAAGAAGGAAAAATACAAACTATCTAAAACTTCTGTCAATAATTAGCCCTATTTCAAATAAGCGGCTATATTATACTTTCGAGTGAACAAACGCGAAGGTATTGTGATTACATTTTCCACGTCGTTTTGGTGGAAATATATTCATCTGCTCATAAATAAGTAAAGCTCTACAAAATTGAACTGTTTGATCGTCAGTCCCATGTCACTGATTTAATTTAGTAGTCTATAATGATAAGAACGGTAGAAAAAACTTCAAAACATGCAAATTCGTATATGCTTTCCTCTAATTTTCAATAATGTAAAAATTTGAAGATTGTAAAGTTATTGGGGCGAATGCTGGATACTGTTTATTTACTGATAAACAGCTAGTATTAAACACAAGGGTTGTTATCTTTTGTCGTCTTATAGAACAAACGAAATGAACTCTCTGATTCTACAAAATAGATTGAGAGTATGCATGAACGCTAATAACCGATTGGCTTATTTCGATTTTTTCTATATTGAATATTACGAGGTTTCATATACTAAAGTAGCGGCACGCTATGATGGCCATTTTGACATATTACAATAGAGATGTGACATATCAATTTATTCCCGAAAAAAATATAATCAAATCTATAAGTTTTTGTTGCAAGTAGTACCTGATTATAAAGGTTTAATAAAATAAAAATATAAATGTTACTTAATATATTTGAACGAACTGAATATTGGAATGAAAATGAATATACATACTTTGTATGCACACAAGAAATAAATTAATACAAAAAGAGACCAAAAAAGGTGGCACAAAAGGCCATATTTAATCAGATTCGTCCATACTGCTATTTTCACTGTAGTCACTGCTATCATCACATTCATCACCTACATTAATTATAAGTTCGTTTTCTTATATATTATCTATTTTCACATCTCTTTCATAATCTTCCCTTATTAATTTAACAGTTCTATTCACAACCTTTTCCTCTCTCTAAGTCTCTACTAATATTTTTAGCTTTTTTGTTCTGGTAAATGGGGGTTCTGTATTGTGTCTTGCAGCATATCCCTTAATTTGAGCCCACACCAACACAATTGCATTATATTCACAATGGTAAGGCGGTAACCGTATAACTCTGTGCCCATATTCTAACTCTATTTCGTCAATGACGTATCGGATTTTGGTTGGTTTGTTTTCTTTTAAAAGACGTACTAATTTCGCTTTAAACATATTTATGTTTGCATCTACGAAATTTTTTTGAAGCCATGCGACGGTGTCAGCTTTCTTTTGGGATTGGGCAGGTAGCTTGTCAATTTGCATCGAGAGGTATGGGGCGTTGTCCATAATTATAATAGATGGATCAGGGAGGCTACACAACATTGAGGTAAACCATTAAGTAAACTTTTTCCATTAATTTCTTCATGATAGTCTCCAGTGGTTTTTGACGCAAAAGCCATGAGAGAACCTTCGACAAACCCGTTGATGGTTCCGGTGTGACAAATTATAAGTCGCGATCCTTTTCCAACAGGAACTTTGGACGTAGATGCTCCAGTGTGATCGGTCCAAGAACGGCTTACAGTATGGTTAGCATTAAGCCATTTTTCATCCAAAAACACAACATTTTGCCAATTTTTAATGTTTTCACTTGCCGTAAAAAAGTATATCTTGCCATTACGACATCAAATCTTTCCATCAATATTTTGCGTTTGTTACATTGTTTGTATCGAAATCCAACGATCTTCAAAATCTTCGTTAAAGAACTTTCTCCACCGAAGAATAATCCAGCTTCTTTCAGTGATTGCTCTAACTTTTTTCTTGTTGGATACTCCTTCCGTAAATAGTAGCCGTACATATGTCTTTGGATGACATCAGCATCAAAGCTATCGATGCCTACGACTCGTTTTGCTCGTTTTGTCTTTTTTGGTATGTCAGTTTTCTGTGCCAGTCTAGAGCCATATTTTTCTTTAGTTATTCGTGTAACAGTTCGTTGTCCAATATTAAGCGCATCAGCTACGTGTTCAATTAGTGACGTTATAGGTAAAATTGGCCCTCCATTTTGAGATTCACGATCGAAATAATTACTAAGGCGTATAACGAACTCACGTGTCTGACTGTTTAGAACAGTTCTCTGCGTGTACGTTCGGCCATATCGACGAAATCCACAACAAAAGGCGTAAACAGAGTCCAAATTAACGAGCAAGGGTCGACAGTAATGCAGTATCAATATCCGAAATCCAAAGCCAGGTCAAAACTATATCACAATCGCACTACACTCACAGTTTCTACTTTTCGAAGCAACGTCAAGTCGAAACTGCTTTGTTTTGCATTGAGTATTGACGCGAGTTTGCCGGAGGTAGTAGTTGTGCTGGCCAGCGATCCTATGTGACGATCGTATTAGATTTCATTTTATAAATTTAGAATTTCGAAAAATAAATGCCGAGTTGTGTGGTAAATAAGTACACCAATAATTATAATCTTATAAAAATAAAAAATAAATGTTCGCGGGACCCTAACATATATAGTTTAGAAATCAACGTAATAAATAAATTTTGTGTCCTAAAATTATACATTCGATAAATTTTATGACTAACTGCACGTCATTATTGACAATAAAGAACAGCAATTTGCTCCTTCAAATGTAATTATTAATTAATACGAAACTTCATGAGTGGACAAACGTCAAAACGGCCATCATAGCATGCCGCTACTTTTTTTAAATAGCTAAAAATATTTCTCGAACTAATATTTTATTAAGTACATTGATAGATTTCAAAATGAAAATATTTTCTTCGACACAAAAATACTTCCGAATTTGTATTAAAAAAAAATGTTTGTTCTGTTAAATATAAACGTAGCTATAGATACTGTAAAAGATATTAGACTTTCAAAAGTTCATATGACAGAGAAAGTTGTGTTGTTTGTGTTATACTTCAGTAGCAAGCATCTATAAACTTTTAATATAATATCAAGCATTTAGAAACTTATTTATTGTTTGAGCAATTACCGTTACTCTTCGTAAGTGACATTAAATTTTGATTTCGAGGCAATGTTAGTACGTTTATTGTGTGCACCATTTATAGAAGTAGTGCATTATTTCGCCCTGTCGCAGATATTCGCGTTTGTAATGAGAAGTTTCCTCGCTAGGAGCCATCTCTGAGTGTATTACCCATGTCATGGTGACACTTAGAATTAAATGCGTCTACAACATTTCGTGCCTGTGCTTGAGGGGTTGCCTTATTAGGAGCCAAGTTTGAGCGCAGTAGCCATGCATGACATGCCACTTAGGATGCGTTATCACAATTAAATACGTCTACGATATGTCATATCTGTTCTGTTAACCATTGAAGAGTTTCTTTATTTGCAGCTAATCGTAGATGTCGGTTTAGGACATGCTTACCACAAAAATGGTTTGTCATCGGAACTAAACCAATCTATAAAATTTCAGCTCATTCGATTACCGGGAAGTGGATCAAATTTAACGTGCAAGATTTGATTACCCATGGCCAGAAACCCGAACTGGTAAAAATAAATAAAAGTTTGAAAAATTCATAACTGTTTTAATTGACATGAAACCTAACGATATAAAATAACGTGTGTGTCTCGGGACGCCCGACAGAAGTGATAACTTAAACTAATCTACATATAATTAAAGCTGCTGTATGCGTGAGAGAAAGGGAAGCCAGACAAAGGCGTCGAGTTTTGCCCCGCTCGCGAGTGCCAATTCCGCAGCAGTTAATTCGCGCTTATTTATTCCGCGAATTAACAGTGGCTTCTTCCAATACAGATACAGAAGTTTTCATTGACAATAATATACTAGAATTTATTAATGATACTGTATTTCTTGATAATAGATTCAACATTGCAGTGCAGCGCTCTGCCGCATATGCAGTTAGGAGAATTAGACAATTGACGGATGTGGCTACTGCTCGCTTAGTCTATTTCAGCTACTTTCACAGCATTATGTCATATGGTATACTGTTGCGGGGAAGAGCGACTGATATTGAAACTATTTTTATATTACAAAAGAGAGCCATCCGCTCTATTTATAACATGGGCTCCAGGGAATCACTTAAATAACTATTCAAAGAAATAAATATCCTCACGGTTACCTCTCAGTACATTCTTCAAAATGTAGTGAAAATCTTAGAAGCAGGAATAGATTGCGTATGCCGGTACATCAGCTTGCTAAGACTTGTAGATCTTTTGTTATAAATTGTATTCGTTTCTATAATAAATTACCTGAAACAGTGTCCTTGCCTGACAATATTTTCAAAAGGCACATCGAAAATACTCTATTAAGAAGGGTTGTTACAGGACCGATGAATAACTGGCTGACAGAGATGTCTGCATATGGTTCAGCACATGTATTAATATATCTTTAACTGTACAACTTGTCACCATTATACACTGTCATAAATTTATTGTTATATAAATTGCCGATTTGAAAAGAGACCTATATTGGTAAGTTTTGTTTGGCATTTCTTCTTCGCCAATGGTCATTTGAAATGGTGGTAGATTAAAAAAGAGAAATCATAACTATGAAAAAATATTAAGATACAATATTAAGAATGTAAAATGTGTCTAAGTGCCCATGAAGGCAAATAAAGATTTTTTATCTTTATTGTATTTTACTTTATGGCAGTCCCACAATACCTCCGAAATATATCCGAAAATAACTGAATTTAATTTTTAAAAGCTTTTATTTAACGTGCATTGTTTATATGCTTGTTGTTCGCCCAAAACTTGCATGCTAAGTAAGAACCACTTCCTTTTGTCGTTATATTTTTGCATTTTTATAGTAAGCATGACCTGAACCGACATCCTGAATTAGCTGCAGATAAAGAAACTCTTCAACAGTTAACAACCCAATCTAAGTGTCACCATAATATGGCTACTGCACTCAAACTTGGCTTCTAGCGAAGGAACTACTCTATAGTTAACGCCACAAAAACAAAATGTTGCAGACGTATTCAATTGTGATAGCCCTTTCTACATGTCACCATGACATGGACAGTAATAAAGAACATTTATTTTGTCCCATAACAATGACAA